>CM031237.1:71134263-71687676 GCA_018340775.1 Taxus wallichiana var. yunnanensis | reverse complement strand
ATCACTCATGAAGATGTAGCTTTAAGAATTTTAGCTACATCCTTTAAAAGCAAGCACTCAGATGGTATAGAAACCTAGAAATCGGAAGCATAAGAACTTGGGATAACTTAGGTGAATTTTTTTGAAATAGTTCGAGGATAATTCGTATCATTTGTCTCCTCATTGAACATTTGTCTACTATTAAAAGAGCTCCCAATGAATTTATGTCTAGCTTCAATATCTATTTTTCTAAAACATGGGAGAGAATTTAAGAAAGTGTTAAACCTCAAGCTGATCATGTTTTTCTTTATTACCTTAGAGCATTAAACAATGATATCTCAACTATGATTTAGTCAATGGGTGGACAGACACTTGGATGCTTATGATATTGCTATCTCGAGTCAGAAATAGTCTTATTCAAGCTGGAAAATTAGCACCAAGGCTATCAATGCCATTTTTGGCAGACTTAAAACCTATTCCTCACTTATTACAATCATAGAGCCTACTATCAGAGCTCCATCGATGATGTATTTAAAGTTTTTCAAACTATGGGAAATAAATTGATCGCGATTAAGAACAAAGTTACATTACCTAACAGACCTATTAGGCTCCTTATCATCTCTATCAACTGGAATCAACAAAACAAGTAGCCTTCTACCAATAGAATCAAAATTATAGCAACTTTACCAAGAAATGTTTGACCCAAAGGCTCTAGGTCATCTAACGCTTTAGTCCGAGTTAATATGGCTATTGAATAGTGGTGTCAACCTTGTAATCAACCCTCATTCAGCCCATTAGAACTTTCCCAAATGCTTTCCTGAATCTGAATCTTCTTGCACAACCTCAATCAAAACATTGTTTATGCCTAAAATGGAGGGTGGGAAGCAAGAAATGCATGTTTAAAAAGCACAACAAAATTTAGTCAGTTTTAATGAGAAGGATTTCATTACGGTCACTACTAGGGCTCAAGGGAAGGTCGCTGAAAATCAAAAGCAACAAAATAGGCCTATCCTACATACTATCACCGATAAGACATCATCTATGACTCCAAAGTCAACTGAAGAACCCCGTTGTTTCTAAAAAAACAACAAGTGTTCCAGCTTGATAGAAGTCATCAAAGATAACTACAAATGATCCAAGAAGACCGTTTATACCTCGATATCAAAGGCAAATTGAAGCAAAATCAGTTTCACCGAGGCCTACTCTAAGACAAAGCTTTGATTATGTCTCTAAAATAGTTGCTTCTTTTAACATTGTTGATGTAATGAAAAAGCATAATATTAATATCTCAATGTGGGATGCTCTAAGTATTCCTAGACAACAAAATTTACTTTCTCATGAACTAGCTAATCTATAGATTTATTCGAGTACAATAGAAAAGGAAGTTTAGAAGATAGACATGGTCCTTAGAGCGTTTGAGCAAGACCGCATTAAAGAAGTTAACTGGATGGTTCAAAAGTTCCTCAATGCTCATGACATAAAAAACCACCACCATTTTATTTATCACTAATTATCGGTGAAAATCTAGTTCATAATTACATGGTGGACGGTGGTGCAAGTAGTTAGAAAAATTGGGTTTGTAGTATGAGCCTACGTAAAGGAGCGTCTTACATACCTAAATGGAACTTAAACTAATACACATTGGTATAGTCAAAAATTTAGAAGTGACGTTAGATGCTTGCCCAAATGTTTCTATTCTCGAAGATGTTACTCTTGTGGACTTTCCTCCATACTTTGCTTTATGCTTATCTAGAGATTTCAGCAAAAATGAGGTTATCTATCTTGAGATTGGTCCTTATTTTTCACTACTCATTATGGTACTAAAAAGTTCTATCAATTCGAGCCATTGACCAGATTTCACATCGAGCCTCACTCTTTAAATGCGGTGGCTAGTTATTCAACCTTAGATCTATTTGATTTTGATGAGGTAGTTCATGTTTGAACATTGGATGGTGTTTAATATGTCTATGGATGAAAAAATAGTGAAGAACACGCTCATGAACCTTTTTAAGGAAGTTGAAGAACACCTCGTGTTTGGTGTGTATTGTATGCATGAAGAGAATACAACACTTCCCTTCCTATCCAAAATAGAAGAATCAACATAAGGATTTGGAAGTTTCATTTTGATGGAGCTAAGAACAAGAGAGGACAGAGATCAGGTCCATGCTCACTTCCCAACAAATGAGAGGTATTTCTCATCTTTGAATCTCCGCTTTTCACGTACTTGTAACGTAGCTAAATACAAAGCTTTAATTCATGCCTTAATTTGGGCCGAAAGAAAGGTATCAGTACACTACAAATTTTTGGTGACTTTGAGTTGGTTATTAATCAAGTCAAAAATTTCAATGTCTCTGTAAGAATCCATTAATGAAGTCTTATGCATACGATTTTCAAACTTAATGGAAGATTTTGATGTTGTTAATATTTAAACTATTCCTAGAGCCAAAAACAAGCATGCAAAAAGACTTGGCAAAGTAGTTGGGGCTAGTTTTGAAGTGCTGAAAAGATTGAAAATATGAAAATATAGCCTCATATAAAGTTAATTTGTCAGTGCCCTCAAGCACTGATAATGATTCAAATTAAGCGAGTATTTGAAAGTGATGATCAAATCTGGGTTTTGTAGAAGAAGCCGTGAGTTTTCTGCATTTAATCAAGATAAATTCAAACACTTATATGGTGACCAGATTGTTCAATTGAAGACAAATAAGCTACCTCATGGTCTAGTCACATTAGAATACATCTTCAAAAGATTGATGATCAATTAAGAAAGGTCAATACTAAAATGTCAACTCACGCTAACAATTACGAAGAGATCTTGGTTGATGAAGGGAAAAAGCTATTTCTTGGAAAGGTATGTTCCTTAACCGAAAAGTAGTCATTTATTAATCTTTGCAAAGAGTTTAAGGATGTTTTTTCTTGGAAATACCAAGAGCTGAAAGGATTTGATCCCAATCTAACAAAACATACAATTGAGTCAGAGCCAAATTCTAAACCTCATGTTAGGTAGAAAAGAGGCTTGTGAATCCCAAAATAGAGCCTTTGATGAGGAAATAATTATCTAAGTTGATTGAATCGGTATTATCTTTCCAGCTTAAGCATTCAAGTTGGGTAGCTTCAACCTTGTTCCTGCGTTAGGAAGAAGAATGGTGAATTCAGCTATGTGTAGATTTCAGAGATCTTAATAAGGCTTCATTAACAAATCATTACCCACTCCCAAATATGGATTAGATTTTAAGAACAAAGCCTTTAGGTTCGAGATAGACAATCTCTTCTAGATGGTTACAAAGGATATTATCGTATTTTAGTTTGAGAAGAAGATAGATACAAAACAACTTTTACCACCAAGTGGGGTATTTATTCTTACAAAGGGATGCCTTTTAGTCTTTTAAATGCTGGTGCAACATTTCAATGTGAATGGACATGGATTTTCACGACTTATTAAATAAATGCATCCCGATTTATTTAAATGATGTTACTATATTTTCAAAAGATTCTCAAGAACATCTAAAGCACTTAAGGAAGACTTTTTAGTTGTGCATGCAATTTGGAATATCTTTGGATCCACTAAAGTCTATCTTTTTAGACATCAAGGCAAGCTAATTGGTCATATTGTTTCTAAGTAGGGTTTAGTAATTGATCCTTTTAGGATCAAATCCATATCACAGCTATCATTACCTCATCATAAGAAGGTATTACATAGTTTTCTTGTAAAAATCAACTTTGTTAGGAGATTTGTTCCAGATTTTGTAGCATTGGTTAAACCACTCGCAAGTATCGTCAAGAAAGAGAAAATTTCTCTTAGACTAGCGAAGGAAGAGAAGGATTTGAAGCAATCAAAACAACTATCTCTCATCCTCCTACTCTTGCAAATCCAAATTTTGATAAAGATTTTACAATGTATGCACTTGCAGAGGTGACATAATTTCAACTATATTAACCGAAGTCAATGATGAAAATATTGAATAGCCTATTGCTTTCTTTGACGAGCTTGCATGATTATGAAATAAGGTACATATTTCTTGGAAAGCAAGTACTTTCAAGAGTCGAGAACTAAATAATTTCAAGTATATGCTTTCGAACAATAAAATTCACGTTCTTGTTTCTCATCCAAGTGTGAAAGCATTCTTACTTATTGAGTAGCCTATTGCTTTATTTGGAAAGAGATCGCATGATTATGAAATAAGGTACATATTTCTTGAAAAGCAAGTACTTTCGGTAGTCATAGACTAAATAATTTCAAGTATATGCTTTAAAAAATAAAATCCATGTTCTTGTTTCTCATTCAAGTGTGAAAGCATTCTTATTAAATAAGGAATTGAATGAGAAAAAGAGCAAACTGGATAACAAAGGTCATGGAATATGATGTCGCTATTTAGGTTTCTAACACAATTCGAGGGAAAGGTTTATGTGAGACTATAATTGCCGATATGGAAAAACAACAAACTACGCAGTAACTAGATGATTCAAAACAACATGCTGAAATTTTCGTATCAACAATCTGAAATTATGGTTCACTCGTAAAATCAGCAACCCGAGCTCACTCACAAGATTCAAGAATCAAGATGGATGACTGATTTGGTTAATTATCTATAGCAGTGGAACCTATCTCGGAAGGTATGGACAAAATAAACGAAGTTATTTTTAGATTACAAGTTGTACCTTATATCTTCATTAATAATGTGTTATTCAAAAAAGATATAAATGGAATATTGTTGCGTGTATTGATTATGATAAAGTTCAAAAGATACTATCAAAATTCCATGAAGGACCTACAGAGATCACTTCGGCATGTACTAAAACCTTAAAAATTATGAAAGATGGTTATTATTGGCCTAGCATATTCAAAGACTGCTTTTGAATGGATTAGAAAGTGTAAAAATGTACTTTCTTTATTGGAAAAGAACGCCTAGCTTCCCTACCCTCGCACCTCTATTTCACCGATCAACCTTTTATGCAATGGGGTCTTGACTTTATCGGCATGATAAATCCATCATCATCTCAAGGACACAAGTGGATCTTAACTACTACAGATTATTTTACACGATGGAATGAAGCAATAGCCTTAAAGGATGCTAATGAAGCTTCGATACTATCCTTTTATGAAGGAATAGTCTCGCAGATTTGGTGTCCCAAAGAACTATCATATCGATAATGCTTTAGCATTCCTTCGTACAAATTTAACAACTTGGGATGTCAAACATGGAATATATCTAATTTCTTCATCTCATTATTACCCACAAGGAAATGGCTTAGCCAAGAGTACTAACAAGAATCTATTAAGAATCATCGAAGAATGCTTAAGGATAATAAAAGAGCTTGGCATCTGATGTTGAATTCAACACTTTGGGTCGACAGAGTGACTTCTAAAAGATCGGTTGGAAATTCACCATACAAACTTGTGTATGGGAAGGAAGCAAGAATGCGTATTTCAGGTTGAGTTACATGCATTAGATTTGCTACATCAAATGGAGTTGCTTGAAAATGAACCATTACAGTTCGTTATGTAGAGTTAATGTAATTACAAGAGCTAAGAGATAAATCCCATTTGAATATGGAGAAAAATCGAAGGTGATGAAGAAGACTTTTGACAAGAAATCCAAATTTAGAGTCTTCAATGAAGGAGATATTATGTTAAAGTGGGATGTTGATCGTGTAAAGCCAGGGAAGACATTCAAAGTTTGATACACTTTGAGTGGTCCTTACATGATTTCACTGAAAGAACACAATGCTTTTCACTTTCAAACCCGAATGTTGAGGAACTTCCCATTCCCGTGAATGGTATGTTTCTCAAACACTTTGTTATTGAAAATCTACAAAGTGATTGCTAGTGTAGGATTTCGATTCAATAAGTGCGGTTCCTACACATTGCAGTGTTTTTTAATTTAATAAGTGCATTCATGCACATGATCTATTTACTGATCCTTTCCCATCTTTTTTTGGTTTGGAAGGGATGGACTTTTCGAAAAGGAAAATTTTTGGTTACATGCTTAGACTCCATGCCCAATGGACAAGAGCAAGGCACTAGTCTTTAAGATAGCAGGTAGTTTTCCCCACAGATTTCAAGAAATGTTGACAATTTTTGCACTTGTGCAAAAATGGGCAACTCAAAACTTCATCGTTCCATGAAAAGTCTTGGGTGAAGTATACCTAAGCTAAGGAAGTTATTATGTTATTTGTTACTATTGAATTAGTTACAAGTTTAAATTAAATCTGAAGTTATGTGCGCTTTTCAAAACATAATAGATCACATAGTCTACAATTTCATGTCATCCTCAGCAAAAGAACACAAAGCCCCGAAGGACAAATATGTTGTCTTGATGAAGATGACAAATTACAAATTAGGTGAAGTGTTGAGTTTTAAAGAAGCAAACATAAATGTTGATTACGAAAATCGAGTTCATTATCAATGTTACAAGTTCCTATCAACGTTCTTTCCTTCATGACTAAGAAATTCAATTATGTTACTTGAGTTGTTTATTTTATTATACAATCCATATAGAAAAGCTAGAATGCACAAGGAAATACACAACTCATTTCAGAATTCAATGTTTTATTCACAAGGAGAGTCAAATGTTTCCCGTGGGACAACTAAAATTAAAGTAATGTAACTGAAAAGTAAAGTACAACTACGAAAAGAAAGGTACACATGCATGAAAGAGAAAGCAAAGGATTATAAGTGAACCCATCATTGCCTTGGGGTTTCTTTTCTTCAATTGAAGCATCTTCATATTCACCTTTCGTTATCCTTCATCTTCAATATAGAAGCCATTGTTCCTTAAAAAGAAGAAAAGAATTAACTTTTAGTTAAGAGCTTAGGGATCAATTCGTATTCCTACACTATCCTACTTCGTGCATATGAATCTTCTCCTAATAGAGATGTATTCTACTTAAAGAGAAAACTACATGCATGCTTTATTCACTCGTGAAAAAGAAAGAGAAAAGGAAGAATAAAACATGGATATAAGAGAGGCAAAAAGGCCTAATTATTTTCTAACTATTTTCCTAAGTATATAGATACATGTTGCAGGCCAAAAGAAGAATAGACTAGTCATAAGTTCATGCAATAAAATGAAGAATGTAGCTCCAAGTTCTAACAAATGTTCTGAATGGAAGAAGTTACAGTGTAGAAGAAAGATTGGAAATATAAGCACATGCTTCAATTTGTAACAGAAGGAAAAAAATAATTTGAAAGCTGATGTTTGGCTAAAAGAGAGGGTCAAGCAAAAGGAATGAAAAGATTCTCGAAAAATTTTGTGAGGATTCACCATGTGAAATAGATATTTACAACTTTCCATCATGTTGTTTTAACTACTACATGCTTAAAGGAATGATTTAAATCAAGTAAGTGATACAGAAAAACATTAAAGCATGCTATGATCAAGATAACACAAATAATTTTTCGGTTGCTACGGGGAGATAAATTTTTAGTTGTCATGGAAAGATAAAAATTAAAGCTAGTTGCTACAGGTGAAGCTCAAGTACAACATTGAAGCACAAAAGAAAATGGAACTACATTTTGACAAAACTTGAATTGTCCAAACGTGTAGGAGTTGTAAATAGAGTTCCAAAATAATATGTTATGCATAGTTTCAGAAAACAATATACATTATTTTCAGAAATTCAAGAATATTGTTACAATCAAGCATTCAATAGATGTGATTTTCATAAAACAATTGCATTTCAAACACTCATCTCATGGAGAAATTCAATGTTCAAGTGATCTCAGTTTGAAAATGATTAAAACAAGTATTCTCAAAGGGTGCTTTGCAGAATTTCCAAGAAACAAGTTGATCCTAAACAATGAATTGTAACAAATAGATTATCCGAATACAAATAAAAAAATTTTCAGAATGGACCCAAGTAATTTACAACACCGTATTTTCAAGAAAATCACAACCACATTCTATAATATTCTAAAAAAATGATGGGATAACATTTGTCCTAAAGTTAAAGAATAAAGAAATCATACAGAGAAGAGGCGTAAAGTATGAATATCCGTAAAGAAGAAAATACTCTATGTCCACCACAAGAAAACAAAGGAAGGTACAAAGTAAATCGAGTTTCATAACAACAAACACATAGTCACAAAATATTTTCAAGTTAAATTTAGCAGATGGCCGAACATGACAAATACAAGAAAACCGAGGAAATACAATTATAGTACATAATGAAACCAAGACTTTCAAGCTTTTAAAGGTATTTTCCACATAGAGTTGAAAATTCTCAAGGTCACATATCTCCATATACCCGTAACTCAAAATACAGATCTATAATTCATAATGTAGATTAATCCAAAGAACACACTCACTTGTAGATAATGAGATGGTCGAAAACTTTCGAGTAACCGAATGATGAAGCAAGAGAACCACAGCCCACATGAAGTTTCAAACTTGAGAGTCAATCAGGAGAAACAAATCACATAACCGACAAATATTTCCAAGAGTTTAGTGATACATTTGAAGAAGAAAAGAAAAATAGAAATACGTATGCAAGATAGATTATCTCACCTATAAACAAATATGGTGGCCAATAGACCGAGGAGATCTCAAAGAATAGAGAAGAATCGAGCTTCAAAAACTCGCCATGGAGGCCATTGCAAGAAACCATTTCTCAGAGCTATCTCAGATTCCAGATCAAAAGAAATAAATGGCAGAGATATCAAATTTTCAACTCACAAAGAAAACTCGATCTCGTAGGCTTCCCCAAAATACCAAATGCAGAATGCAGACCGAGCTCAAAGTAGCAATCATGGTGGAAATAAAAATAGATTTACAGAAAAGCTCAATAATGACCAAAGCACGTCTACTACCACGACGTAAACCGTGAAACTCGATATGATAGAGAGTCTTTCACAGAAGGATGTTCAAAGTATAGTCAAATCCAAGCTCGACAAAAAAAAATAATGGTGTCGGGAGAAGATTTTTCCAGGGCTTCACCCATACAACCGAAAAATTCAAATGAATGTGCTTTAGGGGTCAAATTCCCTTTACCACCCGAACCCAAGAAGTAGGTTAACTTGAACTCAACCACAGTCAGATATCGACGGCATCAAAACACCAAGGACACAAGATCAACATCCTCAAATCATCGCAACAACCAATGCTAACCATGGTCCAAATGCCACCGCCCACATTAAATGCCAGCCAAAACCCTAATCGCAGTCATAAATCGATGGCCTCGTGATCGTAAAGGGTACAAAGATCAACGAAAAATAACAAGGCATGAAATTTTAAAATAAACCACAAGGGTAATAGTTAACCTGACCAAATTTGATGCCACCGACCAAGTCACCAAGGGGTGAGTCACCGTGGAAGGGAACAACCCACGTGTCCACCAAATTAATCATTGCAAATGATTTTCAAAGTCTAAACCCAAGTGCATGTTTCAAATAATTTTAAAGGGGTGACTAAATCATATGTCATGATCACCGAAAAGGTGAATATTATAATATTCCAAGGCCGACATAAATAAAGATGGTCGAGCATGGTGGGGTGTTTCCCCTCATGATTTTAAAACATAGTATATGCTAAGTCCACAAAAAGTGACCAAGCCCAATAAAGATAAAATTTCAACCACATGTGGTCCCCACAGGAGGAATTATTTTTGCAAATATTGCTAAGTATTGTAATTATTTTGCTCACATACAGGGAGTTGTATTTTGCATGCCTTCACAACAGGACATAATAGAGAAGATGACAAAGTTGCATGTTCATGGAAAGAGACTTGCCTAAAGCAACAACCTTATTTTTAGCAAATTATTCATCCTTCTTTTCTTAAAATAGAACAGTCAACTTCAATTTGACTGTAATATAAGTAAGGCTAATAATGCCTATTTGTAATTACATGCTCTATTTTTCCTTTATCTATTATTAAATAAAGGATAAAATAAGATGCATGGGCGAGTACAAGCCTTAGGCTATTTTTAGGAGAGGGTGAACTTTATTTTTGCTATATATTATGTGCCATTTGCAAAGCATAAAGGAACTTTTGGAGGACTTTTGGATACATGAGTAGTGAAGAAAATTTTGCCGCTTTTCCTTCCGAGTGTGAAGTATTCCATGACTTTCCAAGTTATTTTGTAGTCTTGTGTATTTTTATATTAATCTTGTGAATGCAAATTCCCGATCAATCACCTTACCCCCGTGCAAATTTAGTCTTTTTCGCTTAATTTTAATGTGCATGTTAACTTATTAAGATCATTGTGATTCTCCTCGATAATCAAGTGTTTTTCCCTTAGACATTCTCGCTCAAAAACTATTGGCTTGTGCATCAAGAATCCTTCCCAAATCAGTTTTGCGATATACTCATTAAAATTCCTCGTACAAATTTAGTGTATCACCTTAGTTTTAATCATTTTACAGTCATATTTTACTCTCAAACTCCCGAAATCAGTTTAGGATACACCAATAAGGAACCGGCCTCGATACTGAGACTCACCTCAAAATAGGTATACCCATAGACTAGGTATTTCCATTATATCAACGAAAGAGAGAGATCATTTGTGCAAGCTTAGAAAACTTGCACATCAATCTCTACAGGTGCACTTTCGAGATATAATAGTGGCCACGAGGTTGAAGGAGGTATTATGTGTTTTGTAGGTAAACATATCACAATAAACAACGGGGGGATTGAGACTAACCACATTGGAATGCTAGATGAATTCAACAAGTGTCACCATGGCAACATGTATTTTTATTTGTGTGTGTGTTTGTATTGTTGTTGTTAGGGGGTCCCAATGAGGGATCACCTCGAATTATGACCAAGGGTTGTGTGTTATTCTTTTATTAATTTACTTTATTTTATTTTAGTATGTGATTTTATAGTGATGTATTCTCCTTTTATTAATTACTTGATTTGTGTCTAGATTAGTAAATTAATCTTTTTACTAAACTAAATATTGGATGGGTTAAAAGAATTCATTTATTAGATTAGATGACTCTTAAATTATTCGTTGTAATTTGAGTTCTTGTGATGTTGAGTGTCAGACACTCTATCCCTTCATGGCTCTTAAATTGCTATACCAACCCTACCTATGGATTAGGGGGTTAAAAATAGACCCCATTATGTGTTTTGGGAAGACAAAAAGGTAACATTTTATTGCACTTTATTTCATGTAATTAAAGTTTTCCTTAGTGGGTGTGCACTTGATTGTGTGTGTAAGTAATTTGTCATTCCTCTCACCCACCAATTTATTATGCATTGGGGTTGAGGTTTGACTTGTGAGGTAGAGTTCGGGATGAGTGATGTCGCATCCTACATGGAGCCACCTCACCCTCCCCTCTCTGTTTTCTATTTATTCAAGTTGTTTTGCTTGTTTGGGGGTTACTTTATTTCTTTTTTTTGTTCGTTCTTGCATTTGGAGTCAAAGATTTTAGGAGTGCTTGTGGATCTTGTTGATCTTGTTGGTGAATTTTTTGGGCTTGAAGAAGCTTGGTGTGTGACTTTTGGATCAAGCTCTACCATGGAAAGGTAGGAGTTATACTCTTGTTAAATGTTTTCTTTTACATTGTGTATATGTGCATGGTTTTTTTGTTTTCTGTATGCTTGTAGGTGCTTGTAGATTTCCTAAGTGTGGTGTGGAGGGGACTATATGGAGATTACATGTAGGGAAGAATAAGAGTTTATTTAATGTTTTGAGGGAGTTGGGTTGGGTGCCGCACCTTAGACAAGAAAATTCTTGCATTTCTTACTTTCTTTTCATGAGGGAGACATAAGAGATCAGAGGGAGGCATAAGAGGTTCTTGAGGAGAAATAGAAGTGTGCAGGGAGTTTTGAGATGTATATTGAGGGTTTTAAGGTGGGCACATATTTCCCATTCAAAGGCATAGGTGACCTCCTATGACTCTTGCTCCTTTGGGCTTTACATTTTCAAGCCTTTTATATTTTGTTGTTTTTCATTCTTGTGATCAGTAGTTGTGTTGTTTGAGTTTTGGCGTGGTCAGTGAAAACTAGGTTTTGTGATGTGGAAGCTTGTTTTGTTGCCATGAGTTGGATCCATTTTTCATCGCAATGTGGTTTGGGCTCGGGGGCCAATGAGGAGGATAGCTTATTCTCCTCATTGGATTATTGGTCGGTGGAGAGTGTTTCTCTCCACCCTTTTTTGTTGTGGATTAAAGGAAGCATGGTGGAGTTTTTCTTGGTGATGTGAAACTTGAGCTTTTGATGGTGTCCAAAAGAAATATTTTCTTGTGAGAAACCTCCTTAGGGTGGAAGGCTTGTAATATTTTATTTAGTTTTAGATTTCATTCTTGTAAAATTTCCCACTTTAAGTGGAAGATATTGTATTAATCCTTGTGAAGAAAAGTTGTATTGATCTTTGGATATTAAAGTTGTATTGTATGATTAAAAAGGGAAAGAAAGAATTGTGTTTGTAAAGCTAGTATTGTTGTAATAGAAAAGAAGTTTATAAGGGGAAATACCTTACTCCGTTGTAGTTGATTTGCTTCCCACAAAAGTGTGTTGCTCTTGTTCTAAATAAATTATTGGAAATATTTTTGAAAGTCTCTTGTGGAATGTTAAGAAATTTGCATGAAGAAATATTAAATTTCATTGTGTTACTTGAAAGGCATGTAAAGGAAAAGTTAGCCTAGTTTGTTCATTTACTTACATTGTTGAAAGAGAGTAAAACTATGTATATTTAAGATGGAAATAAATTAAATTTTAATCATGTCACTACAAGTTTAACAAAATAGTTAAATTTCTAAATCTAGTGGAATAAATAAATTTGTATGGTTACTACGAGCCCTTAGTCTCAATTTGATTTGCAAATCCTTAGTATTAAAATTCCTATTTTCCTAAACAATTACATTTTGTCAATTAAATAGCAATAGTAGAAGGGAGAGAAAATTTAATGGTATTCTATAAACTACCATCCAATTATGCAGAATTTTAAGTATGACATTAAGATCTCGCCTTTACAAATAAAGGAAATCTCCTATTATTCATTTATATTCGTATTGAATTTAGAATATAATACAATAAACAATATTGGTAAACTTAATATAAATAGATATATACATACGTATTTAATATATATATGTGTGTGTGTGTGTATTAATATTTATATACTTAACATATTGTATGAAAAATATATATATATATATATATAATTTGTATTAGTAATAATAAAAATAGGGGGAAACCAAAGCATATTAAATATTTATCAAAAAAAAAAATAAAAATTTACCTTTGCGCCTCGACCCCTTTGTGGGGCGGTTTTGTTTTAAGCAAAATAAATATAGGTGGGGGAGGGTCGCTGACCCCACCCCCACCTCATATAATATGGGATGGGGTTGGGTCGGTGACCCCCCCACCCAAATATTAAAACCAAAACTAAGTTACGACCACTGTTCTTTATTCTTAAGACTGTGTTTTCTCCCGTATTTGGCCACAATTTTTGTCATTGCTCAGGACGAACCCTTTGGGTTATCAATTCATTTTTATATTTGTGTGTGTGTGTGTGTGTAATACATATTTATATACATTAAATCACTAATACTTGTGCTTTCGATTTTTAGTCCATTTATTTGTTTTTTAAAATACACACACACACACACACACACACACCCAAATGAAATCACTTAACTAAATCACAAAATGGGACAAACCCATTTGCCTACTTGGGCAAATAATATTGAAATGAAATAAATAAATACATTTAAAACCCTAAATGAGGGTATAAACAAATAAGAAAATAATGGAGCATGTATGCCTCCCCAAAAGCTTAAGAGGGCCTCCAATGGCTTCCCCATCCTCCTCCAACAACCTGCAAAACAAAAGAGAAACAATAAGCCAAAAGAAAAGAGAAAGTAGTTTTCTTAAGCATACTTTAGGGTTAGTTGTCTTTTCCCTCATCTAAGGGTCCTAAATGAATCCATCCAAGGGATGAGATTCATCCCTACAAAAATTAGGTGGGGAGTGGGTGAGTGGAATTTGAATTTAAATTTAAATGTTTAAATTCCAAAATACATGGGTTGACTTTTTAAGGGGTCACTTTATGGGGTAGGGGTGTGTTTATTATTCCAACCTTTTGTCAAATGGAGGGCCTTGTTAATTGTTTCAAACCTTGGCACCTTGCAGAATAAATTGACCTTAGTATTTATTTATATTGTACCCTTTAGCCTTGAGATTTAAATGTGGGATATTTAACTATAGTGGAATTAATTTTTTTATTAAAATAATACATGTAAGGAGAAATTAACCATGCTTACTCTAATTTTGATCATTAAAGTGTAATGTGGGCTTTAACAATTTGTTATAATGGGGAAAAAAATTATTATTAATATAATTGACTTAGAAAAATTAATGTGACAACTATTGTTTTCAAAACTTTTTGTGACAAATTTTTAAAAAAATTATTCCATAATTTTCTAGGTTGTCTCTAGTTGTTCTCGGGTTTTGTGCGGAAATTTTTCATGGCGTTAAAACGAGAATATGCTAATGTGGAGGGTCGATCCATATTAAACGATAATTAATTTTCAATAATGAAGCAAAACCCTTAGACAACTACAAATACAATAGACAAGTCGAACATCCATAAAGTTTTATTACCTTGATTAAAATTTAGATGTGGAGGAAGGGGCTCATAGGGAACATGATGATATGGCTATTCTAAGGTTAGTTTCTAGTGATGTTAAAGGATGTTTTCCTCGATATACGTGAAGGTACATGAGGCCCAAACCGTGTTGGTGTTGGTACGCGACATCGTATTGGGAACTAGCCCTCGCTTCACGGTCCGCATCAATAAGGATGTCATTGTTTAGCCGATATATCGCCCACAAATTATTTATACAAATCCATAACACCAAGTTGTCTTATCCTCTCGGCGATGAAATCAAAATAGGTCTACTTGGGTAAGAATGTTTTGATACGAGTTTGAATTGAAATTGGTTTGGTCAGTGCATGAGGAAAATTAAGTGAATGCAATTTTTTAACTTCCTAATTAGACTACGTTGTCAAGAAGATATGAGATCTTTGTTTTAAATCCCAAAATGAAATGTTAATTTTGTGCATAGTTAGGACCGTGACACACCGGAGTTAATCATTTGGCGGAGGTGTTTCTTTGTCAGAGATTTTAAGCCTCATCATGTACAATATTATGTACATATCGTCCATCCCATTTAATCATTAACTAACATCTCTCTATATAGAGTTGTGAATGGACAAAATAAGGGTAAAGACATGAGGATGAGTGAAAGAGAAAAACATTATGGAGACATATGCGTAAAAATAGGAAAGACACTTTTTACATCTTAATCAACACAACAGATACATGAAATAATATATAAAGAACAAGAATACAAATGGAGTCAGCAAGGTTAGAGTGCACGTAATACGTACACTTAGAAATGGGAGAAGCAAAATAAACACAATTCTACATTACACCAAATGAGGTGCCTCCACGTCCTTAATCTTCGCTTTCCTTTTTGCATGCAACAAATAAAATGGAGACAAGAAGTAGGAAGTCGTATATTTTCCTCCGATAGAAAAATGAACTCACTTAAGACAAAAATAGATCCAAATCGACCAATTTGCAAAATTAAAATGAGGATACATTATCTTTATGTGAAATTTCGCTTTAATCCATAAAATGACTGATTTAACCCATCATGGTAGAAATTTTAGGCGGTTATTGGTGAGATCTCCAATCGCATAGGTCCCCTCCCATTTCCGCATCATTCCCTTGTTGGAACTATCCAATCACTGCTAAATTACAATGTTAACTTGAGTTTCATCCTAGTTAGCACCTTTGGTCCTCAAACAAAGTGCTTGCATTTTATTATGCTTGGAAATTGATAGGTATGAAAATTTATTTAGGACGTGTCACATCCATGTTGTCAACCGACAGGTGACCTAACAAGGGTGGCTCAAGGATTCGAATGGAGGGGCATTACACTATCGAGAGATGTGCTAAGAAAAGGTAGAAAGGGTGTTTATGTACTTGGTTCTTGTAAACTTACAAATGTTAAAATATATTTAATTAATTTTATCATTAGACTAATAAAATATTATATTTGAGGAAATTATTATGTAAATTTAACTTGAGTTATGTAAAACCTAAGTTGAGTCAACTTGATATTAGAAATAGGTTAAGATTAAAAGTAGTTTTATAAAAACTTCTAAAGGATATGGCTATATAAGGTCATAAAGTTAATTGTAGTGGGGAATTTAAGGACTCTCTTTTATTCTCTATTTATATATCTCTTTTTAACTTTTTGAGCACCTGAGAATAGTAATTATAACTTTGTGTATATATTTTTCTTGGTATTATCATGAATACAATAATTTTCTCACTTCGCATTAATGATCCTCAATTGTAAAATCAATCATTCTATTTATGATCGATGATGTTATTTATGTTAATTATCTTTCGTGGTGTATTTGATACTATTATATTCACACTTGGTGTTGGTTGTCAAGGTACATGGAATTTGTGCCATATCTATACATTCTAAAATGATAAATACTTTGTTCTTTGTAGGTTTACGTTTTTATTTTATTATGTGCCCCTTCATGAGGTGGTAGAGTGGTTTTGTTTTGTCTCCGAGATGTCTCAATATTTCTTAGACTACTTTTTCTTGTATATTTCTTATCTTTTCCATCTT
The DNA here is from genome assembly GCA_018340775.1 of Taxus wallichiana var. yunnanensis. Lineage (NCBI taxonomy): Eukaryota > Viridiplantae > Streptophyta > Pinopsida > Cupressales > Taxaceae > Taxus > Taxus wallichiana. The sequence continues at coordinate 71,671,093 of CM031237.1, read as the reverse complement.
CCTCCTACTTCTTTCACTTTTCCAATTTTGTTTCCTTTTTTTCTTTCTAGTAAAAGCACCAAAATAATAAAACCCCATAATACGAGGGAACTTATAGTGCCCCATTTTCTAACCTCAATTACTTGTTGATTGCTTAACCCATAGTTATTATTTGATAGGGTTTTGACATATTTTGGACATTAGGTTATGTTATTTGACCTTCATGGACATGTGTGGTTATTCAGCATGTAGTACCAATTTAGATTTGATTTGTATGTTGGCACATTTTATTAGATGTTGGGGATACTAACTTATTGCTATGATATTTGGGATTAATTGATATATGATGGATACATAGTTTAGTCGCATGTCTTGATGCTATAGAATATTTGATTATTGATGAGGACACATGACAACATGGTTATATGACATTTATATGTATTACGATGGCTAACATATGATGAATTGTGTGAGATTGTGCATGCTTAGCATTTATGATTCCATGTGATGTTGTGATATCATAAATTTGCACTCATATTGATAGATGTGTTTAAATCGTTTATTGAGTGTGCATGTGACAGGTCACAGAGAGAATGTGGGTTTCGTGGTGGATATGTAGATTGTGCATAAGCAGTTCCATGGGGCTAAGTCCTAACCATGTTAGTTGTATGAGGCCTTATAATTTTATTTTATTGGGTTAGCACCATGAGTGACCCTTATTTGTAAATTTGTAGGTCATGTCGATTAATTGTGTTTAGGTTGTTTTATTTCGTTAAGTAAACTAGGTTTTGGGACTTAATGGTCCCCACTTGCATTATTTTTATATTTTGGTAAGTGTGTGTTAATTAGAGAGGATTGGGTTCATATTTACACTCTTAAGTGGGCCACACATCCTCTACACTTGTGCCCAAATGTGTCAAACTTGAAATTGGGGTATTTGTGGCATTTTAAGTGACCCCTTTTAGTTTTGAGTTCACTTAGCATTAAAATAATCCCTTAGACCCTACATATTAGGTAGGGGGCTTAATTCTAAGGCATAGAGGGATTTTTCCTCTTATTTGATCTCTCTTTGGTCAACATCCATGTAAGTTGGATTGGAATGTGTTTTGTGTTAAAACGTTGCACAAACTTGTCTTATTTTATTTTTGGGAAATTTGGGAGAAGGGTGTTTAAAAGTGAGTTTATCTTTTCTTCTTTTTATTTTGGGAAACTTTGACTTAGAGGGAAGAGAGGGGTGACACATGTCAGCGCTTCATTTTTCAATAAATTTATTTGTTTTTATTCAAATACTCCCTCATGGGGGAGAAGGAGGACATTTTCTTTGGGATTTTGTTATGGTGTTTGGAGACTTATGGAAGCCGGAGCTTGGCTTGGGCAAGGGATTGGTAAAATATTAGAGTTTTGGAGACCTTGTTGAGAAAGGTTCCTTTCTCTTATGTTATGTTATTTGGCATGTTATATTTAGCTTTCCTATGGTTGAAGTATTGTTTTGATACATGTGTAAAATGGTTTTACTTGTGGGGTTATTTTTTATGTTTCTCCATCCATCATATGTCTTGATGGATTTTGGAGTTTTATGGGGGAAGAGGGAGGGTTTTTCCTCTAAAACATCATGGCTTTATGGGAAAGCCATGTAGGTTATTTTCATTTCACCTCATATTGTTTGAGGTGGGGAAGGTGGTTCATATGGTTTGAAATCTGGACCAAATTTTTTTCGCACTTGTGCATAATCTACTCTTCCCCATCTTTGAGGATGAATATGGATTTCTCCTCCTTTATTTTATTTTCTAAATGTTTTGTTTTCTTTAGTTGGACTTGTATTTTATGTTAATATGTTGTTATTTATGTCTCCCTGTGCACATTTTTGAAGTATACCTAAGCTTTGGGAAACATTTCTTCCATCGAAAGACATGTTATTAAAGTTGGTTAAAACAAGCCTTTCTGATTTGGTGAAAGAGATTAAAATGAAATCAAAACTTTGTTATGATGGATAGCTTTGTGAAGTATACCTAAGCCAAGGGAATTTTATCAAATTTCGTAACAAAGTCACATAGTCTTTACTACAAACGTAATTAGTCTGCACATGAATATCCTCAGAAAAGAACACAAGCCCCGAAAGGACAACCTCGTGTTATCTTGATGAAGACACCAGATTACAGAGTATGTAAGGTGTATAGTTTTGGAACAAAGTATATAGTGGTAGTTTTAAGATAATCAAATTCACGGTTATTATCTTTGTGTTTATCGATTTATTTCTCTGTGTTCATTAAAGTTGTTTGTGATTAATGAGATTACATCCATCTATACTGTCATAAATGATTACAATTGACTCCTTTCCTACTACTTACGTCAAGAAAATACTAACAAACAAATGGTGACAATAATGTCTAAATGTAAGTAGCAGGAAGGAGTCAAGTTGAAAGGCATAGGCTAAGACAGTTAAACAACATACAAGGAGGCACATTTCATTCAATGGTTATCCAGTGGAAGTTACAGTATTCATTTTAAGATTATCCCTTATGTTAATTCATTTTATTGAGATATTGAGTTGCCTACATCATTGTACAATCAAAGGAAAACTGAATGCAGAAAGAGATAATCAACTCATTATTTCAATTTAATGCTTTATTCATAAGAGATCATAAGTTTTCCCACACAAGCCATGGGATATGACTAAGTGACTCATCATATACATGGAAATGAGAATACTGCATGTGCTAAAGAACAAGAGTAGAGGAGTAAAAAGGAACCCATCATTGCCTTTCATCTTCTATCCCCGCTCCGCATTCTTTCCATCTCCATCTCAACTCTCTCATCTTCCGCTTCCATCTCCATCTCCTAATACCTACAAAATCAAGAGAAGTATCTGTCAAATTGAGCTCAAGGTACAATGTTATTCCAATGCTCATGTTCTAAAGCAAATACATATTCTAAGTTCAATGCATCTAATGGTACTTGAAGGAAAGAAATACAGATGAGCTAGCAGCAAAAGAAGAGACATAGCACATAAAGTGAAATGAGTAGCAAGAGAGATCAAAGAAGCTAAGGATTGGGTTAGAAAGGTAGAATCTGAAGCAGCTTGCAAAAGAAACAGATGTGGAAAATGACACTTGAAAGAAGTTGGAAACAGTTTGTAGAAGAAGGAAAGAAGAAGAAATAAAACACATGGATACAAGAGAGGCCAAAAGCCTATTTATTTCTAACTCATTTCTAATTTTGTAGAACAGGTTGCAACATTAAATGAAAATCAGTTTAACTATTTAAGAAGGAAACATCTACTGAATGAAGATAAATATCATTTTCAGATGGTTTACAGAAGAAAGAAGCATCAGAATGAGTCAAGAAAGAGGTATCTTTGCAAATCAGGATCAAAAATCTGGAAGGGGAGAGAGAAAAATAGGATTCTGAAAAAATTTTTTTGCTAGAGTCTCCCTTGTAAAATTGACTTTTGATTTAAAACAGAATTGAAACACATGCTTTTAAGCTACTACATTGCTTTCTAAGCTATCTGAGCTTCAAAAGGAATAAAAAAAAAAAATACATGTTTCATCACTTTTAAGTTGATATTATGATCAAATGAAACATACAGGTATTCCATATTTTCATCATGCTACAACTATCAAAAGTTCCTTTTAATTTCCAAATTCAAGTGTGAATCAAAAGGCAACTACTTCACAATTTTCAGAAGATGCAATGAATCAAGTAAAGCTAACATGGACAACTTTATTCAAGTGATTAGACAAGCAAGAGAGATGTTCATATCCTTTTAGAATGGTCAAATCATAAGAATCTGGAGAGAGAAGGATTCTAAAAAAAATTTCCAAAGTTTCCCCTTGCAAAATGGACTTTTCCAGAAAAATAGAAAAGATATTTTAATGCAAAATTTGAAATATAATTGCTATCATGACTTCTGAAAAGGAAAAAGTCATTACAGAAAAGAAACTAAGTATTTCCTTCATTTTCTAGAAAAGAGCATTTATTTCATTATACAGAATGGAATGTAATCATGTTTGCAACAAAGAAACAACATACAACTTCCAGAAAGTCATTATTCTGAGTGAAAATGTTAAAGCTACAAAACACATAAGATGGAAGTCACCTTCTAAACTAAAGAGGTGAACTACAGAGCTTAACAGTATCAAATAAACATTTCCAAAAGGCTGCAACAGTCAACTAGTACAAACAAAATGGAGAACTTATTTTTCAAGCCTACAAATGTCTAGTTGGAATTTACTAATCTGCAGAAATGGAAATGATTTACAAACTACCAAGAATGGAGTGAATATCTAGATAGAGTTCAACACAAATCAAAATATGCATCTACAGGAAAATGAAACGAGACAAGTATGTGCAAAGCAAGAGCATCAAAAAAGCTGGAGTGAAAGTTTTCTTTCATTACATCGTAAAGAAATGAATCACAAGACAAGTCAAGTATATTCATCTACAAAAGGAAGAATAAAAATGTGATAAGTCCTTCAAAAAACAAAAATGAATACACAAAAAAAATGCTTTACGTAAGAAGTGAGGTTCTCTCACTACTACATCTTTAGACATAGTTAGACAAATACAAATGCTCACTTATCAAAAAATATGTCTACAACATGTAAAAAACTAAATGTACATATATATCAAAACAAATAATCTACAAAAGGAGTGAAGAAATGTGATGAAATGACTTCAAAAGTACCAGGTTCCTCTCACTCATACAAGTTAGAAATACCAAAACCTCACAGACAAAAAGAAAGAGTTCTATCAAACAAGAACCAAAACAGTAACACTTCCAAGTAAGCCGGTCTACAAGTGAAATACAAAACCTCAGATAGAAGAAATTCTACAACTTCAATGGCTTGTAAGACTCGTTCATTACAAAGAATGAACTAGTTCATTATCAAATGAATAACCAGAGATCTCTATGTTTCCTTTAGGGGTACAAAGGTTAAGCTCGAATTTAAAAAGGAGAAGCTATGATAAGAAAATGGTTAAAGAACTCACCGTGCCCAAGGATGAAGACAAAAAAAACAAGCAAAAAATGATGGTGGCACTTCCCTCTGCTAGCTCATTTTTGAGCTCATTAAAACTGAATCGAATCAAAACCAAACAGAAAACCAGAAGCAAGGCAGTCATTCGAATGGTCTACAAAGGATAAACAACAAGTAAATAGATTAAATGATCTTTAGATCATACTCAAAAAGAAAATCCAAGCTACAAGTCGAGCTATAGGAAACGAAATACAAAAGAATACCTTCGAGTTCCTCAAAAATGCACACCCAGTCATAATCGAATGGCATCAAAGGTCTCCAAAATGAAAATACAAGCTCAAAGACCTCCAAGATCTCCATGCTTTCATCAAAAAAATCAAGAGCAGAAAAAATTTTTCCAAAGGCTTCACCTACGAAGTAAAAAAACCGAATGAAATGACCAAATGCGAGCTCGCAAGTATAAACCTTGCATTCGACCGAGGTTACAAAACCCTAACCCACGGTTAAGGATCAATGACCCATCAAATGCCAAGTGCCAGATCGAATGGTGATCGGCCCACACTGGTTCCAAGGTGATAGAGCCCAATTAAATGCCACCAACCATATTAAATGCCAGGATGACCCTAACCCGCAGTTAGAAGATCAACGGTGGCAGTGCTACCAAAGCAAAGATCAAGGGCCAGCAGAGCTCATCAAAAACCAAGTAAACGCAAGCCCAGTTAGGGTTTCCACCACCTATGACCGGAAAGGGTCGAGTCATCATGGAGAGGGGCCAGCCCACGTGGACCAACCAATTAATCATTGCAAGAGACTTTACAAAGTCTGAACTATAGTCCATGCCCCAAAAATCAAAATAGTATTATATGCCATGATCACCGAAAAGGTGAAAATTGTATTATGTGCCAAGGGGTCTAAAGGTGGCGAATCAAATTACATGGTGGGCTAGCCAAAAGGGTAAACCCCTTTATATTATATACATGCTTATGCCTAAGTCCACAATGTGGCAGCATCTCAAACCAAAGGTGGTCCCCACATGGGGTTTCAAACAAAATTTGCAAGTGTCACTCATGTGACTATCTAGAGCAGTGAAGGAAATTAGAACATGTGCACAAAGAAGGTGGTCCCCACTTCATCTTAATTTTGCAAATATGGCTAAGGTTGCATCTTTTTGCCTACACACAAGAGATGATTTTTGCATGCCTTCACAACAGACATAAAAGAGAAGATGATGAATTTGCATGTGCAAAGGAGGAAGACTTGCCTAGCAAGAAATTTGTAATTTTAGCAAATTATTCACCTTTCTTTCTTAAAAATAGAACAGTCAACTTCAGTTTGACTATATTGTATCTAAGGCTGATAATGCCTAATTTTACTACATGCTTTAGTTGTATTATTTTATTCCTTTATTTATTATTAAATAAAGGATAAAATTAGGATGCATGGGCGAGTACAACTTTTAGGCTATTTTTAGGAAGGGGGTGAACTTTTGCTATATATTGTGTGCTCTTACAAAGCACAAAAAGGGGGATTTTTCAGAGAACTTTCCCAGAGAACTTTTGATATGAGTACTGAAGCAATTTCGCCAGTTTTTCCCTCTAAGTGTGAATTATTCTTTGCCTTTCCAAGTTATTCTGCAGTCTTGTGTATGTCAATATTAGTCTTGTGAATCAATATTCCCTGATTAATCACTTTACCCCGCTGCAAATCTACTATTTTCTACTAAATTTCATTGTGCATGTTAGCTTACTAGTGTTGTTGTGAACTTCCCTCAGTACAAAATAAGTACTTTGCCCTTATTTTCTACGTAGAAAGTACAAATTGGTTCGTGCACATAAAGAATTCTTCACAAATCAATTGTGTATTCCACTCAAGTCAAGTTTTCATCCAAATTTGGTGTATCACCTTAGTATTTATTTCATTTTCAGTCACCTCTTAACCCTAAAACTCCCAAAAAAACATTTTAGTGAACACCAATAAGGAACCGGCCTTTTAACCCCGAGGTTCACCTCAAAATAGGTATACCCACAGACTTGAGGTGTCCCCATTATATCTACGAGAGAGAGAGAGAGAGATCTTTGCAGACTTAGAGAACCTATTGCCATCTCTCTACCAGGTGCACTTTCGAGAGATAACAATTTTTGGCACGCCCAGTGGGACCACGAATCAGATCTGCACATAAATCCCAGATTCTAGAGCAGATCAAAAGTAGATTTACAACAAATAAAAGTTACTTTTGGGAGCAGAGCTGCAAGAAAATTAATTCTAAAGATTCTACGATCTTTTGGTGACTTTGTAAAGCTGATTTCAGACTAGTATTGCAGCATGTTCCATGCCTAAAGTGACTACAAGATCATCGGTAAGAGGAATTCCTCCTGAATTTGTTTCTTTACCTTTGAATTCTGCTAGAAGGAGAAGGGTTGGTAATACATTGCCTTATAACAGACCTGGTTTTGAAAATCCTCCTGATATTCCTTCACCACGTATAAATTTTTCAATCAATATCCCAGTTTTTCAAATGGCTATTCAACCACCCAGAAATTTTGTGGCCTTCACTAATGGCAGCCCATTAGTAATTCCAGTGTACCATGATATTCCCAACGCTGCTTTGAAAATTTTTCCATCATTTACCGGTGAAAATCAAGTTACACCTACTAAACATATTAAAGATGTTGCAGCCATATGTGCAGTCCACAATATTACTCATGAAGACATAGCTTTAAGACTTTTAGCTGCATCTTTTAAAGGACAAGCCTTGCAATGGTATAGGAACCTAGAGATTGGAAGCATAAGAACTTGGGATGAATTAGGAGAGAAATTGTTGAACAGTTCCAAGACAATTCAGATCATTTGTCCCTGATAGAATAGCTATCTACTATCAAGAGAGCCCCTCATGAATATTTGTCTAGTTTCAACATTCGTTTTGCTAGAACTTGGGAAAGAATCCCAACAAGTGTTAAGCCTCAAGTTGATCACGCTTTCCTTTATTACCTCGAGCATTGAATAGTGATATTTCAACTATGATCCAATCCATGGGAGCTTTTACTCTTCCAGGGGCCTATGACACTACTATAAAAGCTGAAAACAACCTTATTCAGGTTGGAAAATTAGCACCAAGGCCTACAATGTCATTTTTGGCAGATTTAGCTCCTATCCCACAACCTATTACAATCGTAGAGCCTACTATTGCAGCCCCATCCCCAGATATGTTTAAAGCCTTGCAAACCATGGGAAATAAGTTGACATCAATTGAAAATAAGCTTACATTGCCTAATAGGCCATATCAAGCTCCTTATCAAGAAAAACCAAACAAAATAGGTAGCCTTACCAACAGAATCAAAATTACAGGAAACCTTATCAGCAAAGGCAGTTTGATTCTAATGTTCCTAGTGCATCTAACGCTTTGGTTCTAGTTAATATGGCTACAGAAGAGTGGTGCCAACCTTGTAATCAACCTCATCAAACTGCAAATTGCCCAAATGCATTCCTAAACCTAAATCTTGTTGCAGCAACCTCAATCTGAAGCATTGTTCATACCTCAAATGGAGGGTGGGCAGCAAGAAAGTCATGTTCAGAAAACACCTGAACAAAATTTGGTCAACTTTAATGAGGAGGATTTCATTGTTGTTACCACTAGAGCTCAAGAGAAAGCTACCAAAAATAAAAAACAACAAAACAGACCTATGCTGCCCACTATTACTGATATATCAACATCTACACCTCAAACTAGACAAAGTCCCGTTGTCCCTCGTAAAAATAACAAGTGTCAGCAGCTGGTAAAGAGCAACAAAAATAGCTTCAGCCTGATCCAAGAAGATTGTTTATCCCTCAGATATCCAAGGCTACCAAAGCAGAATCAATTTTTGCTAAAGCTTATGCTAAAACATGAAGTCTATCTCTAAGACTGTTGCTTCTTTTAATATTGTTGATGTGATGAAGAAGCACAATGTTAACATCTCAATGTGGGATGCCTTAAGCATTCTAGGACAACAGATTTACTCTCTCATGAACTAGCTAAACTGTAGATTTCTTCAAAAACAACAGTAAAGGAAGTCCAAAATACAGATATGGTCCTTGGAACACTTGATCAAGATCACGTAAAGGATGTTAGATGGATGGTTCAAAAGGTCTTGAATGCTCATGACATAAAAAGCCACCACCTTTTTATCTATCCCTGATTATTGGAGAAAATTTAGTTCATAACTACATGGTGGATAGCGGTGCCAGTAGCACAGTTATGCCAAAGCCAATTGCTGAAAAATTAGGCCTGCAGTATGAGCCAATAGAAAAAAAGTGTTCTACAGCTTGATGGGACTACAACCAATACAGTTGGTATAATCAAAAATTTGGAGGTAACGTTACATGCTTGCCCAAATGTTTCCATTTTGCAAGATGTTACTGTTGTGGATTTACCTCCATATTTTGCTTTGTGCCTATCTAGAGACTTCACGGCAAAAATAGGAGGTTACCTCTCTTCTGATTGGTCTTTCTTATTTTTCACTACACGTTATGGCACTAAAGTTACCATCAATTCAGAGCCATTGGCTAGATTTCATATTGAGCCTCATTCACCAAATGCTTTGGCAAATTATTCCGCTCTAGATCAATCTGATTTTGATGATGTAGCTCAGATTACAATGCACTAGAGGGTGTGTCTAACATGTTTATGGATGAGAAAATAGTTGAAGAACATGCTCATGATCCTTTTAAAGAGGTTGAAGAACATATTTTCGGTGTATATTGCATGCATGAAGAAAATGCAGCAATTCCCTTGCTGTCCAAAACAGAAAATTCAATAGAAGGGATTTGGAAGCTTCATTTTGATGGAGCTAAGAATAAGAAAGGACAGGGAGCAGGTTTGATGCTCACTTCCCCAACAAATGAAAGGTATTTTACAGCTTTGAGTCTTCAATTTTCATGCACTTGTAATGTAGCTGAGTACGAAGCATTAATTCATGGCTTACTTTGGGCCAGAAAAAGAGGAATCAACACGTTACAAGTCTTTGGCGATTCTGAGTTAGTAATAAATCAAGTAAAAACTTCAATGTATGTAAGAATCCATTAATGAAGTCTTACAGGCATAGAGTTTCAGACTTAATGGAAGATTTTGATGCCATTAATATTCAGTCTATTCCTAGAGCTGAAAATAAACATGTTGATAGACTTGCAGCAGTTGGTGCTAGTTTCAAGTGCTGGAACAAATAGAAAACAACAAAGTTCAGCCTCATGTTAAGTTGATTGTCAGGCCTTCTATACCTGATAATGAATCTAATTGGTAGGTGTTTGAAAGTGATAATCAAATCTGTAGGTTTTTGCAGCAAGAAGCTGAATTTTCTATAGTAAATCAGGATAAATTACAACATCTATATGGTGACCAAATTGTTCAGTTAAAGACAAACAAGTTTCCTCGAGGACTTGTCACATTGGAAGACATCTTCAACACTGATGACCAGTTAAGAAAGGACAAAGCTAAGATGTCTACTCATGCTGATAATTACGAAGAGGTTTCAATTGATGAAGGAAAGAACTTATTTCTTGGAAAGGTATGTTCCTTATCCAAAAAATAGTCTTTTATTAAGCTTTGCACTGAATTTAAAGATGTTTTCACTTGGAGATACCAAGACTTGAAAGGGTTTGACCCTATTCTAGCACAACATATGATTGAATTACAACCAAATTCTAAACCAATTAGGCAGAAACAAAGGCCTATAAATCCCAGAATAGAACCTCTTATGAGGAAAGAATTATCAAAATTGATTGAATCAGGAATTATTTTCCCAGTTAAGCATTCAAGTTGGGTAGCAAATCTTGTTCCAGTTAGGAAAAAGAATGGAGAAATCAGATTATGTGTGGATTTTAGAGATCTTAACAAAGCATCATTAAAAGATCATTATCCACTACCAAACATGGATCAAATTTTGAGAATAGTTTCAGGATCAGATAGACTATCCCTTCTAGATGGTTACAGTGGATATAATCAGATTTTAGTCCGAGGAGAAGATAGATATAAAACAACTTTTACCACCAAGTGGGGTACTTACGCTTATAAAAGAATGCCTTTTGGTCTTTCAAATGCCAGTGCAACGTTTCAACGTGCAATGGACATGGCTTTTCGTAGCCTACTAAATAAATGCATACTTGTTTATTTAGATGATGTCACTATATTCTCAAAAATTCTTGATGAACATCTAATGCATTTGAGACAGACTTTTCAGATTTGCAGCAATAGTTTGGAATATCCTTGAATCCCAAAAAGTCTATCTTTTCAGTACATGAAGGTAAGCTACTTGGCCATATTGTTTCTAAACAGGGTTTAGCAATTGATCCTTTCAGAATTGAAGCCATATCACAACTATCATTGCCTCATCACAAGAAGGCATTACAAAGCTTTCTGGGAAAAATCAACTTTGTCAGAAGATTTGTTCCATATTTTGCAACGCATTGGTTAAGCCATTGACAACCATGCTAAAGAAAGAGAAAACATTCTCTTGGACCAAGAAGGGAGAGAAGGTTTTAAGGCTATTAAAATAACTATTTCTCAGGCTCCTACTCTTGCAAATCCAAATTTTGATAAATATTTTACAATGTATGCACTTGTAGGAGCTGAAAACAATCTCAGCTATTCTAACTCAGGTCAATGATGAGAATATCAAACAGCCAATTGCTTTCTTTGACAGAGCTTGCATGATTACGAAACAAGGTACACATTCCTTGAAAAACAAGTACTTTCAGTAGTCAGAGGACTAAAGAATTTTAAGTACATGCTTTCAAACAATAGAATTCATGTTCTTGTTTCTCATCCAAATGTGAAAGCTTTCTTGTTGAACAAAGAGTTGAATGAGAAAAGAGCAGGGGATAACGAAGGTTATGGAATATGATGTTGAGATCCGAGTTGCCAAGATAGTTCGAGGTAAAGGTTTATGTGAGCATCTAATTGCTGATATGGAGAAACAACAGGATGCAAAACCCAAAGTTTCAGAACACCATGCTGAAACCACGTATCAACAATCAAACGTTATGTTGCAACCAAAAATCAGCAACCTGAACCTTCTCAAGAAATTTAGGAATCAAGATGGATGACTGATTTGGTTGACTATTTACAACATGGCACTTATCCGAAGGTATGGATAAGAATAAACGAAGATATTTCAGGTTACAAGCTATTCCTTATCTCTTCATTGATGGTGTATTGTTCAAAAGAGATATAAATGGAATCTTGCTACGATGTGTCGATTATGACAAGATTCAGAAGATATTATCAGAATTCCATGAAGGACCTGCAGGAGGTCACTTCTCAGCACGTACTACAGCTTTGAAGATCATGAAAGTAGGTTACTATTGGCCTAGCATATTTAAGGACTGTTTCGAATGGATCAGAAAGTGCAAGAAATGTGCTTTCTTTGTCGAAAAAAGAACGTTTAGCTTCTTGCCTTTGCAGCCTATTTCAGTTGATCAACCCTTTATGCAGTGGGGTCTTGACTTTATTGGGATGATTAACCCACCTTCTTCACAAGGACACAAATGGATTCTAACTGCTACAGATTACTTTACATGATGGACTGAAGCAGTAGCCTTGAAGGATGCTAACGAAGCTTCAATACTAGCTTTCTATGAAGGTATAGTCTAGATTTGGTGTTCCAACAACTATCATATCAGATAATGCTTTAGCATTTCTCGGTGCTAAAATAACAGATTGGGTTATTAGCCATGGAATCTACTTGAGCTCTTCATCTAATTATTACCCACAAGGTAATGGATTAGCTGAAAGCACTAACAAGAATCTATTAAGAATCATCAGAAGAACACTCAAGGATAATCAAAGAGCTTGGCATCTAATGTTGAATTCAACACTTTGGGCTGATAGGGTGACCCCTAAGAGATCAGTTGGAAACTCACCATACAAGCTTGTGTATGGAAAAGAAGTGAGGATGCCAATTTCAGTTGAGTTACCTGCATTGGATTTACTGCATCAAATGGAATTACTTGAGAATGAACCATTGCAGGTCCGTTATGCAGAATTGATGGAGCTACAAGAGCTAAGAGATCAAGCTCATTTAAATATGGAGAAAATCAGAAAGATGAAGAAGACTTTTGATAAGAAAGCCAAATTTAGAATCTTCAATGAAGGAGATATTGTGTTGAAATGGGATGTTGATCGTGCTAAGCCAGAAGACACTCAAAGTTTGATACACTCTGGAGTGGTCCTTACATGATTTTAGCTTGCAAAGAACACAATGCTTTTCATCTTTCTAAGTTGAATGGAGAGGAACTTCCCATTCCTGTGAATGGTATGTTTCTCAAACACTTGTTATTGAAAATCTTACAGTGATGGTTAGAGTAGGATTTCCCATTCAATAAGTGCAGTTTCTACATTCACATCGTTCTTTATTTTCAATAAGTGCATTCGTGCACATGGTCTGGTTTTCCAGATCTTTTCCTAGCTTTAGTTGTTTTGAAAGGGTTGGACCTTTCGAAAAGGGCAGATTTTGGTTACAAATTTGGACTCCATACCCAATGGATAAGAGTAAGGCACTAGTCTACAAGCTAGCAGGCAGCTTTCCCACAGATCGCTAAATGTTGACAATTTTTACACTTGTGCAAAAATGGGCAACTCAAAACTTTGTTACGATGGATAGCTTTGGTGAAGTATACCTAAGCCAAGGGAATTTATATCAGATTATTTTGTTATTGCTGATTTGTGAAAGAGATTAAGTGAAATCACAGCTATGTGTGCTGTTACAAAAACGTAACAACTCACATAGTCTACAATTTCATGAATATCCTCAGCAAAAGAACACAAGCCCCGAAGGACAAGCTATGTTATCTTGATGAAGACACCGGATTGCAGAGTATGTAAGGTGTATAGTTTTGGAACAACAGACATAGTGGCAGTTTTCAAATAATCAGATTCACGGTTATTATCTTGGTGCTTATCAGATTTATTGCTCTGTGTTCATTAAAGTTGTTTGTGATTAATGAGATTGCATCCATCTACACTATCATAAATGATTACAATTGACTCCTTTCCTACTACTTACGTCAAGAAAATACTGACAAACAAATGGTGACAATAATGTCTAAATGTAAGTAGCAGGAAGGAGTCAAGTTGAAAGGCATAGGCTAAGATAGTTAAACAACATACAAGGAGGCACATTTCATTCAATGGTTATCCAGTGGAAGTTATAGGTATTCATTTTAAGATTATCCCTTATGTTAATTCATTTTATTGAGATATTGAGTTGCCTACATCATTGTACAATCAAAGGAAAACTGAATGCAGAAAGAGATAATCAACTCATTATTTCAATTTAATGCTTTATTCATAAGAGATCATAAGTTTTCCCACACAAGCCGGGATATGACTAAGTGACTCATCATATACATGGAAATGAGAATACTGCATGTGCTAAAGAACAAGAGTAGAGGAGTAAAAAGGAACCCATCATTTCCTTTCATCTTCTATCCCCGCTCCTCATCATCTCCATCTCCATCTCAACTCTCTCATCTTCCACTTCCATCTCCATCTCCTAATACCTAAAAATCAAGAGAAGTATCTGTCAAATTGAGCTCAGGGTACAATGTTATTCCAATACTCATGTTCTAAAGCAAATACATATTCTAAGTTCAATGTATCTAATGGTACTTGAAGGAAAGAAATACAGAAATGCATGACACATGGATGAGAAAGAGAAGATAGATAGGTAGGAAAAAAAAAAAGCCAAAGTACATAAAGTGAAATGAATGGCAAGAGAAAATCAAAGAAGCTAAGGATTGGGTTAGAAAAGGTAGAATCAAGAAGTTTGTAAAAGAAAAGATGTGGAAAATGACACATGAAAGAAGTTGGAAAACAACTTGTAGAAGAAGGAAAGAAGAAGAAATAAACCACATGGATACAAGAGAGGCCAAAAGCCTATTTATTTCTAACTTATTTATGAATTTTGTAGGAACAGTTGCAACATTAAATGAAAATCAATTTAACTATTTAAGAAGGAAACATCTACAGAATGAAGATAAATATCATTTTCAGATGGTTTACAGAAGAAAGAAGCATCAAAATGAGTCAAGAAAGAGGTATCTTTGCAAATCAGATCAAAATCTGAAAAGGAGAGAGAAAAATAGGATTTTGGAAAAAAATTTTTTGCAGAGTCTCCCCTTGTAAAATTGACTTTTGATTTAAAACAGAATTGAAACACATGCTTTTAAGCTACTACATTGCTTTCTAAGCTATCTGAGCTTCAAAAGGAATAAAAAAAATCAAGAAAAGTACATGTTTCATCACTTCTAAGTTGATATCATGATCAAATGAAACATACAGGTATTCCAGATTTTCATCATGCTACAACTATCAAAAGTTCCTTTTAATTTCCAAATTCAAGTGTGAATCAAAGGGCAACTACTTCACAATTTTCAGAAGATGCAATGAATCAAGTAAAGCTAACATGGACAACTTTATTCAAGTGATCAGACAAGCAAGAGAGATGTTCATATCCTTTTAGAATGGTCAAATCATAAGAATCTGAGAGAGAAGGATTCTAAAAAAATTTTTCCAGAGTTTCCCCTTGCAAAATGGACTTTTCCAAAAAATGAAATGATATTTTAATGCAAAATTTGAAATATAATTGCTATTATGACTTCTGAAAAGGAAAAGTCATTACAAAAAAGAAACTAAGTATTTCCTTCATTTTCCAGAAAAGGAGCATTTATTTCATTATACATAATGGAATGCAATCATGTTTGCAACAAAGAAACAACATACAACTTCCGAAAGTCATTATTCTGAGTGAAAATGTTAAAGCTACAGAACACATAAGATGGCAGTCACCTTCTAAACTGAAGAAGTGAACTACAGAGCTTAATAATATCAAATAAACATTTCCAGTCAAGGCTGCAACAGGTCAACTACTACAAACAAAATGGAGAACTTATTTTTCAAGCCTACAAATGTCTAGTTGGAATTTACTAGTCTGCACAGGAATGGAAATGATTTACAAACTACCAAGAATGGAGTGAATATCCAGACAAAGTTCAACACAAATCAAAATATGCATCTAGGAAAATAAAACGAGACAGGTTGGCAAAGCAAGAGCATCAAAATCCAAGCTCAGAAGTGAAAGTTTTCTTTCATTACATCAGAAAGGGAAATGAATCACAAGAGAAGTGGACTACTAGTGCCAGGTATTCATCTATAGATATGGCTCAGCAATATCCAATAAACAAGTCAAGTATGCATTCACAGAGCTCACAAAAGTAAATTGAGTTGCATTTACAGAAAGAAGAATGAATCTACAGGAGCTTGAACTCATACAATACTACCCTTTCAGTTTCAGTAAATGAAAAACAAATGCTCACTTATCAGAAGATACAGGTATACAAAGAAAGCATGTAAAAAACTAAATGTACATCTACAGTCAAGGTTACAACGACAAGTCAAGTATACATCTACAAAAGGAAGAAGAAATGTGACAGTCCTGCAAAGAAGGAATACCAAAACCAATGCTAAGAAGTGAGGTTCCTCTCACTACATCTTTAGACATAGTTAGACAAATACCAAGCATACGTCTACTACATGAAGAAACAAAACTCGTATATCGAAACAAAGAACCAAAATAGGAGCAACACTTCCAAGTACTAGGCCGGTCTACAAGTGAAATACCAAAACCTCAGCACAGAAAGAGTTCTTCTACAAGTGTCAATGGCTTGTCAAGCTCAAAAATTCATTACAGAAGAAAGATGAACTTCACACACACAGAAATAGTTCATTATCAAATGAATAACCAGAGATCTCTACGTTTCCTTCAGAGTACAAGAGGTTAAGCTCAATTCAAAAGGAGAAGCTATGATAAGAAAATGGTTAAAGAACTCACCATGCCCAAGGACGAAAACAAAACAAACAAGCAAAATGATGGCGGCACTTCCCTCTGCTAGCTCATTTTTGAGCTCATTAGCAACTGAATCAAAAACCAAACAGAAAACCAAAAGCAAGGCAGTCATTCGAATGGTCTACAAAGGATAAACAACAAGTAAATAGATTAAATGATCTTTAGATCATACTTAAAAAGAAAAGCCAAGCTACAAGTCAAGCTACAGGAAACAAAATACAAAAGAATACCTTCGAGTTCCTCAAAAATGCACACCCAGTCATAATCGAATGGCGTCAAAGGTCTCCAAAATGAAAATATAGGCTCAAAGACCTCCAAGATCTCCATGCTTTCATCAAAAATCCAGAGCAAAAAAAAATTTTCCAGGGCTTCACCGCAAAGTAAAAACCAAATGAAATGACCAAGTGCGAGCTCGCAAGTATAAACCTTGCATTCGAGACTAGGTTACAAAACCCTAACCCATGGTTAAGGATCAACCGATCACCAAATGCCAAGTGGAAGATCGAACGGTGATCGGTCCACACTAGGTTCCAAAGTGATAGAGCCCAATTAAATGCCACCAACCATATTAAATGCTCAGGGACAGACCCTAACCCACAGCTTAAAGATCAACGGTGGCAGAGAAACCAAAGCAAAGATCAAGGGCCAAAGAGCTCACAAAAACCAAGTTAACCAAGCCCAGTTAGGGTTTCCACCACTATGACCGGAAAGGGTCAAGTCATCATGGAGAGGGGCCAGCCCACGTGGACAGACCAATAATCATTTTCCAAGACTTTACAAAGTCTAAACTATATCCATGCCCCAAAAATCAAAACATATTATATGCCATGATCACCGAAAAGGTGAAAATTGTATTATGTGCCAAGGGGTCTAAAGGTGGCGAATCAAATTGCATGGTGGGCTAGCCAAAGGGTTAAAACCCTTTATATTATATACATGTTTATGCCTAATTCCACAATGTGGCAACATCTCAAACCAAAGGTGGTCCCCACATGGGTTTCAAACAAAATTTGCAAGTGTCACTCATGTGACTATCCGTAGTAAAGGAAATTAGAACATGTGCACAAAGAAGGTGGTCCCCACTTCATCTTAATTTTGCAAATATGGCTAAGGTTGCATCTTTTTGCCTACAAACAGGAGATGATTTTTGCATGCCTTCACAACAGGATATAACAGAGAAGATGACGAATTTGCATGTGCAAAGGAGGAAGACTTGCCTAGCAAGCAATTTGTAATTTTAGCAAATTATTCACCTTTCTTTCTTAAAAATAGAATAGTCAACTTCAGTTTGACTAGTATTATATCTAAGGCTGATAATGCCTAATTTTACTACATGCTTTAGTTTGTATTATTTTATTCCTTTATTTATTATTAAATAAAGGATAAAATTAGGATGCATGGGTGAGTATAACCTTTAGGCTATTTTTAGGAAGGGGGTGAACTTTTGCTATATATTGTGTGCTCTTGCAAAGCACAAAGGGGGGGATTTTTCGAGAACTTTCCCAGAGAACTTTTGATATGAGTACTGAAGCAATTTCTGCCAGTTTTTCCCTCTGAGTGTGAATTATTCTTTGCCTTTCCAAGTTATTCTATAGTCTTGTGTATGCAAGATTAGTCTTGTGAATCAATATTCCCTGATTAATCACTTTACCCTGCTGCAAATCTACTATTTTCTACTAAATTTCATTGTGCATGTTAGCTTACTAGTGTTGTTGTGAACTTCCCTCAGTACAAAATAAGTACTTTGCCCTTATTTTCTACAGAAAGTACAAATTGGTTTGTGCACATAAAGAATTCTTCACAAATCAGTTGTGTATGCCACTCAAGTCAAGTTTTCATCTCAAATTTGGTGTATCACCTTAGTATTTATTTCATTTTCAGTCACCTCTTAACCCTAAAACTCCCAAAAGTTTTTTTGCTTTGAGAGGTTATTTCTTTACATTTGAAAACACATAATACTTTATGTGTAATATGGAACAAACTATTATTCATATTATTGAAGTACATATATATATTTTTAGAATTGGAAGATTTACTCTTGTTATAGAAGTTCGTATGAAATGAGGAGTCTTGTAACATCGAGTGGATATATCTCCTTGAATACACTTACTTTCCTCCATTAGATAATGATTCACCTTTTCATTGAACTCTCATGAGGAAAGGAACATTCTTCTTTTGTAATATTTTGTAAATCATAAGTAAAGTGAAACTTTTTTGAGATCATATTTAAATTTACTCCTACATCTAAAAAATTAAGACAAGTGAATATTAATGCAGTAAGGGAAAGATTAGATTAATATGGCTTCATTTTATCATTCGCTTAGTGCAGATTTGTATGAGAAAAAAATGCATTTGTTTCATTCCCTTTTATTTATACAAATGAGTAAATAATTTTTAAAATATGTTCTATTAAAACAATGAAGTCAGTATGCTCTACAAAAACAATACATAATTTATTACTTCACAACTTGAAACAATTTTTAACATTAAGATATAGTATAAATATATTAAAATATATTTAATATAGTTATATTATAAAATATAACTATATTATATTTACACACGCTTTTATATATTAATTAATATATTATTAAAGTTATATATTTGATTGTAATATTCTATTATATATTACAAGATGTATAACATAATATATTATATATATATATATATATATATATATATATAATATTATTAAATATAATTACAAGAAAAAAGGAAACAAAAGACGTTATGGGTTAGTTTTAAAGCGCCTGGTCTAGACACGCGTGCTTTTGGAGAGAAATTGCAGGCTAGGTGAATTTGAGGAAGCTCCATTCAGGCATGTTAAGTCTACCCTTGCAATGCTCTGCTACCTTTTTATTATTCCATGAAATGAATGTTCCTTTTCCTGATATGGCATCTAGAAATGGGTTTCTATTAGTAAGCTTTAAGCTTCCACCCCTATTTCAATCATGGTAGATCGATAGCCTAGCTTTGTTGTTGTGCTTTGTGGGTATTATTGGTTGGCTTGTATTTGGGGTTCGAACTCTTGAAAATGATTATGGGTATCTTTTCTACCTACTATAGGAAGAAGGAAAATCATATATATTTTCCTCTTTTATCCTCCTTGCTCGATAAACAAGTTATAATTGTATCATCTTTTGATCTGTGTAAAAACTCGGCCTGGCCAAGTGGCGTGGATCTAAACTCCATTTTTTTGAGGTTTGGTAGTTCATGCCAAATATAAGGCACAACTGGTAAGAATTTGTGGGAAAATTTGTAAGCCTAGTTTGTAAGGACATAACTGCTATGGTTAAACCAGTTTTTCTTCGTACAAATATGTCGCCTCATATATAAGACCCTTATTTGAATGGCTGCTTTGTCACTTTCAGCTTTATTGTTGAAATGTTGGTGTTGAGATCCTTTACACCTTGGCTCGACATGGTCATAGTAATAGTGTAATGTTACTATGTTGACTGTGAATTGGGCTTGGAGACTTTGTGGTTTTGTATTTTTGTGGACCCATTACTTATGGTAATTTCACCGGTCCTGGAAGATTATGTCTACTCCTTCCACGATGTTATCTTTATGCCAACATTTATTGGCCTTCTTCTTATTCTAATGGTCAAGGCTTCTAGTTTGGTTCTCTATGATTTTGTATGAAAATAATTCATAATAATATAATATATATATTCATGTATATAGTTTACATCTACTTGTATTTGGTTTTCAAGCAATGTTTATTTTAATAGCAGAATGCAACTCGTGGTAAGGCATTATACGCATCGGGGTATCGATGATGTATTACCTATCGTGTATTGAATCCCTTAGATTCAAACTCAAATAACATATATTTATCAAATTTTATACTAAATGTTACATTTTGTGACTCTGCTTAATATAATCAGATTGTAGATATACATGATATTATGGCCTCCATGACCAATTAATACTTTTCATTTTGGAATCTTTCTAAGTTTTCGATCTTGAATGCGATGTCATTTTCTTTTGGGAACTATGACTGGATCGACCGGGTACTTGGGTTTTATCTGCTTTGAGTGGTCTACTCTGTTAGAGTTGATTGATGTCTTTGGAAGGGAGATTCGTAACCTGGCCCTATTATAATTACTCTTGCCTTAACTTGGTCGAATTTTTCCTTACCGAGAGGTGATTGTTAATATGTGAATAGTTAGTGAACGTATTGTTAAGGGTCATAAGTTTATGACCAAACCTTTGTGTTGGTTTTAGAATTTGAAATGTGTTTGGGATGATTGTAGTCATTATTGATATAGGACTCTTTCTAACTCATGACATTTGATGATACGTTATGAGGATAGTCATGAGGTTACTGAATTGAATATATTTATATAAATAAATTGTTGGCCTATGTCAGAAAATTGTTAAAAATTATTAATGACATTTGGGGGTTACTTTTCCCTTATATTATTCAGATAAGTTGACGATTATGATGGGGTTTGTTGTTAAGAATAATGGCCTTTTTGTGACTCATTTAAATGCATTTGTAGAGAGTGGTTTCGATTATGTTAACAAGTATTACTTTTAAGAGACCCTGTAAGGAGAGGGTGGTAAAATTCTTGTTTAAGAATGAAACTATGGTTTTTTTAAGGAGGGTTATGAACCCATATTGCTTTGAAACCTCCCTCTTGGAAGGATTGAATAACCTTTATTGTTTTGCATCTATGATCATAACTAGTATGTTTTGACTTATTAAGTTTATATTTTTGAGATGGATGGATTGAGTATTATATTTCAATCATGTAATCTATATGATTACATGATTGAAATTCCAATACTCTTAACCTTTTGTTTCTAACCTATAAGGTATTGCCTTGATTAGTTGAGATATTGTTCTTACCGGAATATTTGGCTTCCTCCTTGTTGACTTGTGTAAATATTTTATCTCGTGTGACGGATTTTGATTAGTGGTTTGTGCTTTGATCCATTATTGAAATAGAAGTTTTATTTCATGATATTGTTAAATGTTAGCTTATCACAGTAATGGGTAGTCTTATCATGCTCAGTTCTCACGAAATGACTCAAGATAATTCTTGTGCGTGATGGCTTGTACGAGTAGATAAAGGAAAGATTTGTAAAAGGTTTCATCTGTTTGTTTTATGAAGTTCCTCAGTATGAATGACTAATGTGTTGTAAATCTAGGATCGGGTGCTAGTAGAGGGTTTAGAAGGCCTCTTGACTTGGATTTTCTATATTTTTTTGATGAAAGGTTGTCTAATAAGTCAGAACAAAACTTTAAAACATTATCAGTGAGGAATAAAATTCAATCATCACCTTGTTATGAGTATTCTTTTTGTGATATTATATCATTCATGAAAATGTTGTAGTGTGGCTTGACAAATTTTATTACCTTCTTGTTCTCATCCAAAGATCAATCAAATCTTTTTACACCTTTGGTTTGATACGCGCCATGTTGAATAAAAATGTTATAACCGTGTTTAGTTTTCTCGATAAGTAATGGTAATTTCTTCTTTTCGAGTCATAAATATTTTTGGTATAATAACCCTCCATGGTCTTGGCATTGGTGCAATTCTAGGTATATCTTTAGAGTGGTCATAACTCCTTTTTCTAAAGTTAATCAAAAATAAAATAAAATGAATACATATATGAATAAATAAATAAGATAGTAATGAAGTTGTGCTTTGTAGATAAAATTAAGAGTCTTTAATTGGAAAGAAGGAGCTATCTACCGCTGCAAAAGAATCTACCCTCATTAACCTTAAGCTACGATTAAACTTTATCCTCATTGTTGTGAAACATTAAGTAATTTTAAAAAGTAAGATCATTGTTGGCTTTTGGGGATATAGTTAGATCTTAGTTAGTAGGGGAGTTTGAATAAGAACACATTAAGTCTTGTGCTTCCATTTTGGGAACCCCATGTGTATCCTTTGTCAAACTTAATCAAGAGATTGCTAAATGAAGCTTTTACCCAAATCCAGTTGAACTCTTAAGTCTCATTAAAAGACCAGTTAATAACTAAAGAGATCATGATGATGAAATAAATTAACCTTCTCACTCTAACCTTTTCCATAGTACTTTGTAATCTTCTCTTAAGCATGGTTAATTATTGATCCTTGCATAAGGAGGTTGTAGTTCAACCTTAATGGAACTCATCTTAAGTTGGAGCTTACGTTTGTCACCTTGTGCAATGGAGGTCTGAATCAATATTCAATAGCTTCGCAAGTATGAATAAGAAACCTTGTGAGAGATGGAAGGTGTCCCTTTTGATCAAGTGAATTTAGTCAATTTTTCCAAAGATTTAGATGAACCTCATTCTGAAAACTTGTCCTCCAGCTAATTATTCAATAGTATAAAAGAAATAAGTTCACCTTTGTAAGAAGAAATGCTTGAATCATACCTAAATCTTCTAGATCATAAAGTCAATTCTTGTAAGACATTTTTAGTAAATACATAACCTTAAAAGATTTTACACCGTGGGTGTACCGAATCAAATATACATTTGTGGATTGGTCTTTTTCGTGGTGCCCTATCAAAGAGAAAATGAATTGTCCTTGATGGGTGTTGAATATTTCCTTGTTGTCTATGCATGTCATCATTGTGCCAAGATGTTCGAAGAGTTAGTCAGAGCCATTGTGATCACCTATAATGTCGTTATATCTTCTAGTAAGTAACAAAAAAATGTATCCTATACTTTGCTATGTTGTCTTATGTGTGTCCGAAATACTGGGCATTACAAGTTTTAAAGAAAAACATTATACCACCGCCCACTACTCCACCTTTGTTCCCCCATCTCCCCATGCACCGACTCCATACACTCCTCCTCCACGCAGATCCCCACATCCACCTCTATCGTAATATAGACTTTAAACCAAACTTGCACACACAAAATAATTATGAGAATAAATAATTTCACACACACATATATTTCTTTTGTATATTTGTTCTATACGGAAACATTACATATTTATAGGACAATATGCATCCTATAAAATAGGATCTTTAACAAAATATTGCTTAACCACTAACTTAATAATACGAGTTGTTTTAACAACTCATATAACAATATATATATTATATTATTATTAATGAGTTATTAAACTCATATAATAATATAATGAATTAATAATGTTTACAACAATTAATTCCTAACATTCACCCCCTTGGTGTGAACATTATTAATATCTAATCTTCACCCCCTTAATGTGAACACAACAAATCATTAATCTATTGCATTAAGAAGCTTTGTATTCTTATGGATGTCATTTCTTGAACTTTTTGTCTATGAAATAATGTCTAGTGGTTTAATATGAATGATGTTGTACTATATATCATCTTTGCACAACATTTATAAGGAACTATTTTTCTATCTATATTTCCTGGGAATGTTGTTATGTTCTACCTTTTCCTCCTTTAGTTCTTTTGTTATTTTGTATTGATGATCAACCTTTGCATGAAAACACTTTCATGATATCAGAGTTCCTCATTAAAATAGAAAGTTGTACATTTGTAAATAGTTTTGTTGCTTGCTTTCAATAAGGGCACATCTCCCATTAAAGAGGAGGGACTTTCTATCCCCTGACTATTTCTTTCATTAAAGTCCTAATTTGAAAACCAACACTCCGGAACTCACAGAGTTAGTTCTGGAACTCACAAATTTTAAGAAGGTTTTAGATGATGATATTTCTGATTTTGATGTTGATGAGTTGGTTTCCATATTTTCTATAAAGTTCAAGACTCGTTCGGAAAGTGTAAGGGAAATATGCCCTACAAATGTTTCAATTACGGTGAGATTGGTCATTTTGAAAATAAGTGTCCTAAAAAGATGAAGATGATGATTATCATAATGGAGATCATGATAATA
The DNA here is from genome assembly GCA_018340775.1 of Taxus wallichiana var. yunnanensis. NCBI lineage: Eukaryota > Viridiplantae > Streptophyta > Pinopsida > Cupressales > Taxaceae > Taxus > Taxus wallichiana. The sequence goes on along the minus strand of CM031237.1, from coordinate 71,646,422 downwards.
TATTTCATAGTTCCGATAAGGATAAGAAGAGGTTCAATAAACTTTAGAACATAATGAATACAAAGAAAATATTTTCTTCCAAGGAATATGGTTACTCATTGGAGGTAAGTAGTGATGATGGCGTTTACGATTTTTTGTCTAAGAAAAGTATGAACATGATGGTATATGTCATGAAGTTATATTCATGGCCAAATGTGCTAGGATCTCCAAAATTTAAGAATCCATATTGGAGGATCTTGTATACATTCTAAAGAAGAAGTGAATGATCTTGAAGATGAGTTAATGTGTGTTCAAGAATACTTGAAGCTTGATGAGAAAAAGAAAAAGAAACCGAGAGCACAAATCAAGGAATATGAAGAAAATATTTATAATCTTGTGACAATCATTGGTCTAAAACCAATAATTATAATGAGATTCTCAAGAAGATAAAAATTCAAGTAGAGACTATACAAACAAGTCTAAAATCTAAGGAGAATGAGTGTATACATTTTGAAAAATGAATTATGTCTCTAGGAGCGAGAGACATCTGAATCAACTAACAAGGAAAATTCATTCTAGAGGTTTGAGAAGATCTCCAAGGATCTAGATGATCTCTTAGATAGTTATAGGTCTACAAGAGATAGGACTAGTCTAGGTTTCAAGGAGAACCTTTAGGCCAAATAAGTAATGGAAGGAGATGCTTCTCAAGCAAGGATATCAGATATGTTCAAGTACCAAAGTAGATAAAAATAAGAGAAAACTCAAAGGCTATATGAATAGAAGGTTTATCATACAACCTAATGCATCAAGGTATGAGAATTATTTCAATGTATACTATTATAGTTAAAATGAATTAGGTCACAAGACAAAAGAGTGTATAAGATCATCCAAAAATGAGGTCTCATGGAATCGAAGAATGAATTCATATCATACGAGAGGTAAGAGCGAATTTGTGTGCTATAACTACCACAAGAAGGTTCAAATTTATATATATTGTCATCATGACCCACGTAGAAAAATTGGAGAAATGTATATATGAACCATATAGTTTGTTTCAATTGTAACAATATTGGGAACATTTCAAGATAATATATTTGGAGGAAGATTAGCTCGAGAGAGATGTATATGTAATGTCTAACCATGTTGAGAAAGAAAAGGAAGAACCTAAAGTATCCTTCTCTAGTCATGATTATCCCAGTAATAAAAGAAACTTATTTGATGTTAAAACTCCTCAAAAACACCTTCTATCAATACAAGAACACCACAGGTGGACGATGGAGAGATTTAGACACAAAAAACCAAGTTTTATTACCTATCTCATGAGGAGAATGGTGTTTCAAATTTCTAAATGAATTCAATTCAATGGATTGTCTCTTACATGATTAAAATATGAATTCTACAAATACATTGAAGCATAATAGGGTTTATATTTTGGGTATGAAGGAATGTATCTTACGTTATCCTTTTGAAGGTAGGTCTTGATCTCGATTCACCATGATAGATTTTAAGGACTCGTGTGTAGTTTCTAAAGGTGTGTATAGGTCCTAAACAAATATTATAAAGTATGTTAGTTTTATGAAGAGAAAAAGAAGAAAATATGTCATATCAAGAAACATATGAATATAAGGATTCAAGTCAATCAAGTGAGTGAAAAGTGTTACGAAAAGGAATTAAGGTCTACAGGACAAGATGGTAGAGCGAGGAAAGAAACAAGTAAAGCCTTGATATACAGTTGTGTTTACATGTTTCATTCATCCATTTTAGGAGCATTAAGAAAGTATGAAAGGTTATATGAAAGGTGATAATGCATAATTTTCTTGAATAAGATCTAAAAAGTTGATTAGCGAGCTTCTAGAACATAGGGCATTAGATGACATGCTTGTCAATCATGAAGATAAGATAAGAAGATTCCCTTTCATTTTATATGATGAGTTGATCAGACCATAAAATTCTTGAAGGTATGTGGAATTTTCATTGGATTTAAAGAAATTGTTTCAAGACCTCATTCAGATATGTAATTCTCATAGTGCACTATATGTGAGTTTTTCGAGACCTAATCAATCCTACAATCAAATAATGTCTTAGAAGATGAGTTAGATGCAAAGGAAAGGGTTATGTTATCATATTGCATTATTTCAAGAGGAGAAATAGTGGTTTGAAGGTATGCAAATATGATTGAATGACATGAAAGTAGGATTTAATTTTGAGATTGAGTAAGTTGAAACATACCTATTTCACTCGGTCTTCATGAGAAGAAAACAAAATCCAAAGGTTATTCAGTTCCATGACTTGAATTAGTGAAAAAAGGTATGTAATATGTTTATTGTTGTGTCTATAACATATAAGAGCATACATCATCCGAGGGGAGATGGATTCATGGCGTTTTTTGTATCCATTTGAAGGTGTACTCACAAGAAGCATGTGAACTAGAAGGTCCGAAATGTTGTCTACAAAAATAATGAAGAAAACATTGGTATGTGTTTATCTAGGGGAGTAATGAGCATTAAGGATTGTTTAAGATCAATTCCACTGGATCATCAACAACACCTGTTTTCAAAATAGTGATTATAATCGGAGGGGGATCTTGCAAATAAGCTTATGTGTATTATTGATTGTTATTTTAATGTCAAGATATCATAATAACCTTTTTCATAGATGTAAAATTAAGATATTGTACTCAAAAAGAAAAAATAATATCCTAAAGTTTCTTGCATGTTTGGTTTGCATTAATATTTCCAAATATGGTTTCCATCAATGATAAAGGGGAGATTGTTGAAACTATGTAAATGTTGTCATTATTGTCAAATGACATTGATGCAAAGGAAGTCTAGGTCACATAGAGTGCTGCAGATGTGGCGCTAATAATCAAGAAATATGAAGGTTGATTTTGGTTTCCTAGTTTATTTTCATGAAGTGTTGTAGTGGCATGGTGTCTTAATTTGTATGCATGGTTTGATGCTTGGCTCAAGAAAGCGTTGTTTTGTATTTGAGATCCAAATGATGAGAGGTTTCAAGTATCTATACCATGTTCAAATTTTTATAAAGGTGTTATTAAGTTTCTAAGATGAAGAAAATATTAGTTTCAATATGACATATATTAGTAGAGGACATTATAGGCCTAGTCCTAGACCCGATGTATACATAACATGAGGTGTGAAGTAAAATAGACTAATGTAAGTCATTGTAAACATGTTTGTAACCTTGTTAGAGGCCATAATGGGTGTGAAAGTGTTAAATTATGAGTGTGTGGTATGAATTTAAGCTCATGAACATGTTGGTGGAGTCCCTAGTGAAGTGCTCCAAGTTGTGGAAATGTCTAGAAGTGGAGTTTTAGGTATTGGATATCAATGAGCTCAAGACTAGTTCTTTGGACCTAGAAGTAGTTTGAATAGTTTCAAAGAAGGATGTTTTTGGGATATTTTCCCAGAATTTGAGGATGCAATGAGTTGTGTGAGTTACCCGATGTTGATACCTTTCAGTGATGTGTCACATGTTCCTTTGTGAAAAATTTTCAGATGTGAACTAGCTCTGTCTTAAAGATTGATTATTAGGTGTAAGACGTAATTGGTAGTATTTTCCAAATTGAGTGGTGCTTTATGAGGATGAAAAATTGAGAGTTATTCAATATTGTATATGGTGTTTAGGGGTTGTGGTGACATGTTCGAAATGATAAATTCATGATGACGTTTCCCCGTGCCCTTGAAATTCAAAATGTGACCTTTAGTGTAGTGAATTATTTTTAGGCCTAATTGAGAAGCATAGTATTGTTTCGTCTCTATGCCAACATAAAGGGTCATGCAATATAATTTTTAAATATTTTTAATTATTCTTTATTTTTTTTATGACCTATCTTTAATTCTCAAATGGTCCTTTCTAACCAAAGGTGGTTTGTATCATGAGCCATGAATATAAAGAAAGTGTATTCACTCATTTGACTTACTCAAATATATGGAGATTTGAGTGAGCAAGAGGAGTGTGTGTGTGTGTGTGTGTGTGTGTGTGTGTGTGTGTGTGTGTGTGAGAGAGAGAGAGAGAGAGAGAGAGAGAGAGAGAGAGAGAGAGAGAGAGAGAGAGAGAGAGTCAGTAAGGGATCTAGGGAAGATAAAATAAGTGTATGAGAAGAGGATAAGTGTAGAGCGGAATAAGATATAGGGTCACTTTACCGAATCAACAAGATATGGTGAATTCATGAAAAAATAAGGAGAAATATAATTTTGAGAGGGTTTTGAGTGAAGAGAGGTGAAAGAGTGATCCTAATAAATTATTTGAGAAAAACTAAAATCAAGCAATATTAGTACCCGTGTGAATAGGTGGGTGCTTGTTCATATTATGGTGTTTTATCCTCCTTATATAGTGGGTTGTCTACTAAACAGAGGTTGTTGCCTCACTAAATAAATATCTTGCGATGTGTAATAATCACCAAAGTCCTTTTTGTCATGTAATATATGCAGAGGTTATGTGGGTTAACTTGAATTGAGTATTTCCCACATTATATGATGTGTTCATGGATTTTATCTTCCTTCTTCTTGTGAATGGTTATTACATGATTAATAAGCTCACATTGGTTAATGAATGATATAATGGTTAGTTTTTTGTCTCACACAACTATAAGCAATCAAGTAAATTTTTAAAGGAATGATTCACCCTCATCTCATTCATTTTGCTTCCAATCGTATCTCCTCTCCTCAAATGTTTATGGTACCCTTCTTCCCAATAGCCTTCCTATCAAGGCTATCATCCACCTCTATGATCTTTACATCCTATTCCCTCCCTCTTGGATTCATCCCTATCATCTTACTCCCGCATGTGAGGCATGCCTCATTTGATGTGCTCTCAATGGTTAAACATATGTCATTGGCCTTACTTTGTTTATTCTCTCTACGTAAATTCATTTTCTATATTCTAGGAGAAGTATTTGTACTACATTTGTTATCCACCCTTACAACAAATGAACCCTATCAATGTGGTATGTCTCTACCAAAATACATAGTTTCCTCTAATCTCAACAAGACCCTAAACATATATTATTATCTCTCCCAATAAAGTATCCCCAAGTCATCCATTACTACATCTAGTAGTTTCCCGCAAGAAATTTACATCACAAACCTCTCATATATCAATACCACTAGTAAAATCACTAGTCTAACTGACCTAGATTGTATGACTTGAATCTTGTATAATTTGTGCATCAAATGCAATCATATAACGTCCCCCAAATGAACTAGATAATAAAATATATTACATATCTACTTGTCATTTCTATAAATAATGATTCTACTACAACTTACTTGTGTCGAAAGATCCATGTCATAACCATCCCTATAATAGCTTTTTGGATATTTAGAATTTTTGTAGTAAACCTTACACTCAAAGAATATCACAAGTATTTTTGGGATGTTATTTATCACCATCTCTCTCATAAATCTATGGATCTCCTCTCTATTGTATTAGATGGTACATTTTAAAACATCGTAATACCCTAAAATTGAAACCCAAACATGGTATGAACATCTTGCAATGTAATGGTAGCATCTCGAAGTTTGTGTTATGGCCCTCCACTTGAGGACCTAGACCTAATCTCCCAATGACCCAAGAACATATAAATCATACATGGATCGGAATCATTTGAATAATCCACATAAATAAAAGGGAACATAAATATGTAACATCAAGTCCTATCAACCCACTCAATAACTTAGGAAACTATGAAAAACCCATATATCTTCCCATTTTTACCCCACATGGAACCTTCAAAATATCAAACAATAAAAACCCTTCAAATCTTACTCAAAGAAAATAATCAAGAACATAAGCAAGTTATTGTTGAAAATCTAAAATAAATTCCTTTCTTAGACAATTGGCCATTATCGTCTTACAAAATATCTCCTATATGCATTCCCACCCTCCATAAAACATAGAACATCTACTCATATATGTCATCAACCATGCTACTAAATCTATATGACTATATTAATTTACTCTATGACTTGTCCTCTCTATCATGGTTGATCCTATCAAAATCACGGGTGGTGAAACACACCGCCTTGAGAATTTAATTCACCACTATTGATTCAAATAAATAAACTAATCCCAATACAACATAGGAATGGACCCCATCTATGTTTTAACTATCTTTGGGGAAGGTTTCACTAGCTAAATTTTCACCAAGACTCATTTTCCTACTTTATTCTAGCCACCCTTTCCTAAATTAAATACAAAACCTATGTCACTATTCAGACAATTACATGCTCCATTGTTTCCATGTTGAGAACATCCTCATATTATTACCCTTGTCACCAAAATCACCGTAATCAGACAATTCCATATCTCAAGATTTCTCAATCTCTAATAGAAAAGTTAAAAATGAATTACTCTTCTCACTATTTATGGAATTTTCTATATATGATTTTGAACAAATTTCCACCCATTTAAAAAAGTCATACATTTTTTTACCAAACACCTAAAAATATTTTATATGTCATGTCATGTCCGTAACAAAAAAATCACCACTATGACATGTTAAACACATCTCTGAAAAAAATTCTTGAAACTACACATTTCTTAGATCTCTCTTCTTCATTTCAATGATCCTATTTATCCTTCTCATGGCCTCTGAGATACACATTTTATGTATTATCACAAGTAATTATCATAAATTGTTTCTATTTAGTCTTTTCTTTTTATGGTTATAAGCAATGATTGTGCCCACAACATACTATCCAAAAAACACACAAAGGTATGTATGGGATGTGTATATGAATAACTAAAAATTTGAAAATACTATAGTTAATCTCGAATATGAGCAGATTGAAATGCGGTAAAAATGCAATAAAGAAGTATTTAAATTACCCAAGAAACTAATCTAAGAGAAATAAAAACCCTAATATTCAATAACAGTGAGGAATTGACTCAAAATAATTCAATGTATCATACTGTAAGATATCGTAGAGGTGACTGCAGAGACAAAAAGAAAGAAATACTATGAAGGGGTCCTAAAAACTATAGATATGGTTTATATAACTAGATTGGAGCACTTTGAGGGAGACGAGGGCACCTAGGGCTGCTCTAGTCTGCAAATTGGAAGTGCCATGGTCTGTTCAAAAGCTCTAGAACTAATCATTAAAGGTTTTGCAGATGGTAGAAAATGTAATAGAATCATGGATGGAATAGAATAAATCCCTCATATGTTGTGTTTGATGGAGATATGTAGATGGAAATGATCTTCCAATGCAAGTAGATGGGTACAACTCTAATTTGATGATAGTAGTGCTAATGTTTGGTCCCTCATTTTGGTCTCATAACTTTATATTTATAGGGTTCTCTTAATCTAATTTCATATTAACCCCGAAATGACCGAGCACCAAAATGATAAGAATTTGAAATGGCTAGAAAGTGCCCAAAAGTGGCAAGAAATTTCAAAAGGATTGGGGCACTCCAATCTTAGCACAGGCACCCAGTTAAGCCTAAAATGGTGGAAGATGATGAAAAAGACTGGGCATGTGTGCGGTGGTGGTGGGAATGATGATGGAAATCAAATAAGAATGGCTAAGAGACAGGGGTTATTAGCAATTTTTCACTTAAAAACCCTCAAAATAGTAGTATGAGACTGAGAGTATATATAATCCAAAGTGCATGATTTATCGACATTTTTCCCCAATTTATGTTGGTGAGCATACATCTTGGTAATATAAAGTGAATAGAGATGCGTAGCTGATTCCAATGTAGGAGATGTAGAATTCTTGTTAAAGAACTAGACAAAGCGTGGAATGATAAAATGGTGATGGAGCATGGAATATAAAGATGAAAAATTAAAAGAAAGAGTGATGAGAGTGAACCTAGGGTGGAAATACATGTGTTGTTTCTAACATGTATAGTTTACCTACATGGTTGGTATGCAAAGTTTGTTGTCGTGAAGTGTTTTTATTGCCATTGTTTTTATTTTGTTTTTGTTACCCACATTTGAATTTTATTTCTCATATGGTTGGACCTACAAAGAGAAAATTATCAATAAGTCAAATATATATGTATGTATGTGTAAAAAAATGCTATGTAATATACACATGTATATGAAAGAATGAAAATGTTAAATATGGAAATGAAAAAGTTAAATGGAACATGCACACTTGATCCATGTTGAGAAAAATGGTTTATAAGGATATCCTATTTTGTTGGGGTTTTTCGAAATCGACGCCATAGGTCGAAGAAGTATAGGGAGGAAATTCTCTATGTCCTTTAAAATGTAACTACTTCCCTCAACCATGTGTGAAGAGATATATGTATTTTCTTTTTTTTTTGGGTGATACGATGTCGGTAGTAGAATAAGTATTAAAAGGAATTCCATTGTATCCTTGAACCATTTACTAATCCTCCGAATACTAAGGACTACCATGTCCTATAAAAATTGATGTTTACGATGTTTGTAGACTTATTCGAACCCACGCGCCATATGTAAACCCACAATTCCAAGGGTGGAAAATACACTCAACTGAACTAGTGTAAACATGTTGTGAATATTTAAAACCCCAAATCATGCCCCCTCTTTTGGGGTGTATGCGATGTCACTCATAAGAGAATATGGCCCCAAATGAGGACCAACCACATGAAATCTATACCCTAAAATGGGAAGGGAATGTGTTTGGTAGAAACCAAAGGCACGAACAAACAAGATGGATAGCCAAAGACAAGTGTTCCTATGCAAATAATGTAAAAGACACCACACAAAGTAGTGTAAAACATGTAAGAAGGAAAATTAATTTGCATAAAGTAGGATACAAACATGGGACATCGCTCATGATGTTACAAGACACATAACACCATCGTGGTCACAAACAATAAGCAAGTGTGCACACCAAATATAGGGAAAATCCCACATACAATAGTAAAAAAATTAGACAAGTAAAGGCAAGCAAAGAAGTAGTCATGGTAACATGTAATCCGACAAAATAAGTTTTCTACATAAACACCCATTATCGTGTTAAAGAGATAACTAAAATGTCAAAAGCGTGTATAAGAAAGTAAGTTAAAGTGCTAAGTATAAAATGAAATGATAGCACCTATAAGAATCTAATTTAGATGCCCCAAAGGACTAGCGTCAAAAAGGGAAGAAGGCGAGCATTAATGTTGTATGCAAGATATGTGTATATGCGATCACAACTAAAAAGACATGAACACCCATGTATGGATGATATAGATAATGACATATAAGAAATCAGTCTAACATATGTATTAAATTAATCATGTAAACCACTAGTAAGTAAGAGAAAATTACCCCAATACAATGCAATACACTATGGATGGATGAAATGGAATGCAAGATAGAATGATAGGATCCGTGAGAAGTTGAGTGAATGGAATGTATGAAATTTATTAACAAAAAAAAGATTCCTAAATTTTTATATTTCTATTCTAATGTTAATCTAAATAGGGGACTAAAACGCTATAATAAAGAGGCTAAACATAATTAATAATAGGAAACTAATATGCTAAAGTGATGTAAATAAATTGCATGATTTGATCTAATGAAAATAAAACCTAGAATGCAAGAGAGGAGTAAGGAAAAGAATCTCATTGATAGCGAAGAGACTATCGCTGGTTGTAGAAGTTCTAGAATTGGAACTCAAATGTGTAAGATGAAATACTCATGGGCAAGAAGGGTAGATTTGGACTATCTAAGTGAAATAGGCACTGGGGAGTATCTTGAGGCACCCACAGGTGCCCCAGGTCTATAGTCTGGTGCACTCGAAATATTATAAATGCATAAAAACCTAATTTGGTATGGTCATAAGTGTCTTTGAATACTATATCTTCACACTAGATTCACAAGGATGAACTGATGAATCTATTCCCATGAAGAAGAAGAAGAAGGGGTTAGATTGACCTTAGCCACCAAAACCGAGTGGACTTATCATCGAGTGTTGCACTACATTTTGTACAATGATGTAGTTTTGGTGAGTGTGTGTATGTACATGGCCTAGTGCTCTCATGCTTAGTTTCACTTTGTGAAATAACAAGATATGGTAGTTATAGAAGATGTAGATAGTATAATAGAATGAATAGAATCCATCCTCTAAGAATGTTTATGATGCAAAATTCCTAGCGTGAATGTATGGTGTTATGTGGATGTAAGTGATGTGCATGGAAGTAGCCCTAGATGATGGAGTGATAGTAGTGATAGGATGCCATGACCTAGGACCCTCATTATGGTCTTATAATCTTTATATTTATAGGATTCTCAAGTTTAATTTCGTAATTAATCCTAACAATGATGATTGAGAAAAAGATAAAGATGACCAATGACTATAAAGTGACCCAAAAAGAGTGAAAGAGGTTAAGCATAGATCGAGAGTGCCCATAGGTGGGACCGGGGTCACCTCGGGGTGCCCTAGATAGGTGGGATGCCCCGAAATTAGGGCTAGAAACTAAGGGAAGTTAGAAATGGGGTAATAAGTATAGGAAATATGTTGGAAAGACAAAAAAAATATAAAAAAATATGGCTAAAAAGGTGGGATTAATTAGTACTTTGTACACTTGAGAACCTTCTAAATAGTAGTATAAGACCAAGCTAAATATTGTCTAATGTGTAATATTTGTGTCTACATTTTCCCCACTTTATGTTGGTGAGTGAATAACTTGGTAACATAAAGTAGATAGAAAAGCGTACTGATGTCCATGTAGAGTGTAGAAGAAAATGTGTTGATGGACTAGAAGCATGGAATGAAAAAAAGAAAAATGTGGAGGAGTGTGATTCTAAAGATGAAAAATGTGTAAAAAAGTGATGAGAGTGAACCTAGGGTGGAATGTGTGTGTAGTTTTGCTGTGTGTGTGGTGTACTTGCATGGTTAGTATGGAAAGTACCATCACGGTGTGTTGTTTTTGTTGTCACTATTGTTGTTGTATTTTTGCCCCCAATTTGACTACTTGTTTCTCATACGATGGACCTGCAAGGAGAAAATGATCAAGTAGTCAAATATGTATGTATGTAAAAACATTGTAAAGTATGCAAATGTAAAGTACTAGAATAGAAAGTGTAAATGGAAAAATGGAACATGTGCACCTAATCCATGTCGAGAAAAAGTGTGTAGAAGGATATCCTTGTAATGTCATGAGTTTTTTGGGTGATCTCACGCCACCCTAGTTGAAGAAGTGTAGGGAGGAAATGCTCGGTGTCCTCCAACTCTAACCGCTTATGCTGAAATTTGTTGAAGATATCTCTATATCACACTTTGTTTTTGGGTGATCCTACACCACTGGTGGAAGAAGTGTAGAGAGGCCACCCACTGTAACCCCATAAGCATATGACTTCTCCAGAATTTCCTAAAGGACACCATGTCCTATTAAGGCCATTATGTATGGAGTTTGTAGACTGGTCTAAACTCACTCATGTGTGTGAACCGGTGTAGATACGTTGTGTTAATAAAACCTCAATGATGCCCCCTCTTTGGGGCACATGCGATGACCCTGGAAGGAGAATGTGGCCCCAAAAGAGGACCAACCACATTTGACCTTGTAACCAACTCAGCCTTGTAGGGGGGAAAGGAAAGCACTTGGTAGATACCAAGGCACACAAAAAGGGATGGCTAGCCAATACAAGTGTTATTCCAAACACATGCATGCAAATAAGTGTAAAATGTAGAAAATGTAAAAACTACTAAGCAAAGTAGTGTAAACATGTAAGAAAAAGTAAGAATACTTTAAAAAAGTGGGTTTCAAACATGGGACATCACTCACGATGTTGTAAAGACACATGAATGGCCATCATGGCTGTAAACAATAGGAAGTGTGCACAAAAGCAAAGGGAAAAGCCCACAAATAATGGCAAACAAAGTAAATAAGTATAAATACAAGAGTAAAAATGAAACATGTAATCCTACAAAACAAGTGTTGCACATGGAACACCCATTAGCATGTTAGAGTGAAAACCAATATGTCAAAGCATGTATGAAGAAAGTAGTAAAGATATGCTAAGTACAAAATGAAACAATAACACCTATATGAGATGAATGTGGATGCCCCTAGCAACTAGTATAGTAAGGGTAGAAGGTGAGCATCCATGCCACGTGTAAATGTCTTATATCTATGATCACACTAAAAAAGGTGAATGTGCACACATGTGTGTATGATAATGACATATAGGAAAGAAATAAACATGTGTAATAGAATGAGCATGTAAAACACTAGTAAGCAAAAGTAAATGCTACCAAGACAATGCAGTATGTTGTGGATGGATGGAATGGAATGTAAGATGGAATGATAGGAGCAACGTGCCCCCCGAGTGTATGGAAGTGTATGCAGTGAGGTTCATTTTTTTCCCCTTCAATCAAGAATGAATCATAAATGAGTGCGTCATCAAGAAATGGTCGAGTAGTGTTGGTTGTGTCTAACATGCTGATGATGAGTGTGTATGTGTAGTGGTGATGAAATGTGACATGGGGAGAAGATGTGCATGAACCCTATAGCCGAAGCGTATATCATGACTTTGTTGATCGAAAGAGTGATGATTTATCCCTAAGCATATATCACTATAAGATGAGTGGAGGATGATGAGATGTATGGAAAGATATGTGTGTGGACCCTATAGCCTAAGCATATACCATGACTTGGTTGGATAGAGGAGTGATGATTTATCCCTAAGTGTATATCACTATAAGATGGAAGAAGAAGGTGATGATCTAGCCTATAGCGTATGTCATACCACTATGAGGGTGATGAGCGTAGATAAGTAGGCGATGAATAACAAAGGTGGTGATGTTAGCACTAAGCGTAGACCACTATGTGATGAATAAGAATGAGGTGGTGATTTAGCCTAAAGCGTATACCACTAATGGATGAGTAGGAGAAGTGATGATGTAGTATAATGACTGAGAATAGGATAATATAATAGGTGATGATGATAGGATGTAAGAGATAACATGTGTAGAATGGATGAAGGAGTGGTGATTTAACCTAAGGTGTATACCATTGGGATGATGAGATGATGTGTAGCGATATAGCCTAGAGTGTTGGTCACTAGTCCGATGAAATGTGGTATGATGACATGTCACATGTAGGTAAGGTCCATTTGATTGGTAAACCCTCGGCATTCGAGTATGGACCGAGGAACTAGAGTGCATCATAGGTGGTGAGTGCAATGCCACGTTAGTTAAGTGTAATATTTCTTGAGGTGCATGACATTTAGTGGGTTTTTGAGCGGTTTCCCTAGAAGGGTGGCAGTGAGGTGGTAAATGCCACCCCCAAGTTTATCTGTGATGATGTAAGGGCCAAGCCAGTTGGGCTTGAATTTCCCTTTGAGTGCCTTCAACTTTGGTATTTTTTTGGTTTTCTTTTAAGACAAGATCACCGATATTGAAGTCTCGAGGTCAGGTCTTGTGGTTGTAAGCATGTGAAATGTGGGTTTGGTATGCGTGTAGGTTTCCAATGCTTGGACATGACGTGAGTCCAACATTTCTAACTCATGTAAATGATTTTCATGGTAAGTGTCATCTTTAAGGATTCCTTTGAGAGAGATTTGGAGAGTCAATATTTCTAGTTCTAATGGAATAATGGCCTCGACACCATAAACTAGGGAGAAAAAGGGTAGCATTCATGGGGGTTCAAATGCTAGTGTGGTAGGCCCATAATGCATATAGGATTTGATTATGCCAATCAGTGTACCACTACAATCGATAGTTTTACATAGGATTTTGACAATGGTTTTATTGGTAGCTTTGGCTTGGCCATTTCCTTGTGGGTAATAAGGTGTGGAAAATGATTGTTTGATCTTAAACTTAGCAAAAAATTTCTTGACATCTTTATTTTTGAAGGAGGATCCATTATCGGTGATAATGGTAGATGATACACCAAAGTGGGTGATAATGTGTGGTAAGAAAGTTACAAATGTCAATACTAGTGGTTGTACATAAGGGAATAACTTCAACCCATTTGGTGAAGTATTCAATGGTGGCGGTAATTATGAATTTGTGGCCATCTACGGATTTTGGGTTGATAAGGCCAATTAAATCAAATCCCCAAAGGGAAAAAGGCCATGTGGGAGTGATAGGTTGAAGGTCATAGGTGAGCATGATGGAGATTACCATGTTTTGACATTTTTCACAATGCTGAGCATAATCCAGGTAGAAATCATGTTCCATTGTTGGCCAATAATACCCTTGACGTAAGAGTTTTTGTGTCATGGATTTACTAAAAATGGCCACCATAGAGGCTATCATGAATGTGAGATACAATGGTGGGAATATATGTAAGGGAAAGACAATGGAGTAGGTGACCATCAAGAGCACACTTGAACAATTTAGTGTCAATGATAACATAATGAGTGGCTTCACGACATAGTCTTAGGGCTTCATGGGGTTGTAAAGTATCAAGAATAGTCTTGTTTACAAATAGTTATAGATAGGTGTGAACCATTCAGTGGTGTCATGACTACGGTGTCGGCAGAAGCGGCGATAGGTATGGTGGAAATAGATGGTTGTCATAAGTGGGTGATGATGAAAGTGGCCTGATCATCGATGAAGGTCCTACGAGATAAGGGAGGTGACACTAGCCATGGCATTGGCATGGCAATTGTCTTTGTGAGGAATTGTGGTGATGGAATAAGACTCAAAGGTAGCTAAGAGGTATTTTACAAAGGAATTATATGGAATAAGGTGTTCTTCCTTAGTGTGATAGGTGTCATTAACTTGGTTGATGACTAATTGAGAGTCTCCATGGATGCACAAGTTACGAATGAGGAGACATTTAGCGGTAAGCAAACCTAAAATTAGGGCTTCGTATTCAACAATATTATTTGTGCAGGAGAATCCTAACCGGTATGCAAAGGGAAGTGGATCACCATGCGAGTAATAAAGATAATACCAGTACCACTAGAGTGGCAATGAGAGCCATCAAAGTACATGGTCCATATGTGTGATTCAATGGTATAAGCAATGAAATCATCACAAAAGGAATCATAAACAGGAAACATCTAAAGAGGGGTAGCTAGACAATTGATCAACAATGATGACCGCCCCTTAATTGCTTTCTATGGGATGAACTTAAGGTCAAATTTGTAAGGAGCATGACCCAATGAGCTAAATGCCTTGAAAGATGAGTATGGGACAAGAGGTAGCGTAAAGGGTCAACTTTAGTGATAATGTGAACCTCATGGTTAAGGATGTAATGACGCAACTTGTCAGCAATGAAGACAAGGCCAAGGCATAATTTTTCGATGTAACTATAATTACATTCATAAGAGAGAAGAGTATAACTAATATAGTAGATGGCTCATTCTCGATGGGTATCATCATGTTGGGCCAATAGTGCACCTAAGGCATGGAAGGTAGCGGAAATATACAAGAGAAAGGGGTGGTCTACTTGCGGGTGGGACTAGGACAGGAGGGTTTAATAGATAAGCTTTGATGTGATTAAATGTTTGTTGACATTGTTCATCCCAAGTGAACTTGGGTATCTTTCTTCATAAGATGTATAAAGGGTTGAGTCTTATTCGGCTATTGTGTTTAATGAAATGATGAATAGCTTGAATCTTACCTTGTAAGGAGTGAAGTTGATGTAGATTTTTGGTGGAGGCATGTCGAGAATAGCCTTGATTTTAGTGGGGTCAATTTGATGCCGTCGATGTGAGATAATATATCCTAGCAACTTTCCTGTGGTGACACCAAAGACACATTTTTTGGGATTGAGGTGAACACGATACTGACATAATCATTCAAATAGCACCCGAAGGTCACGTGTGTGGGAAGAATGATGATGAGACTTAGTGAGAATATCATCGACGTAATCTTTGATGATTTTGTGGATGTAATCATGAAAAATATGTGTCATAGCATGTTGATAGGTAGCCCAACATTCTTGAGGCCAAATGGCATGATAGTATAGAAAAATGTACCCCATGGCATAGTGAAAGAGGTTTTTTGATCATCCAGATTTATTTTAATTTGATTATAGCAAAAACCATCCATAAAGGAGAGTATGTCGTATCATGTGGTAGATTCTACTATAGTATCAATGTGTGGGAGGGGAAAACTATCCTTTAGGGAAGCTTTATTTAAATCATGGAAATCAATGTGCAAATGGACACACGACCATTAGGATTCATTATCGGAACAATGTTGGAAACCCATTTGGGATAATCAACAATGCGAGATGAAGCCAACATCGAGCAATTTTTGGATTTCTTCTTTGACTAAAAGTGCAACCTTAGGATACATCTTATGATTTTTTTGGACTGGCTTGGCACTAGGATTGAGGACAATGTTATGCATCATGATAGAGGTATCGATACCTGGCATGTCACTATAGTCCCAGTGAAGATATCAGAAAATTCATGAAGGACCTTCTTGAGATCCTTTTTTTCGACAAGGGTAAGGGAAGTGGCTAACAAGATAATACAAGGATTTTCAATCGTTCCCAAATTATGTTGTATGGTTTCTTCGTTGATAAGTGTAGAATGATCCTCGATATATGGCATTGTAGGAATAGTGTCAGGTAGGTTAGAAGTATCAGTGGAGTTAACATAATCCCCCAAACAAATCATATTGATAGAGGGAAGGGATTGGCATCATTTATGATGGTAAGTAGGTAGATCCTCATAAGCACCCATATGATCCAATAATGCATCATCAATAGGGAAAGTATCGGTGGTGTCCCAAAGGAAGGGGTGTCATTACTAATGAGTTTATGGGTGCAACAAGGGAAGAGATGTGACATGACATATGGTTTGCACCTCGATGGGTGATGGGTCAGAAGGTTGATAGCCAAGGCCAAACTTATGTGAACATGCAGGGAGGTCCCAAAGTTTGGTAACTTTGTGGTCTTGGTAGTGAGAAAAACCAAAATGATGAAGATAGTCATATCCTAACCCATACTTGGAGAGAGGTGGACCAACATGTGGGGAAGTGGGGGAGTCCAAAGGTTGTTAAAAAAGTTACAATATGCGAAAGGGGAAGGATCAACAGGAACATCATAAATGGTGCCTTGATAATGGAACTTTAGTTGAGCATGGAGTGTGGAGGGAACTACATGCATGGCATGGATCCAGGGCTGACCAAGGAGAATGTTATAATTAAGGTCATTGGGCATTACATGGCGGGGATAGTAAGTGTACATGGGCTGGTGGTAATGGGTAACTGTACAATACCTAGAACTCATTTTGGGATGTTATCAAAGCCACATGAATAGAAATATTGGAAGGAGCAAGGGATGTCGAGGGTCATGCCGATATGGTGGAGAAAACTAAGATTACAAATGTTGAGGCTAGATCCATTATCAACTAGGCATGCTTGATACCAAATTTATTAACACACACCTGGATATATAATGGAGGGTCATGGGCTAAGAACTCGGGGGAGGTCATCAGATGTGAAGGTGATTTGATCTTCATTAAGGGTTAAGGTAGAAACAAACTTATGGTAGACATATTTGGGTGATAAGTATGGAGAAACATAGTGAGTAGCTAAGTAATTTTGGAGGTGAAGGAGGAAATCCAGGTATTTTTGCAAGTATGTGTGAATAGAGATACTCATGTGCATGTGAGTGGTTGGAAACTAGAGGAAGGAGAAGGTATCAGGGATGAAAAATAAATATCGTATAAACCAAAAATAAAAAGGGGAGAAAAGCATGATGGCGAAGATGGAGTACTAGAGAAGGTGATGAAAATGAATGGTCAGGTTCACCAAAATGATTAACAAAAATAAAACCTAAATGGGGGTATTTAGGGTTCTAGTGTTAATCTAAATAGGAGGACTAAAATGCTTATAAATAAAGAGGCTAAACAATAATAAATAATAGAAAACTAATATGCTAAAGTGATGTAAATTAATCACATGATTTGATCTAATGGAAATAAAAACCTAAAATGTAAGAGAGGGAGTATGAAAATGACTCGGTTGATAAAGAAGACATCAGGGTTGTCGCAAATCTAGAACTAGAACTCGAAGGTCTAGGTGTGAAAACACTCAAGGGCCTTGTAAGGGTAGATATGGATCTGTTTGAAGTGACACAGAACTGGAGTTTACTTGGGCACCCCAGGGCACCCTAGTTTGCGATTTGGGCTCGAAAAATTATAAATGCTAAAAACCTAATTTGGTAAATGTGTCTCTGAATACTCTATCTGTCTGTCATGCACCGGATTCACCTAATGATTTGGATGACTCCCTGACATGAATAAGAAGAAGGGTCGAGTGACCTCAACCGCCACCCAGTGGACTTATCGATGAGCGCTTCACTACATTACAAACCCTGATGTAGTTTTGGTGAGTTTGTTTATTCCATTCCCTAGGTGCTCTCATGTGTCAGTTGCACTTTTGAAATAGTGAGCTATTGTAGCTATAAAATGTGTAGATAGAATAATAAAATGTATAAAATCCATCCTATAAGAATGTGTGTGATGCAGAATTCCTATCTTGAATGTATGGTGCTATGTGGATGCAAGTGATGCAATGGATGCAACCCTAGATGGAGTGATATTAGTGATAGGATGCCATGACCTAGGACCCTCATTATGGTATTTAAGCTTTATATTTATAGGGTTCTCAAGTTTAATTTCGCAATTAATCCCAACAATGCCGAGCGAGGAAAATATAAAGATCACTAACGCTAGAAGTGACCCAAAATGGAGTGAAAGAGGATAAGGATAGACCGGAGGGCCCAGAGTGGGACTAAGGGAACCCCGGGTGCCGATTACAGGTGGGGTGCTTGGATATAGGGTTAGAATATTGGGGAGTTACTGAAGTGGGTAGATAGGTAGTAGGAAATATGTGGGAAAGATGAGGTAAAATATAAAACAAAGATGGCAAAAAGGTGGGATTAGTGGTACTTTGTATAGTTGAGAACCTTCTAAATAGTAGAGTATAAGACTAGGCTAAATATTGTCTAAATTCCATGATTTTATATCTACAATAATGAGGTTCATTTTTCCCCTCAACTTTCATGAACGAACCATAAATGAGAGTCGTCATCTAGAAATGGTCAAGTGTGTTTATTATGTCTAACACGTTGTGATGAATGTGTACGTGTAATGATGAAATGCAACCTAGTGATGATGTGTTAATGAACCCTATAGCAAAGCGTATATCATGACTAAACTGAATGAAAGAGTGATGATTTATCCTAAGCATATATCACTACATGATGAATAAAGAGAGTGGTGATGTAACCTAAGGTGTATACCACTACATGATGACATAATAGGATTGGTGATGTATCCTAAAGTCTATACCACTACAATATGAAAAGGGAGTGACGATTTAGCCTATAATGTATGTCACTATCCTATGAACATCACATGGTGAGAGGTCAAATGATGAACGAGTGATGAATGAAAGGTGCATTTGATTTGTAAACCCTTAGCATTGAGTATGGACTCGAGGAACTAAAGTGCATCATAGGGTAGTGAATGCAAAGTGCATAAAAGACAATGTAATGTGTAAGATGTGGATACATGACCATGTAATTTGTGAAATATGTTAGTACACTGTGTGTAGAATATGATGCAAGATGTGTATGTTATGTAATATATAGAATGATGTAATTCTAAACTACTATATTGTATGATGTATAATGATGAAATGATTGAAATTTAGAATGTATGATGTATGATGTATGACACGTGATGTATGAGTAGACACAATGTGTATAACCTAGTGTGTAGTGTGTGGGGTTCATGTGTAGTAATCCTCAATAGTAAAGTGTGAGCTAGAGCACAAGAGTGTGTCGTCAGTGGTGATTACATCAGTAGTAATCTGAGTATAGTATTTCTTAAGATGTATTATTTTTAGTGGATTTTTGAGTGGTTTACCCAAAAGGGTTGCGAGACGATATACTCCACCAAGTTTATTTATTATAATGTATGGACCAAGATAGTTGGGCTTAAATTTACCTTTTAGAGGTACCTTAGGATTTATATTTTTATTTTCCTTTAAGACAAGGTCACTGATATTGAACTCTCAAGAGAGATTTTTTTGATCAGAGGTAGGCATGAGCGATGCAAGATTTATATGCACGGATATTTTTGAGTGCTTGGACATGACATGAGTCTCACATCTCTAGTTCATGTAATCGGTTTTAACGATATTCATTATCTTTCGATGCCATTGAGATATATATGCAATGATAGTATCTTGAGTTCAAGTGGGATAACAGCCTCGACACCATAAACTAAGGAAAAATGGGTGGCATTAGTAGGTGTGTGAATGCTAGTACGATCGAACATGATGTGTAGAATAACCGGTTATGCCAATCATAACCACTAGAGTCAACGGTCTTGCGTAAAATAATGAAAATAGTTTTCTTTGTGGCATCATCTTGGCCATTACCTTATGGATTATATTGTGTGGAAAATGATAATTTAATTTTAAATTTAGCACAAAACTTCTTAACATATTTATTTTTGAATGAGGCTCCATAATCATAAATTAAAGAAGAAGGGACCCTAAAATGTGTGATAATATGCATGTTGAGAAAGTTACAATTGTCTAGA
This sequence comes from Taxus wallichiana var. yunnanensis, assembly GCA_018340775.1. NCBI lineage: Eukaryota > Viridiplantae > Streptophyta > Pinopsida > Cupressales > Taxaceae > Taxus > Taxus wallichiana. The sequence continues at coordinate 71,625,976 of CM031237.1, read as the reverse complement.
CCGCGGTGTTTCATAGAGGAGATGCCTTGACCCACTTTGTGAATTATTCAATATTTGTAATGATGTATTTATGTCTCTGTGTTCTGATTCTCGGACTAATCATACCTAATTAAATCAAGTCCCCACAAGGAGAAAATCCAAGTCAGCACAATCGAGATAGAGTTTGTAGGCGTGGTGAGTGATGCAGATTGCCATGTTTTTGACAATTTTATTGAGTAGCATATACAAGGAAATATTGTTCCATTATAGGCCAATAATACCCTTGCCATAAAAATTTTGTAATGTAGCTTTACCGAGAAGTGACTACGACATGTGCCATCATGAATTTGTGAGATGGCTATGGAAATATCTCATGAGAGAAATTAAATTGTGAAGACGACCGTAGATGGCACGTTTGAGACTTAAGTCACAAAAATAACATAACGATTAGTCTCATGATGTAACCGACGAGATTCATGAGGTCAGTAGGGTGTCGTGATATTTTTCTTATATAAGTAATTATAAATAGGCATGAACCATTCAACCTTTTCTTTACTTCGCATGATGGCACAAGCTGCAAGAGGTAATTTAGGGATAGATTTAATGTCAGTAAGTGCATACTTATGAAAGCATATTTCTCATCGGTAATGTCTTGTGCGATAAGTTATGTGACACTAGCCATAGAATTTGCATGACGATTATCCTTGCAAGGAATAGTAGTAATGGAGTAGGAATCAAAATCGATAAAAATATCCTTTACAAGGGTGTTGTATGGAATGAGATGCTCCTCCTTTGTATTATATGTATCATTAACCTGATTGATGACTAATTGAGAATCACCATGTATGCATAAGTTACGAATGAGAAGATTTTGAGTGGTAAGCAAGCCTAAAATGAGAGCCTCATATTCAAAAATATTGTTTGTACAAGAAAACCCTAATCGATATGCGAAGGGGAGTGGGTCACCGTGTGGGGTAATGAAGAATATCCCATCCCAGTGCCAAATCGACAACAAGATCCATCAAAGTACATGGTCCATGTATGTGGCTCAATGGTATAAGCAGTGAAATCATCACAAAAGGAATCGAAAATGAGTGAAGCATCTAATAGGGTGCCTCACTAATTGATTGGTGATAAACCGCCCTTTGATTAATTTTTGTGGTATGAAATTAAAATCAAATTTGGTGAGGAGCATGACCCAATGTTCCAAACATCCTAACAAATGTGTGTGGGAGTAGGTAACGTAATGGGTCGACCTTTGTTATAATATGTACCTCATTGTTAAGGAGATAATGTCACAATTTGTCTACAATGAAGACAAGACTGAGGCACAATTTTTCAATGTAGCTATAGTTACATTCGTAAGAGAGTAGAGTATGAATGATATAATATATGGCTCTTTTGTGTTGAGAATCATCATGTTGTGCTAATAAATCACCTAAGGCATGAAACATAGCAGAGATATACAACAAGAAAGGTCGATTAGCTATAAGGGACTAGAACAGGTGGATTTAACAAGTAGGCTTTGATATGGTCGAATGTTTGTTGACACTGCTCATCCCAAACAAACTTGGTATCTTTCTTCATGATTCATGTGAACGGTTGAGTCTTATCAGAAAGTTGTGCAATGAAGCGCCGAATAACTTGAATTTTACCCTGTAATGAGCATAATTGATGTAAATTATTGGGTGAAGGCATATCGATAATGGATTTAATTTTTTTAGGATTAATTTCAATGCCATGTTGGGAGATAATATTTCCAAGAGGTTTCCCTGTCAGAACCCAAAGAAATAAATTTTTAGGATTTAAATGCGCACAATATTGTCGTAATCATTCAAATAGTATTCTTAAATACTTTGCATGGGAATATTGTCACCTAGATTTTTCTAAGAAGTTGTCTACATAATATTCAATGATATTTTGAATTTATTCATGGAATATATGTGTCATTTCCCGTTGATAAGTAGCCCCGACATTTTTAAGGCCAAAGGGCATGACTGTATAGCAAAATGTACCCCATGGCGTGGTGAAGGAGGTTTTTTCTTGGTCAACTAGGTTGATCTTGATTTGATTATAACCCGCAAATCCATCCATAAAGGAAATAATATCATAACCCAATGTAGAGTCTACAATAACATCGATGTGTGGCAAAGGAAAACTATCCTTAGGGCACACTTTGTTTAAATAATTAAAATCGGTGAAATAAGAAACTTGACCACCTAGTTTCATTATTGAGACAATATTAGATACCAATTTAGGATAGTCGATAGCACAAATAAAACATGTGTCTAAGAGCTTTTTAATTTCGTATTTGACTAACAAGGATACCTTATAGTGCATCTCACGAGTTTTTTGTTGGACAGGTTTAGCACCCATGTTAAGGAAAATATTATGCATTTCCACGGATGTATCAATACCTAACATATCACTATAATCCCATGCAAAAATAATATAGAAACCATGAAGGAATTACTTGAATTCCTTTTATTTAGTAGGGGCGAGAGAAGTGGTTAGCAAAACTACGTGCAGATGTTCGATGTGCCCAAGTCAGATTGTATTTTTCTTCATTGAGAAGGGCTGAATTATCCTCAATATACAGATTAGTAGAAATAGTGTCTGGTGGATCGACATTGTTAGTGGTGACATCAGATTCTTCGAGGTAAACCGTATTAGTGAGAGCTAAAGGATGATGTTTTTATGGTGGAAAGAGGAATCTTTGCATTTCTATTTACTTTCAAAATAGTTCACATTAAACTTTCTCCTAGAACATTCTTCTTCTTCTTTTACTTTTCTAAGTGAAATTCATAGTTTGGGTTAAAAATAACACTTTTTTAATTTTGTATTGCATTAGTGAAACACATAATTTCTACCTATTCAAGATTTCTCTCATCAAATTTCACTTTCAATTCGGGCTTAAAAATCTTTGCATTTCATCCTTATGTATGTTACATTTATCTCATTTAGATTTATTTGTAACCTCTATACTCGAGGTCATGACAAGTTGATGGTTTGCGTAATTAAGCATAGCTCAATTCTTACACACACACCCCAAACAAAATAACTCAGTAACAAATCAATCATTTCCTAAACATCTTCCTTCCCGGTAATTACCGTTAATGACTAATAATCATATTAGCAAGGGATCTAGGTCGGTGTTCGGTTAGTCATCATATCAGAGTAGGGCCTCATATACTATGAAGTATATATTAGGGACACCAAGCCAAAATTTACTCTGAAACCATCCATAGATAGTTAGTTCCTTCTAGGGTACCCTCGTTGACCAAAAACTCTATTCTAATTGCGGTCAATGGTTCCAAATGGCATGATTCACACCCCACCATCACAACTGGTGTATTCCGGTTTATTCTAGGCATGTTAGGACTCATCACCGCAATACTCAATTGCTGGGTTGTTATTTTCAATTGACTTAATTACAAAAATTCAAATTTGCATCTCCTCTCAAGATTTCACAAGAACCCAGATTTCGGCCAAGTGACCGGTGCATTACCTCTTCATATCGGCATCGGTTCCATCGACCAATGCCGATTACATGCTATTTTGGTTATTTCTCCCAAAAAAGTGTTCAATTCACAAACAAACATTTTCTCGACTTATTCTCGTCACTTCATCATATTTCTAACTCTCTCGTATGATTTTTAGAGTCGCGGTTCTCTTGATTTTTACATATTTATCTCCATTTTTAAAATCTACCACTTATTTAGATTAATCGCCATCACCCAAAGACCAAAATCAGTTAGCCAACCAACATCGATCTCGTGTTTTTATTTTTCTATCAAAATAGTGACAAAATTTCACTTTCCATATTTCTTCTAAGTTATCCTTTTCTATGTTTTGTAGCATCTTCAAGACTCATATTACATATTCTACTACCATTAAAATGGTTTTCACTCGCAAACAAGCCAAAACTTTAGTTCTTCACGCTAGCCACCCACCACTACCACCTAGTCCTTCACCACCTTCTATTTATTCCCCCATGGACTCCACCTCACCTATTTCTATACATGCAAGAGATTAGGAGTTTAAAAAAATCCTCGATCATGATCCTGTCACTTTTCCATATTACCTAGCTCATTCATCTACCCATGACTCATCAAGACAAATTATCCATGGTATGCTTCAGTATCCATCCCTTCTCGCTTTGGTCCCCACTTCTCAGTATCGGCAACCACTAGTGTAGCAAGAATACTTATACCTTACCACCCATCGTTTCTAATATCACTCTCACATCTTCTATATCTACCACACCCACAACACCTATCATATATTCAACATTCACCTCACCATCATCTACGACCCTTAGTATAAGGATTCCCCCTCATCGGCTCCTATTAACTCACAACCTCTAGTTGCGTTGACCCATTTCCATAGTTCGGTCATCTTTATACATGTTACTCGACACCTATTGCCACGATATTTTCTACTCACATTATTCCCACCTATACCTTGTCTCAGCCACCACCCATCACCTATACTTCCCATTCGTGGTATATGCCATCATCATTTTCTGCAACTTATATCCCCCTTCCTAATTTACTTACTCGGTAGGTCTATATATAGGTGTCCCTTCTATGTCCTAGTAATCATATCCACCTCAATCCCATCTGATAAATTATTTGATAAAAATGATGATGGACATGATGCATACCCTAGAAGCATTTGTTTCTAGCTCCCACAATTCTCTTACTTACGATGAGATTTGTAATGACCTTATTCTCCCTTCTATTTCAATTCATCCACACCCTAAACATTGAGAAATGCTTAAATTCAACCGATTTAAAATCAAGGAAGATCTACAACAACATTTTCGATCTTTTAAACATGTATGTTATCTGATTTCCCATGATGATGCCTTGCTTCTCCAAAATTTCCTAATGTCCTTGATAGGATCGGCCTTAGACTAGTATAGTTAGTTACCTGCACTCTATCTTCTCATTCAATCAATTAGCCCAATAATTTTTTGATCATTTGTCCATTAACATCATGTGAATAAGGTTACCATGACTAACTTATATTTGTTATGCCAATATGAGGAGGAGTCTATCACATTGCCTTTATTATGAAAGAAGAATTCCAAGACCTCATTTTTGTTTCTTTTATTTTTTCCGTTGATTATCCCCAATGGATTTCTAACATCATTCCTATCACCAAAGTGATAGGGGGACTCTTGATATGCAAGGATTTTTATGACCTTATCCGAGTTTTTCCCAAGGATGTATTTCCTCTACCTATTATACACCAACTTTGGTCATGAGATGTTATCACTCATGGACAGCTTTCACGGTTATAACCAAATATTACTCGCATAGGAAGATCAACACAAAGATTCCTTAATCACCCTTTGGGGACCTTCTATTATCGTGTCATGCCCTTTGGCCTTAAAAATGTTGGTGCTACATATCAGCATGTCATGACCTATATCTTCCATGACATCATGCATGACATTTTGGAATATTATGTTGATGACCTTCTTACTAATTCTAAGCATCGTGATTGAACACCTCACAATTCTTAAAGTCATATTTTCCTCCTCATCAAATATTGTATTTTCCTTCAACCAAAAATGTGCGTATTTTTCTCCTCTCTGGAAAAATCCTTGGTTTCATCATCTCTCCATGGTATCAAAGTCAATCCCACCAAAATCAAGGATATTCTAGATATGCCTCCACCTACTAACCATCAACAACTTCATAGTTCGCAACGTAAATTGTAATCTATTCGATGCTTTATTTCTCAAATCTCTTACCGATGGTACCCTTTTCATAATATTCTTAAAAAGGATGTTTCCTTCAACTCGATGATGAGTGTGGTAAAGATTTTTATGTGTTAAAGGAATACCTCATCCATCCACCTCGTGTTCATCCCACCGAAGGATGATAAGGCCTTTTACCCGTACATTTTTTTCCACTCGATCATTCCTTAGGAGCCATGCTCGATCATCCCAATGAGAAACATAGGGAGCCACCGGTTTATTATATAAGTTGTTCTCCTTTAGACTACAAGACTATATATACTCACACCGAAAAATTGTTCTAAGCCATAGTATTCGCTTGCCACCAAACTTCTCCATTACCTACTCAACCACATTACCTTTGTTGTCACCAACACTAACCCCTTACATTACATATACACTAATCCTTACCAACACCAATGTGCTACACGTTGGCTCATGCTTCTTCCGCATATAGATCTCATATTCATACATCAAAAGTTCATTAAATGACAAACCCGTTGACAATTTTTTCACTTGTGCAAAAATGGGAACTTGAAACTTTGTTACAATGGATAGTATTGGTGAATTATACCTAAGCTAGGGATTTTCTTTTAGAGAATATGGTTATTGTTGAATTAATTAATGATTACATGAAATTTGTAGTCGCTTTGTCCTGCTACAAAATGTAATGCATCACATAGTCTAAAATTTCATGACTATCTTCAGTAAAAGAACACAAGGCCCCGAAGGAAAGCTATGTTGTCTTGATGAAGACATCCAATTGCAGAATAGATGAAATGCTAAGTTTTGGGACAACAAACATAATTGTAGATTGCAAAATCGAGTTCATTATTGGATGTTACAGTATTCTTTAATGTCGGGCTTCCTTCATGATTAAAACATTCAATTATATTACTGAGTTATTTAGTTCATCATACAATCCATACAAAAATCTGAAATGTAGAAAGAAATACATAACTCATTTTAAGAATTCAATGTTTTATTCATAAGGAATTTCAAATGTGCCCACACAAGCTGTGGGATGTAACTGAAAAGTAAAGTACAGCTACTAAAATAAGAAGTACACATGCATGAAAGAGAAAATAAAGGAGTATGAGTGAACCCATCATTGCCTTGGGTCTTCTCCTTTGGTTGATGCATCTTCATCTTCATCTTAATCCTCACCACTGGAAACATTGTACCTGAAAAGAAGAAAAGAAAAAATCATCAGTTAAGAGCTCAAGGTTAATCCATATTCCTACATTGTCCTAATTCATGCATATGAATCTCTTACAATAGGAGATATAAATTACTTGGAGATCATACTACATACATGATTTACTCACTCAAAAATAAGGAGGGAGAAGAAGAGGAAAAAAACCATGGACATAAGAGAGGCCAAAAGGCTTAAATATTTTCTAACTATTTTCTAAAGTGTGCAGTACAGTTGCATTTCAAGAAGAAATAGATAAAGTATTTCACTATAGACAAAGATTGAAATTTTTTATGACTACTATCATATGGCATAAAACACATAAATCATAAGTACATGCTGGAATGAAGGAAGAATGAAACTCAAGCTTATGTAATTGTCCTACAAAATGGAAGAAGTTACAATAACAAAAGAGAGATGGCAAACATGAGTACATGTTTCATTTGCAACTAAAGATGGAGAATCAGATTTGAAGAAGCTAAAGTTAACTGGAAAGAAAGGATTATAGCTGAAACAAAGAGAATTATGAGAAACTTTTGTGACAGGGCTTCACCATGTAAAATGGACATTTACGACTTTTCCAACATTCATATCAGAGCTGTAATAAAAGGAAATATAATATATAATGCGAAAAGAAATGGACCGCATTTTCACTTTAGATTGAAGTATTTGGAGCATTCTTTATAGCTTAACTGAATAACATGAAATTTGAAGTAATCTTACAAGTATATCCCTTCTATGATTTCAATTTTTAATAAAGCAAGTATGAATCACAGTTAATCCTACCATATCAAATAAGTACAACCATTTATGGAAGGAAATAGATAATGAGAAGATTAACATTAGGTTTATCACAGAATTCAAGAACAATCAAGTACTAACACCGCAGTTCTAGGATCAAATGATCAAGTACAAATAAATCATACATACCCTTTCATAGAATAAGCTCAATGTATAGTTTGAATGCTTGAAGCACTAGAAACTAGGTTGTAGTAATAGAAATGATGTATGCATTACAAATAACAATTTCAGGAAATCATACTATGAAGCTTTATGATTTACAGTTGAACAAATGATAAGCATGCAAGTGTCTAATTGATCATTTAAGACTACAAGCTTTCAATTTAACTAAAGAAAGTGTTTCATGTTTTAATACACAAGTGAATGGAGTATCAAAATATCAACTAAGTGTGTCAAAATATAGTACAAAAGCATACAAGTGGTAGAAAATTAACTGTCTGAGCATCCTAAGAACTTCAGGTTGTAGAATCAATAAGAAAAGCAAGAATAAAAAGTTTTCATAGACCATTTTAAGATATGCGCAGGATCTCGAGCTCAAATATTCTCGATAGAACAAAAAGTAAAAGCACTCAAGAAAATCCACCAAATGTGAAGTTTCAGATTTAAGAGAAGTCTCGAGCTTAAAAACGAGCTTAAAATAAGAATACCCAAATTAGAAAAATCTAGATCTGGAATTCAAAGCAAAGCATGACACAACAGAGGCTCACACTTCTACTTTTCTACAAACATCATCAATTACTTTGAGTTCAAATTTCCAAGATAGAAGGGAGTTACCAACTTTTAAAGTATAGAGTATATTTTTCACTCTAAATATGCACAAGAGGAGGAAATAGATCAAAACTAATAGACATTTCATTATAATCCTAAAAAAATGTCATGCGAGATATGAGAAAGGAAATTACAATTCCCAGCTTGATCGTAAAACCCATTAATGGGTATCAAAATCAGAGTTAGAACAAGTACTTACTGGTATCAAGCAATAGTAATACATAAGGAGGTCAAGACTTACCTTCCCTCATCAAACATTGTGATAGGTACATGGTCTCAAGCCTCAAGTTACCAGTAATGGTGGCCAAGAAACAACAAAAATATTTTGAGAACCAAGAAACTCCGACATAGCTCCGCGTAAGGTAGAAATGCAGAAAACAAGCTCGAATTTTTTGAGAAAGAATGTACCTGAGCTCGGTAGTTCACAAAAATGGCGACCAATTATCCTACGTAATCCTTCTAGAACTTCACAAGACACAAAGATATTTTGAACAAAATATGAGCTCAAACCCACAAAAATTGTGACCGCATTGAGCGTAAATCAAGAAAGTAGGTTTCGGACGCTTCCAAGAAATACTATAAACAAAGAGATCGTGACAATGGAGGAAAAACCCACAACCACCTCACTCATAAGCTTCAAAGAGAGTAAAATCAACATGAAATACAGATGCAAGAGAAGCCTCGGAGAAACAATCTGCAATGGGAGTCGAGTTTGAACACATTAACAATGGTGGTCTACAAAAAATTCCATGGCTTCACCACTCTTTGTGAGCAAACGAATGACCAAAGAATAGGGTTTGAGCAATTTTAACTCACCTACCTCAACCACATCTTAACCTAACTCACCTAGAGTTAGTAATCAAATGGTCCAAATGATAAGCATGCAAGTGTCACTTGATCATTTCAAGCTACAAGCTTTCAATTTAACTAAAGCAAGTGTTTCATGTTTTAATACACATGTGAATGGATTATCAAAATATCAACTAATTGTGTCAAAATATAGCATGTATATCAAACTAGCAAAAATTTAAGTGTTTGAGTATTCTAAGAACTTCAGTTGTAGAATCAATAAGAAAAGTAGGAATCAGAAGATCGCATGATAAGCCCTTTTAAGATATGCAGGATCTCGAGCTCAAAAAATCTTGATAGAACAAAAAGCAAAAGCACTCAGAAATGCCACCAAATGTGAAGTTTTAGATTTAAGAGAAGTCTCAAGCTTAAAACACGAATACCCAAATTAGAAATTCCATATCTAGAATTCAAAGCAAAACATGACATACTGCAGGCTCACACCTCTACTTTGCTATAAACATCATCAATTACTTTGAGTTCGAATTTCTAAGACAAAAGAGAGTTACCAACTTTCAAAGTACATATTTTATTTTTTGGATCTAAATATGCACAAGAGAAAGAAATAAATCAAAATGAACAAACATTTCATTATAATCCTCAAAAATAGTTGCAGATCCGAGAAAGGAAATTACGGTTCCACTTAATCGTAAAACCCATTAATGAGTATCAAAAATCGAGTAAGAAAAAGTACTTCTACTGGTATCAAGCAACAGAATACCCAAGGAGGTCAAGACTTACCTTCCCTCATCAACCAAAGGTGATAGCTACATGGTCTTGAGCCTCAAGTTACCAACAATGGTGGCCAACAAACAACACAAATATGTTGAGAACCGAGAAACCTCACATAGCTCCATGTAAAGTAGAAAATAGAAAACAAGCTTGAATCTTGCTAAGAAAGAATGTATGAATCTCGAAGTTCATGGAAATGGAGACTAGATATCCTACAGTAATCCTTGCAGAACTTCACAAGACACAAAGATCTTTTGAGAAAAAGTCCAAGCTTGAACCCACAAAAATGGTGACCGCATCGAGCAAAATCAAGAATGTAGCTCGTAGAGGTTCCAAGAAATACTATAAATAAAGAGATCATGACAATGGCGGAAAATCCCACAACCACCTCGCTCATAATATTCAAATAGTGTAAAAGCAACATGAAATATAAATGCAAGAGAAGCCTCAGAGAACCAATCTACAATGGGAGTCAAGTTTCAACACATAAACAATGGCGGTATGCAAAACATTTTCCATGGCTTCACCGCTCTCTGCGAGTAAACGAATGACCAAAGAATAGGGTTCGAGTTGTTTTTACTCACCTACCTCAGCCATAGCTTAACCTAACTCACCTAGAGTTAGTAATCAAACCGTCCAAATTTAATCGGTCACGAAAGATCAAAGGTGAAGATCGACCTCCATTATTCAATGCAAACCATCATGGTCAATTCCCACTAGCCACATTCAATGCAGGGTTAGAAACCCTAACTATAGTTTTAGATCAACGACATCGAATTCATCAAGGATAGAGATCAACGTTTGGGAATTAATCACTATTATCAAAGCAAATCTACCTGAGTTAGTCATGCCACCGACCAACTATTGGAGGGGTGAGTCATCGTGCAAAGGGGACCAACCTCATGTTTTAAAATAATCATTGCATATTGAATTTTATAAGTCTAACCATAGTCTATGTAACCAATAATCAAAAGGGGCCGACCACCATCATACCAACAATGATCACTCAAAAGGTAGGTTTAAGCCTTAGTCACCAAGTGTTATCCAAATTGCAAAAGCCGACAAAATATACCATGCAATATAATCAAAGGTGGTGAATGTAATGTTTTTTCCCTTTTCAAAGTGCCTTATAATATTTCAAAACCACAAGAATTCGCTAAGTCCACAAGAGTGGCCAAACTAGTGAAGACTAATGGTGAGGAGCAAGAGTGGCCCCACATACTACAGAGAGAAAAGGAAGCATGAGCACATGGAAGTGGTCCCCATCAATTGGATGTATGGATGGATTATTTTGCAAATATTGTAAGTATTGTAATTGTTTTGCTCACAAATAGGGAGTTAATTTTGTACATGCTTTCACTAGGGGAAAAAACAAACAAGAAGAAGAATTCACATGCACTATGAAAGCGGCTTTTCTAGCAAGAAAGCTTTATTATTAGCATTATTCACTCAGCTTTTCTACAAAAATAGAAACGATCAACTATAGTTTGACTTTAATGTAATCAAAGGCTATTAATGCCTTTTTGTAATTACATGTTCTATTTTTATTCCTTTATTTATTAATAGATGAAGGATAAAATAGGATGCATGGGCAAGTACAATCCTTAGTCTATTTCTAGGAAGGGTGGGAAAATTATTTTTGTTATATATTGTGTGCCTTGGCAAAGCACGGTGAGGGATTTTTGGATATAGGAGTGGTGAAGCAATTTTCGCCGCTTTTGTGTTTGAATGTGAAGTATTTTCTACCTTTCCAATTATTTGCAATCTTGTGTATGTTTTCCATTAATCTTAATGTTGAATTCCTTGATTAATCATTTTACCTGTTGCAAATTCAAATTGATCTCTAGATGATATTAATGTGTATGTGTAACTTAGTATTATTGTTGTGATTCTATCCCTTAATACATCAAAGTGTTTAACCTTAATTATCTTCAAAATTTGTTGGCCTGTGCATCGAAGTTCTTTCGATATCAATTGTATGCACTCAGTCAAAGACCTCATACAAGTTTGGTGTATCACCTTAGTTTTAATTCATTTTTTACATCTTTTTTATCCTTAAAGCCTAGAAATCATTTTAGGATACATCAATAAGGAACCGACCTTGATACCAAAGACTCACCTCAAAAATAGGTATACCCATAGACCTGAGGTGTTTCCATTGTATCTACGAAAGAGAGATAAAATTTACAAGCTTAGAACACCTACAACCATCTCTCTACAGGGTGCACTTTCGAGAGATAAAAGTTTTTGGCATCTTTGGGTGGGACAATCAGATCTAAATGCGAGTTACAAATATTTACATCAGATCTTACATCAGATAAAAGTTGCTTTTGGACAACAAGCTGCAACAATCTATTTTAAAGACTTAAAGATCTATTTCGCGACTCCACAAAGCTGATTTAAGACCAAGATTATGTTCCATGCCTAAAGTAACTACAAGATCATCGGTAAGAGGAATTCCATCCGAGTTTGTTTTTTTACCTTTGAATTCTGCAATAACAAGAAGAGTTGGTAATAATTTACCTTATAATAGACCTGGTTTTGATAACTCTTCTCCTAATAGTCGCTCACCACATATCAATTTCTACATTCGGATCCTAGTTTTTCAAATGGTTATTCAAGCACCTAGAATTTTATGACGTTTACTAATGGCATCCCATTAGTAATCCCGGCTTACCACGACATCTTTTGTAGTACAAGATATTTTGTGGAAAAAGGTATTCAAAATGGTTTCTTATGAAGAGTGTCATTTGTGTGTTTGCTATTTATAGAACTTAACTAAGTTGACTCTATCCATTGCATCTTTCTTATAATTCGGCTAACTTTGAGGCTAATTTTGATGTGCATGTTGACCCTAAAATCATTAATATATTAAAAATATAGTTCACTCTCTTGACCTGGGAAACAAATATTAATGTAGGAAAGTAACTTGGCACTCAATCTATGTAGATAAAATCTCAAAATGGAGACACCCACTTTGAAACAAAGTTAGAGACAATAACGAATAAAAGGGTCTCAATTTGAGACAATATGATCAATAATTATTTTTAATAGCATCTCACAATTTCCCTCCATGTAATAGTGTTAGATGTTGATATGGTTTTGACTCATATTTGTTCTCTAAATATGTTTCTTTCCCCTCATTTACTAACCCATACGAGGAGGGTGATCCCCTTTCTTTTTGCTAATGCATCACCATGTTTTATTTTCATGCTCTCTCATGAATTTTCTCTTACAAGCGGTAGATTAGAGTAGATTAGCGGGTAACATAGAGTAGTTAGGTTAATAGCCATATTTCTATAGAGGTATTCCTCAAGGAGAGAACTGCCTCTCACACATTGAGGCATTCCCATTGTTTCTCCTAAGATAAAAACATTCAATTGGTGATCTTACGGGTGCGCATGTTAGCCATCCATCAATAATATTTTGATAATGAATTTTGGTGAGTGGGGCACAAATAGTTTTGGTGAGAGTACTATAAAATTATTGAGGTGGTGTTCTTAGATGGTGAATAATTTTTTACAAGACAATAGAAATTTGTTTTATAGTGTGGGAGTGTTTATTCAAAGGAGGGGTAATGTTTGTGGAGTGATCAAATATTTTATTTTGGAGGGTCTTAATCATTTTTTTGAAGTTAGAATTTCATGTCAAAGGATTTTTGTTGTAATTTTTAACAATTTCTTTTTGAGGTATGATTTTATAGAGTCATAATATTTTAAAAACATAAAAATTTATAAGATAGACATTACGAGAGTTGTTATAATAACTCTTACAATGGTCTAGAGGTGAGATATTTCTAGGAGATTATTGTTAAGATTTGGTCCTATCAATTTAATGTCTCTCACTAAAAACGTAAATATTAGAAATGTGTTTTATTATTATTTTTTTTTTTTTTGAGTTGATACTATGTTGAGCTATTCACCAAACTTATCGGATCTCTTCTCTATTTCTTTCTCCCCTCATAGTGCACAATAGAAATTATGAATGTTGCAACATTTTTAAGGTTCTCCTTTTAAATGTTATAATGGTTTCATCTTCCATTGAAAGAGAATGAAATACCAAGATCTGTTTCAATTCTTGGGTGTAGGGATTTGTGAATAAACAAAATCTAAGATTAGAGGATCAAATCTTGATAACATTGTGATCTTTTTTGTTCCAATAATTTTTAAGGAATAGTATTTGTTTGTATAGACAAAAACAATCGCATGTATCTCTAGGTTTGAAAGATCGTTCATTGAATGCTCATTAGAAATAATAATTATAAAAACTTCTTCACCTCCTCTAATCATGCATTCTTATCACGAGGGTCAATTTTTCTTGAGGGTGTGAAGCAAAATCCACTAAAATTGATTACACATGTTTTTCCTTTCCACGCGAGCGAGCCCAATTCATTTTTGCCCTCTACAATAAAGAAAGGTGAATATATATTAAAAATATAAAATAGAGGAAGGTAGAGATGAGACAATTATAATTTCATCTCTAATATTTGTCAAAAAATATTCCCTCTTATGTCCATATAATTTTGATATTTTCTAACAAATTTTAGTTTTCTATATTCTTTGATATTATCGACTTGAAGGTTAGACTGATGTATTCACTATTTTAATTGTTGTGGACAAGATGGAATCACATGACATGTTGAATCCGTTTCCTAAAATAACACGGGCTGATGATAACGCTACTTTTGTGTGGAGAATAACAACCCGAGGTCCAGTATTACGTGGAGCTCCTTTTCTTTCATTTGGCGTGTGAACACTTGCCTCGTTTTCCGTAGTTTTCAAACAAGAAAAGAGAGTCGGAGTGTGAAATCTTATTTTATTTATTCCCATTTCAATTGATTTCTCTCTTTTATAATATTGTATAGAATTTCTTGTTTGGTAGATAATTTAACCCTCTACTTTCATTTGTAGTAATCTGAAATACAACCCTTTTCAACCTATTTTACTATAATATGTGACAATTCAAATACAAAATTGAGAGTGAATGATTCGATAAAGTCATTTTCATCAATGTGCAGGTCTTAATTGAAAAATAAATGTCTTATATTGTAATACATAAATTGGATCCCTCTTGTGGGCTTGTTCCTTGACATGAGTGATTTGTGTGAAGATAACAATTTACCAATATTGATCGATAAATACACTATCTTGGAATGTCCTTCGTGAAATTGGAGCATGTGTATAAAACCAAGTTACATGGAAATAGATTTATAAGTAAAGTATCCTCATGCATATAGTTTATATAGAAATCTATACAAACGTGTGAATTGGTTACTACACTTTAATAGTCTTGTCATCAAAAATGAGAATTTTATTGGAATGAAGCTAGCAAAGTACATAATTGAGAAGCATATGTGCTAATGGATCTGCAAGTAAGCTAATCGATATTTTATGATTTGTAACCATTTATACAATATGCAAGCTATGTGTGATTGTATGTATTGAAAATGTTGATAGAAACATTAGTAATATGATTTTTTAATCATATTGGTTTCACTAGCTCTAGTTGTAGTGGAAATATTACATGTGTAGGTATAGAATATTAGGGGAGCATGTGTGATGTCCATATGATATGAACATTAGGAGTTGGAAAGGATTGATAAAAACATTAGAGTAGTAGTATCACCTATAGGGAAGGAAATCTAGAGAAGGAGGATTCAAGGTTTTAGCATGAGTTTCCCCTCTAATGGTCCTTTATGAATTTTTTTTTGTTTATGTGCTTCTTATAATATGGTTTGAATATTATGAAGGTGTCACATCTCATACTCAAGTATTATCCTAGAGTGAATATATCAAATTGGATTGTGGGTAAAGTTTTGTGGATTACAGTGCTTGATTGGAATTACCTTCATGATGGTTATTGTCATGGAAGAATAAAGTATACACAAACAATTTTTCATGCAAAAATGTATTGCTAAATTGAAATGGTATTAACCTCAAATATTTTGATAGTAATACCAAAAAATAGGAGGCTTACAAAGGCCCTACAAATTTATCTCGCAACACAACCAGATGTGCAACCACATACCCCATCTTAACGCTATCACCACAACAAAAAAGGGTTTTAGGCCAAAATAGAATAAACAAAAATTTCCTCTTCCCAAAAAGACATTATATAGCCACTTCTCTACCTCTACACGAACACATAACCATGCAAAGACGTACACAAACACACGTCAATCACAATTACTAATCCGGAGGACAATTGAGAGGAAAAAAAAGTTACCTAAATATCCTGTGATCACGATGGTGTGGAAGTTAACTCGAGATTTTCCAAAGAATACAAGAACATGGAAAACAGAGCCCATACGCGAAAGTTGTGGGTGGTCAAAGTTGGGTTGACCCTTGGAAGAGATAGGGTCCACTGGTGAGTCAAATTAGGACAAGTGGAAAAAATGTTCGGCGTAGGTGGAAAGTTAGGCTTTGGGCCTCTAGTCTTCAACACTCGATTACATTCATCATCCATAAATAATTGAAAAATAATTACCACGTGGTGTGTCCTCATGCTACCATGTGGCCTACCACCACATTGCCACCTTATACCTCAAATTTAGTAGGGTGAGCTATATCAAATCAATTGAGCTACATAGATGTGGGTTACATCCACACCTCGGCAAGTTGTCCTGACTGATTTTCTTAACCGAGCTACATGACTCGAAATCCAAGCTAGCCCAACTAGCCAATTATCGATATGGCATATATATGGGCGCAGAGATTGTTGTAACACATGGAGGGCGTGGGGGTCGAGAATGAGTTGGTAGCGGAGGTTGGAAAAACATGCAGAGTGGGCAATTTTAAACTATGACCTCGCACTTCGACGCAGATGCCTCAACTAACTCGACTAACGTGGCCAGTTGGTAAATAGTTGGTGGATGTGGATAGTATCCACATTGTCTTTCCTACCAAGGCTATATAAATCCTTCTCCCATCCCTCATTGAACACAAAAGCCTCCCTCTGCTCCATTTGTAAAATCGAGGCCTTACGCGGATTATTGTCAGAAGGCTTAGGAGGAATATTGCAAAGACCCTTAGTATTTTTAAGGCATTATTATTATTACGGAGAAATAATTACGCCTATATTTCAATAGGCATTATTTTGAAGAGGTCATTATGGAGGATTTAAATATAAGTAATGTATTGTATTATTATAGGCATTATGGAGAGATAAGTATGATATTATTATTATCACCAAGATGAAGAAATAAGGCGTATTATTTAATAGCCACATTTTAATGCTTCGAGAGTCGATATTTTAACTCATTGATCAGATTTTTCTCATGTTGGTGCTCAAGACACCATGGATCCGTGTGATTACGTAAAATTAACTAAAATCCTATGGAAGGTATAGTAAATAGTTAATCTAAATAAGAGTAATAAAATGTAGTAAAGTATGCTAAAACAATAAGGAAATGATCCAAAATAATTATATAAAATGAAATGAAACCCTAATTATGGAAAAAAATGGAAAGGACTTAGTTGTTAGCTAAAGACTGTCATAGGTTGTCATAGGTTTGATTACGGATTCTAGAAGCAAGAAATCACTCAAAGGCCTGCAAAGGGAATATCTAGGTAATCTGAGTAAACTAAGGTACTTGGAAAGGTACTTAGGATGCCCCTGTGGGCACCTTGGTCTCGAATAATAGGTCTGGTCTTTGAAAATTATTGAAAATAATTTTTGCAAGGTCGTAAGATAGACTTAAACCCTCTCTTTTTGTCACACTTTATTTTTGGAGACGCAATGAGTGTGTTGGGTAATAGAAGTGATAACTTGCAATAGAAAAGGAAGTATCAAACCCTAGGAAAAATAAAGATGCACAATGAATGGCTCAGATCGACCTCAACTACCTAACTAGTGATCTTATCACCGAGCATTGCACTACATTTTAGACATACACATAGTTTTGGTGCATGTATGCATGTTGTGCCTTTGGTGCTCTTGTGTCGATCGCACTTTGTGAAGTAGTGAGCATTAATAACTATTGAAAATGTAATAGCATGTGTGCATGGAATAAAATAGAAATGTTAGGATATAAGGATAAAATATGTGGAATAATCCCTCACATAATTGTAATCGAGACACCCTAATTTCACATCTCCTAAATCAATTAATTCCCCTTCGTCATTTCCCACAAAATACACTTGAATTAATCAAATATAATTTGATTAATTATCCATTTCAAAATCCAAAAATTACCCAATCCTCATCACATGTCATTATTCTCCATGTTTTTCTACTATTGAATTAAAAATTCAAATTCAAATCCTCACCCGCCCTTCGTGGTCCCCACTCACCTAAAATCCTCCACTTATGAATTAAAAATATAATTCAAATCCTCACCCATTCTTCGTGGCCCCCACTCATATAATCTTGCCCACATTTTCAAACCATGATTACTTAAATTACTCTATGTTAATCACTCCCCAGTGCTATAAATACAACCTTACACCTCCTCTAAACACATGGAGAATAAGCTTGAATGCCATATCTAAATTCTTGCATCCTTTGAGCAAGAACATTCTTTTACCTCGTCCTAATGCCCAAATAGCTTTATAATCCTTTTTCCCATCTGGTGCAAAGTAAGAGGATCGTTGTTGTAGGAAGGTCTTGCTCCGTCTTGAAGAAAAGTACCTACATATCACACAATCAAGGCTCAATCCAAGTTTCCTAGCCCATTCTCGAGGTTCACTGCGTAACGCGAACGAGGAGGTATGATTATTGGTATTTTACTTCCTTGTTAGTAGTGTATTTTTCCTGTATTACATTTTGGCACACCAAGTTATTTTTTTGATCTGCTTCGATTGATTTATCGGGTTAGTGGTGTTATCCATTCTTTGTTTATTATTGTTCGTTATTATCTCTTTTTCCGTACCTTATGGCCTTCTTTGGTTAACCTTCACATTGTGGGTAGCATTTTTGTTGTGCGGTATCTTGTGGTGTATCTACAGGTTATAGTAACAATGACATCACGATGCTCGTCCTATCTTTGATCTCCACAATGCTCGGTGTCTAGCAGAAAGAACATTCCCCCCTGCTCTAGCTACTCCGTATGGTCACCGTGGATGACAAATTTTGGTATGGGAACCCAATCCGGAAATTCATTTTGAAGTTTCCTCTGGTCAATTTAATTTGATACTCAAAATTTGTAGCGTATACTCTTATTATATGAATTTAATACTCCCTTTAGTTTTCTAATTTCTTTTACTTTAGTATGGTTTTCTCTGTCTAAAATCTCTACAAAAAAACTCAAAATAATAAACATATATATTTCATATTATTTATTTAAGTAATAGCAAACTTCACATCTCCCAACTCCCCTGACCACTTGTCTGAGCCCTCACCACTCCCTGTCTTCTCCTCTCACCCATCCTAGATCACATTATCCTATCCTGACTCCTCTCTCCCTCGATCCACTTTAGGCTCTCACTTCCCAATGCCGAACTCCCTCATAGCCTCTCCTCTCTGATCCGTCTACCACCCATCTTCCTTCCACGTAGACACCAAAATCCCTCCACATCCGTCACCTTCCCCACACTCCTGCAGACACCTTACCTGACTACCCACATCTCGTCGCCCCCTAAACCAGGATCCACATGAACCCTCTCCCTCGACCCCATGTAAACTCCTCCACGAAGACTTCCTCCCAGACATGGACACGTCATCCCCTTCTCCCCACCTCCCTCAAGCTCCTATCCCATCACTCCCCACACTCCCATAGATCCATCTTCACCGGCCACTCAGCCACACCCCATTTCCTACCCCCGACCCGACTCTAATCCTATCCCCCACGTCTACCCCTTAACGCAGCTCTTCATCCCATCCTCCCCGTATCCTATCTTCCACTCTTTTTGTCACACACATCCCCACTCGACCACAACTTCTCACCTCACCCTTTGGACCCGCACCGCACATCCCCATATACCTCCTGCGAATCCACCACTGTCACATGCCTTCTCACTATTATTCGACGTATAACGAGATGCTTATAACTTGTTTTTCCTCCATATCTATCCCGCAGGATCATTGATGCTAGTTGAGGACGGAACCTCATGTGAATTTTCCCACCTAAACTGTTTGTGTATTGAGATTTCCCCATGGATTTGATGTCTTGGTGGTATGTCTTTACCTTCCCCATAACACATACACGAGATCACTTTCTTCCCCCTCCTTGAGCTCTTAATGCATACGTTTTCTATTTCGTATTTGTCTGCGTGTGTCGTTATTTGTTCTTAGTAGCAAATATTATTATACATCCACGTTAAAATCCGCTGTTGACCAACCACCTAACACTACAATTTTGTCAACTACTTTATATTCCATTTCTTTAGTACCCTCATTGGCGTTATATTTATTTATTTATTTCTTTTTAATCACATTTCGGTCATCACTTAGTTCACCCACCCCATTCCACTCACATTTTATGCTTCCCGATTCACCTTATTGTCGTATAAGTCCACATCTTTGTCTTAAAATTCATATATGTGCTTATTCAAACCAAACAAGTCACATTCTCATTTCTTTCTCAATTCGAGTTATTTTTCTCCATCATTTTATTTACTAAGATTTTGATTACGTTCTCTTTAAATTACATCTTTTGTTGTTCACCATTTTTATTTTTATTTTAGTTAAGCATTGTCTTTTATTTTTTCAACAATCGATTAACTATAGAACCCATCACAACACTCCGATATTTCATTTTCACTTCTCATATTTTTGTATGTATGCAACTAATCATAGTGTTTAATTTTTGCAAGATTTTACGACATTTTGACTTCTTTCATACGATGTCAAAACTTACTTTTTGCAACAATAATTATCACTATTTCGTAATTTCGCAATCATGATTAATTGTAATAATTATTAAAAAAATTAAAAATCTATTCCAATTGTACTGCTTATGCTCTTTTCTTGCGTCTTGAGTGATCTGGAAAATCATAAACGGTCCACAATTATTTAGTTTCTTGTTCAACATTGCATAGATCCTATAGCTTTGTTTTCCAACTTTCATTTCAATCATTATTTTCCTTTGTCATATTATTAATATTTTTTTGGTCATTGGTTGTGTATGCTCTTTTCCCCGCATCTTGAGCGATCTGGAAAATCAAAAATAGCCACGATTACTTTTCTAACATTTCGTTTGCAGGATAACTACTAATTTGTTTTCTGTAGAACCGTGTTGCTGGAATATTGTCAAAAACAAAAACAACAAAACAACAAAAAGCCCTTAAAAATACCACCATTCAAATAAATTTCACAGAAACAAAAAAAAAAAGTACGCATTTCAGTGTACGCAATTATTTTCTCGTTAGTGATTTATTTCAAGTTGGAAATAACCTTGTGTTTAATCACTTTATCATTTTGTTTTTACATGTAGATGAGGTGGATTTCATCACCACCAAAGCTACACCGATGACATGGACTTGACTACCATGCACCAACAACATTTGCATCTGCATTGCACTTTGAGACCTAGTCTCATCACAACATTCGATATTTACCTCGCCCCTGCTCTTCACTTACAGGTAATGTTGTCGTGCAGCAGCATGCGAGTCACGCCTAAATAGCTATAACAACAAATCCTAGGCATCGTCCCTGTAAATCTTCAGGGATTTATAAGGACACCATACACATTCATCCCTCCCATCACCTTCCACCTTTTCACAAAACCTATTATGTATGTAGTGCTTCACTCACGAAATAGGCAAGTAAGAATTGGTGAGTCTCCTCCGAGTTTCTCTAAGGGTTCACCATACCAATTTTGTCCTGTCTGCAGTTAGGTATATCAGACTAGGCTATATCGGAGGATGCATCTTCTTGGAGTAATAAGAGCTTGCATCCACCATTTCACAACATACTTGTATGATTGCATGAAACAATGATCATTCCTGAAGAATTTACCTCATAAGCCAAAACAATTGAATCCACATGATTGCTTGTTGTTTGAAAACAAAATAGTTTAGCATTTTTTTATCGTAAAACATGGCTAATATCAATGTGTTTATTGTAAAATTCAAATCATAATCATGTTCCACAACACCATTTCTCGACCAATTCAATAAACACATTCAATACCAAGCAAAATATTCAAGCCAACAATTATGATTATGTTTTGATCTTCGTTGTGGAACACAGATTATGATTTGAATTTTACAATGATTTAATTTTCATTACATTGATGGTCATCACACAGATAAATGTGTGTGATTTAAGAATTACGTCCAAGACTTAATTGACGACAATGTCATCTCTGTAGAGCTTGATGACAATGCTCTTGCAACCAATGACACATCCAATACCACAACTTTCAATGAAGATTTGACTACTGTCGAAACTCCTATACATACTAAAATTCCACAAGATCACGATGACAAAGGTCAAGAATCTCTAATTCCAAACCAATCCATATCTTCTTCAAATTTTCTTCCATTCGTTCAAACATACATTGAACCTGTTTTGGACAACAACATTCTTCCAACATCAAATGGGCACTTGAACTTATTTCAAGACTCTCTTTCAACCCAAACATACATTGCACCTATTTTGGACAACAACATTCTTCCAACATCTACTGAGCACTTGAACTTATTTCAAGACTCTCTTTCAACCCAAACATACATTGAACCTGTTTTGGGCAACAACATTCTTCCAACATCTACTGAGCACTTGAACTTATTTAAAGACTTTCCTTCAACCCAAACATATATTGAACCTATTTTAGGTGACAACATTCTTCCAACATCTAACGAGACCTTGATCTCATTTCAAGACTCCCTTTCAAACCTTGATATTACTGTAGACACTACAAAAGAGGTTCCATCAACAGGTAGCATTAAGTTTGATTCTATTATTCCAATATTGGCTCTTATGCCTAACATCTCTAGCCTTGTTGTCGAAACACAACCACATTGAGTTTGGACACTTGTGATAATGCAACTGTCAGTGTTGATCATGCTTTCAATAATTGATCTTGCAGGCATCTCATCACTAATTATTCTCAACTCGTTAAGACTTCTACATGCATACATTCTATGAGGTACTTATACCCAAGAATATATTTACACAACCTTTTCCATATTTAATTATGAATCTATGCTCAAAAAGTCATTTAATGGACAAATAAGAAGCAAAAACAAATAACATAAACCATCATTGTCAACACACATGGAAGCTATTGGCTTAACCAAATCTATCCCACTCTTTGGGCTTACCACACATCTTATCACACACCCACGGAGCCACTCCTTCTCCTTTGTTTATGGTTTTGAAGATATTTTACATGTCAAGGTTGAATTTACATCCTTAAGAATATCCCTCAAAGATGTAATCAATCAAGATTATTATCGACACTCATGCCTTAAGGAACTAGAGCTTCTTGATGAAAAACAACTTAATGCCCTAGATCATCTTCCATTCTATCAAAATCGGCTATGGCGTAGCTACCATAAAAATTCAAACCTAGAAAATTTAAGGTCAATGATCTCATTCTCAAAGAAAATCGAAAGAACACACCCAAAGAACGAGACAAACAAAAAAACTTTGAGCCCAACGAAATCATAGATAGTTTTGGGTTTGGAGCTTCTAAATTGGCCATTGACACAGGCCAAGATCTTGATGAACCAATGAATGCAGTTCATTTAAAGAAATTTTATCCTTGAGATGTTCACTATTCGGGAAACAACGTGTACATTGTTCCTTCTGTCTTACTTATCTCCGAATAATTTAAATTTATTCATTTCCATTGTGTTGTCCACTCAAAATTCCCCTTTCTGCTTGAAAGTAAAAATTTTCAAAATTTTGAGTTTAAGCATTTTCTCTAATGTACCAAGTCGTGAAATTAAGAAACTATGCAGTTTTTGGGTCATTTCGTATGTTTTTCTCGGGCTGTCGGACATTTTGTCCCGCGTGTCCCAAGTTCAAAAGTGCGCTCTGTTCCCGATCGGCCGCAATCGCCGAAGTTGTTCCATTTTCGGGCCCACCGCTCAACTTTTCGTCCCAAACTGTCCCAAAGTCAATTGTGGCGAGTTGTTCCATTTCGTTAAGAGAGACCGAACCGCGTACTTCACGTGTTTTCGTCCCGAATGTCCAAATTCGAAAAGTGCAAGTTGGAACCTTTTTCTACCAAGCACCCGAAATTTTAAGCGCTTTTAGCGAGCTTTTTGTGCCAAGTCAAATCAGAAAGCTGCTCCATTTTCAGCCGAAATGCTCCGAACAGCGTACTTAGCATTTCTGACTTTCATGTTCCAAGTGTCCCAAACTTTTCGTGCGTAGTTGTTCTATTTTCGCCCGAACTCCCAGTCGCGCACTTGAGATTTTTTGTCCCAATTCAAAAGTGCGCTCTGTTCCATTTTACTGATCCGCCCGAACCGCGTACTCGCACATTTTTGTTCCAAGTGTCCCAAATCAAATCAGTAAAATTTGTTCCACTTTCGCCGATCCGCCCAATCGCGCTTTCATGTTCCGACTGCCCCAAAGCCAAAAGTGTGAGTGTTCCATTTTCGGCCGAAACGCCCGAGTCGCGCACTTCGCTCTTTCATGTCCCAATTGTCCCAATTTCAAAAGTGCGCTTTGTTCCCCGATCGGCCGAAGAACCCGAACCGCGTGACTTGAACTTTTTTCCCCAACCTGTCCTGTGTCAAATTTTGTGAGTTGTTCCTTTTTCGTTACTAAACACCCGAATCAAGCGTCCTTTGCACATTTTCTCCCAAATGTCCCAAAATGTATTTGTGTCCTCTCCCTATTTCACCCGAACCGACCGAGCTCAGCAGTGTTTCACGCATTCGCGTCTCACATGTCCCAAGCGAACCAAATGCCATTCATACTTAGTTTTTCCGCTCTACCGAATGTGCTATTTTTTCAAGCGGTTGCGACTCTGTTCTGCTTTATCAATATGAAGATCAAGTTTCGAGAACAGAGGAACAAATTTCGCCGCTCGAAGTCCGCCATTGAAGAAGCCAAAAAAGGTTATCATACTCGTGTCGAGCTTGCTAAAGAGATGGAGAAATGTCTTGGATTTTGGACGCATCTGCTTTGCTAACACGTTAGTCCTCATGGCGAGGGCATAGCCGAGGCGTTAGAGAGATTCACGACCACAGCGGTTTCGAAGTCGGTGGGTCCTCTCGGTGAATGGCCACTGTCTTCTTCTCCTTGTTCTCTTCTCTTCTTCCCTTTCTTTTTCCGTTTTCTTTGTCGGAAGTTAAGGCGTTACGATTGGTGGCCCTTAAGCTCGTTCTTGAATTAAAGAAGCTGCTATAAAGAGTAATTGATCTCAGAAGCTATATAATGGCATTCCTACGCCATTCGCAAAAAGGAAGAAGAATCGGGCATATTTTCGGAAAAAAGTGTAAATAGACTATAAAGAAATCAATACGAAGGACTTTTCCATTCTTTGTCTATCCGATCTCTCGTTATTCCTAAGCTTTCATTTATTTTCTTTGTGAAGATCATTTATCTCAAATTCGTTAGTCTCACCGATTGCATACTCCTCGACTTTTAAGCAAAGCACGGTGATCTTGTATAACCAAGAAGGAACTTTGTTTCCTTGATAACGAATCTGTGTTATGTTAAGAAACTTTGTGTTACGTTTGATGTTATTTACGAACTTTGTGTCTTTAAATTCCATCTTATTTGTTCGATAACCTAATGATCTTGTTTTCAATTCACTGTGACTTCGCATACATAAAGAATTACTCGATATCTATAATTCTACATGTTGCCTTTCTCGCTCTTTCCCATACTCTCATTTCCTCGATCCTTGTGTAATTGATGATCCTCATAGAAAACACTTTCGTGATATCTAAGTTTAACCAACAAATCATGTCCCTGTACATTTGTAAATAAGTTCGTTTCGAATAAGGGAACCTCTCCCATTAAAGAGGAGGGACTTCTTGTCCCCACATTGCTATTCTTAAAAGTCCTATTTGACGACCAACACATTGGAAGATATTTTTTATCAACATCACATCTTCATATTCATCATCATGAGACAAGTGCTATATAAATCCTATTAAGTTTGTGAGTGTCATACTTCTTCCATTTTCAATCACTTTCATACTATGGTCATACCTGAAGCTTATTGATGGTAATATATTCCCTTCAAAGACATTCTCTCTTTCATAACAAATCTCTAAACTTATTTACCTAGTTCGTTTGGTTGTCCATCTCAGTCTTCGGTGTTGAACCCTCACGTCCTACTAGTCATGTGGGGCTGAGATTGGGGGTAGACGTTCCTTCCCAAATACAAAGCACTATCATAAAAAAATCCATCAATTTAATAACTTATGAGTAATTCATTTTCACATCTTTCATCCTTCATAGTCTTTAGTGTTGAGCCCACACTTCTTATTGGTAGTGTGAGACTGGGAATGGAGGAAGGTGCCCTTACTCGTCTACGTCTTGTCTTCGGTGATAAACCCTTGCCTCTTACAAGTGGCATGGGGCAAAGTGTAGAGGGTCATTCTCATAAAAGCATAAAAACATTACAAAATATTAAAAATAAAAATAAAAAATAAAAAACAAAACACAACAAAAACAAAAAGGGAATTCACTCGCCTATGTTTTGCCTTCGGTGATGAGCCCTTGCTTCTCACTAGTAGCATGGGGCAAGGCATAGGGAGTCATTTCAAAAATACAAAATCTTACAAAGTGCTTACAAATTGTAGAATCCCCAAACACGTAATTTAGATGCCTAAGTGAAGAGAGAACTATCCCCTAACCTCATATCTTATCAATCAATAGCCACATAATTGTCTAAGTCTAGCATGTGACTCATAAAGTGAAAGCCATTTTTGAAACTGTTCGATCATTATGAAGAATGGAATCACAATTTCTCAAAGGGATTGTTGTTAGCATTTGTCTCTATATTCATTATCTACCTCCTACGTCCTTCTTGATTCGCGGTGATAAGCCCACACATCTTGCTAGTTGTGTGGAGTCAAGAATGGAGCTGGAATTCTTTTCATCATATCATCACCACCATATCCTCGTGAATGGAAAGAGAATTTGTGTTATTTTGAGCATAAGTTACAACACGGAACATGGTACATATGGATAATATCCATGTTTAGCACCTCTTAAAAATAAATCTGCACTCGGTCCATAAATTGCCAATCACAAGGTAAAAATCTACAAACATTTGAAAATCGTCAAAAATCTAAAAACAATGTAAAAATCCAAAATCCAAAAAAACATTTGAAAATCGTCAAAAATCCAAAAAATCTATATATATATATATATAGATGTAAAAATCTAAAAATCCAAAAACATTCGAAAATTTTCAAAAACAAATGATCCAATCACCTTATGACTACAAAATTCAAACCATTTCTCCTCGCGTGAATCCTTGCTTAGGGAAAATCCAGCTCTCATTGTTTCCTTGTTTGAGGAAAATGACCCAATACTCTACTATGTCCTCATACCTCTACTTGGGGGCACATCCAATCAATCCTAATTTTGGAACACGTTAGGGACATGTTTATCGGTTCTTGTGTTGAATTATTAATTGTAAATTATTAATTGCTTTCTTGCATCTTGATATATTACAGGTAGCATCTTGATTTTATGTATCCCGGTGTTCTCTCTAATATTCTTACGTTATCGATTGCATGTCATACTAGGGGCATCATACTTTCTTGATGGCCTCTATCTATGCTCTCTTCCATTTGCATATCATCTTGGGCATCAAAACTTTTTTATGGCCCCTGCCTATGCTATCATGCATATTACAGGTCTAGTCATCCCGATCTTTTATATTACGATGCATCTGTTATGTGCTATATTAAAATTAAGATTCTTTTCGTCACATGAGTATCTTCCCGCATGATCAACATCTTACTTTTCACCCCATCCATTCACCCATACTAATACATTCTCAGTTTGGGAATCCTACTTGATGATCTTTCTCAAGTAGCATTCTCTATCCAAAGTAACTCACTCCTCCCCTCACCATGCTCACCACGTATTTTATCCATTCATCCTCACTCCTCCACCACTTATCCCCATATTACTCTTCTCACCATTCCTGTACCCTCTCACCCATTTGTATTATTTCCTTTCATCCTTTTGCTTCCCGCTTGACAATCTTACTTAATAACCCCTTCTATATGGAATCCTCGGTGGAGGTTTACCCTCTCCCTAAGATCTTCCCACTTTGTAGAAGCTTCTTCACCACCTCCCATCTCATCAAACAACAATCACCACCAAACACATCTTCCCATTCCACCTCTTCTACTTCCCATTCTCACATCATTACTCTCACCACACGGGCATCCCAATTAAGGATTCCCCTCACACTCTTTGCCCTCGACTACATATATTCCTTCATCCATTCATGTTACACTCCTTTGTTTCCTTTCTTTCTTACTATCACCTCATCTCATATCCTATTCCACTCAAGCATACATCACTCACTCTTTTCTCATCCTTCCCCAAATCCATCTTATTCATGGTCATCCTACTTACACACTCTCGTAGTATCGAAAATTCACTTGAGCGTTCCCCTTCACCATTTTTCATACCCTATTCCCACCAACTTTAACATCATCCTTCTTCTTCTTCACTTAAGCGATCTTACTTAACCATTCCGGCCGCATGGAAATCTTACTTAAGACTTCCACTTAAGGTTGATCTACCCTATGGCCTTCCCCCATCCCATCTTATTTCTCCTACCTCTCATCATGATCATCTTCTTCAACCTACCATTCCACCCATGTCCCCAATATCATCTTGTCTTTCTCCTTGCATATCATCCCTGTCGGTTAGGTGATCTACTTTAAACCTCTCAAACAGATGATGATCTTACTTAAGATATTTTCTTAAGCATGACATGTCATCTTACACTCACCCATCACTCTACAATCTCACCATCCATATTTCCTCTTCATTCCCCATCATCACATCTTTTTACCACCACTATCACCCTCCTCTGCTTGGCAATATTACTTAACCACTCACCCGACATAGCGATATCATTTAAGAGTCCCTCTTAAGGATGATTTGTCTCCTTGCATTTCCCCATCACTACACACCCTTCACCCTTCACTTTTTCTTGGCATTCCCCATTATCACATCCTTTCACCTCCTTTTCTATTCTCGCAAACACCACTTCTCGCTTGCCCACTTGTCATCTCCAGTTTCACTCACTTGGCAATATTACTTAACCACTTCCATCACATGACAATCTTATGTCAAGGTCCTCCCTACACTTAACTTGTCATTGTGAACTTCTCCCTCACCTCATTCTTCATTCACTTTGTTGATCGCTTCTTCCACCTAGTATCTCCTACTACCCACTTTTTCCTCCTACTATTATCCTTTCTCCACATATCCTCTTACAACATACATCTAATCTCTTCCACCCACAATCACGTTCTTTCCCCATTCTCCCTTCTTGATCCTTCATCCTTCATACCGTTTCTTCCCATTCTTTTCATGTCTTGGTTCTTCATCCTCACTTTGTTCATCCTCATCACCCGCATCCTCTCCTCACTTTCACCTACTCCCAACTCATCCCTCCCATTTTCTTTACTCTTTCCACTTCATCGTCTTAGATTCCCCCACTTTTCTACCCACACACACATTTGCCATTATTGTTAACACTCCTATATCATTCTTTCATCATCATCTTCTCTTCTCGCCTAAAATTATCGACCTCATTCACTCCACTCGGACCTTCTAGAGTTTCCCTTCATTCCTTCCCTTCTCTAAGCCCACCACCATTGTAAAAGGGTTTTCCCTAACGTCCCTTTGTTGCGTTACCTTTCCAATCTTCATTAGCTTTCTCCTTTTCTTAATTTTTTTCTCTCACCCTTCCCCACCACTCATTATAAAGGGATTTCCCTAACATCCCCTCATTGGCATTGCCTCTTCTATCCCCCATTCTCTTTTTCTCTCCTATGTACTTTTCCCTCAATCCCACCCTTTCTTGTCACTTCTTACCCATCTCTCCATCTCCTCTTTGCCTATTCAATATCTTTACTTGTCTTCATCATACATCCTTTTTCTATTTTCTCCATCCTAGTATCCTCATTTAATGCATCTCCACATCTTTTCCAATCGATGTCATTCCTCCCCTCTTTCTTCTCTTTCGAACATTCCTTATACTATCCCCTTTCCACTTATTACCCCCTTTCGTATTCTCTTCCTTCTACATCATTTTCTTTGTTATCCTCTTCTCTCTCCCACCCCTTGTCTTATTTCCCTCCCCCTGTATTGTCTTCTTCACCTTTTTCCATCATGTTTCCTCCTTCCCCCCATTGATAACATGGTTATTCAAAGATTGTCCTATCTTTTTTATCATACCACCCTCCACGTGCATCTCCATATGGTCTCTGCTCCCTATTCTTTTCCTTGGTCTTCCTCACAATGACACGATTCCTTCAATCTCCTCCTCGTATTCACTCTATCGTCCTTTCCTCTCCCAGTAATTTTCACGTTTCTTCCACCACTTCTCCTTTTCTCTACCACCCCTACCTTTTCGTTCATTTTCGTATTTGTTTCTCTTCTTTTCTCTTTTCTTTTCACACTTTCCTCACCCCTCATAGTTTTTTTTTCTCCGTTATACTTCTTCTTTCGTCCTCTTTCCATTTTCTTCCATTTCACCCCCTACTCCCACCTCGTTTTCTCCTTCTTATTTATCCTTTCTCGTTTCCTGCTTTTCTTAGCTCTATCATTTCTTTCACTTTCATGCATCCCTCTTTACTATCTTTGTTGCTTCCTTCATTTTGCACATCTCTCTATTTTATCCCTTCACCCTCTACTCTTTCATTGTCGTGTTTTTGCCTTGTTTTCCTTCATAATTCCCTTCATCCCCTATCATCCCTCTCTCTCATTTATACCTATTTCATTCCTTTTTTCCCCTCCCCTATCTCCCTTACTCTTCTCATAATCAACCCCCAATCCTATCCATTCCCTTTTCTCTTTCCCACACACCTTCACACCTAGCATTCAAGGCCGATTGAATCCTTTCTCCATTTGCGTGTGTAATTCCAGCTCTTCCACTCCATTATCATCCTCTTCTCCGCACGATTCATTTCTTTCTTTTCGAGAGTTCTGTCATATATTCCATTCGCGTCAGGTCCTCTCGAGGGGGCATCATCACATCTATCCATAATCACATCTTCTCATGACATTTTTATCTTGTAGGATATTGTGACATCCCTCACTCACCACTTTCTATTCTCCCCAACAAACCTTCTCTCTACCTTTTGCTTAAAAAAGTAGATTGAATTCTTCCCCATACCGTCTACTTTCTTTGAAAGGAGACTACTTTCATAGTACCCTTCCAAAGAGGGGAAAATGTAGACACCCTAATTTTGCATCTATCCTAAATCAATTAATTCCCTTCCTCATTTCCCACAAAAATACACTTTGAATTAATCAAATATAATTTGTTTAATTATCCATTTCAAAATTAAAAAATAACCCAATCCTCATCACATGTCATTATTCTCCATGTTTTTCTACTATTGAATTAAAAATTCAAATTCAAAACATCACCCACCCTTCGTGGTCCCCACTCACCTAAAATCCTCCATTTATGAATTAAAAATATAATTCAAATCCTCACCCATTCTTCGTGGCCCCCACACCTAATCTAATCTTACCCACATTTTCAAACCAATCACCTAATCTTGCCCACATTCTCAACCATGATTACTTAAATTACTCTAAGTTAATCATTCCCCAGTGCTATAAATACAAACTTACTCCTCCTCTAAACACACAGAATAAGCTTGAATGTCATATCTAATTTCTTACATCCTTTGAGTAAAGAACATTTTTTTGACTCATCCTAATGCCCAAATAGCTTTATAAGCCTTTTTTCCATTTGGTGCAAGTAAGAAGATTGTTGTTGTAGTAAGGTCTTCCTCCGTCTTGAAGAAAAAATGCACCTACATATCACACTGATAAATGCTCAATCCAAGTTTCCTAGCAAATTCTAACGTTTTGCTACGGGCGCGAATGAGAAGGTATGATTATTGGTATTTTACTTCATTGTTAGTAATGTATTGTTCCTAGCTTATAGTAACGTTAGATAAAAAAATGTAATATGCTTTGGAAATATTATAGATTTGAAATAAAATTAAATAAAAGTGAATAAAATAACACAACACAAAGAGATAGTATTTAACGTGGTTCACCCAATTTTTCTACGTTCACCAAGAATCACTTGCTCTAATTTTATTACAAGACACCACTCTCTCAATACAATACCCAGTCATTTGGAGCTATGCTCAACAAACTCTCTGACAGAATTCACACCCAAATTCAAAATGCATCTGTAATGTTTCATTATATCTATCATATGCACAAAACCATATAAATAGACAAATACTTAAGTAGTTTTAAAAAACCGTGGGTATCAAAACCATGGTGCAAAATTGTCCCATAAAACTATGGGTTAAAAAACCCACCCATATGAGAAAATCACATTTCCCAAACCCCTGCAAGACAACGTGGAAAGTGTACAGATACTTTTAGTGTACAATCTTCAACACTTTATCACATGAAAATAGGCTCAAAGAACCTAACAATCTCCCACTTGAGATTAGTTTTCCTCTCGAGCAAGCTTCTCAACCCTTCACTAGTTTCGTGAAGACCAACCAAAGCTGAACACAACATTAGCTTTTCCCTTGTGACCACCTTGGTCATCATGTCTATAGGATTCTAACTAGTATGAATCTTCTCCAGCTTCAACTTCTCTTCCTCCAAAGTTTTCTGATGAAATGGTACCTTAACTGTATATGCTTCATTCTAGAGTGGAAACTAGAGTTCTTAGCTAGGTGTATAACACTCGACTATCATCATGTGTAGCTTTCCTTCCTCCTACTTATGCCCCAACTCCTCAAGTAATTGTTATAACCAAATCATTTCCTTTCTTGCCTCTATGGAAACAACATACTCAGCCTCCATGGTTGACAAAGCCACCAACTTCTGTAGTCGTGAAATCCATCTTACTGTTGTTCCACCTACAGTGTAAACATAACCTGTTGTGCTCCTCCTGCTTTGTCTACATCTCCAGCCA
The DNA here is from genome assembly GCA_018340775.1 of Taxus wallichiana var. yunnanensis. Lineage (NCBI taxonomy): Eukaryota > Viridiplantae > Streptophyta > Pinopsida > Cupressales > Taxaceae > Taxus > Taxus wallichiana. The sequence continues at coordinate 71,592,886 of CM031237.1, read as the reverse complement.
TATTTGAATCTACATAACCAAAAAAAGTGGTGTTTGATCCACTGTAGCACAAAATTGTCCCCATGGTCCCTCTTAAATACTAAAGGATCCACTTTACTACCTGTCAGTGATCTCTACCTAGATCACTCATAAATCTACTCACCGCTCCCACTACATGGGCAATATCAGGCCTGGTGCACACCATGGCATACATCAAACTGCCAACCGTTGATGAGTAAGGTACCTTGGACATTTGGTTTCTCTCTTGGTCTATCTTAGGACATTGTTCCTTTGATAACTTGAAATGGCATGCCAAAGGAGTCCCAACCGGTTTAAAGATCCTACATTATTAATCCTCTCCAAGACCTTCTTAATGTACTACTTTCCCGAGATAAAGTCAGCTTTATTCCTTCCTATCTCGAGATATCCTCATACCAAGGATTTTTTTGCTTCCCCAAATCCTTCATAGAAAGGATTCACTTAGCTACTTCTTGATTACTTTTATTTCTGCATGTTTTTACCTCGCAACCAACACGTCATCCACATACAAACACAAAGAATAATATAAACTGCCATCCTCAAATTTATTTATATACATGCAATGGTCAAAATGACATCTAATATAACCTTGCTCCATCATGAAGCTATCAAATTTCTTATACCATTGATGTGGATCTTGTTTCAAGTCATACAAGCTCTTCTTTAGTTTGCACACCATCTCCTCTTTACCTTTGACCTCATAGCCCTCTGGATGCTACATATATAGTTCCTCCTCCAAATCACCATGGAGAAATGCAGTCTTTACATCAAGTTGTTTTAAGTGCAAGTCTTTTGTTGTAACTATTCCTAGAACAGTTGTAATAGAAGTCATTTTTAACTACGAAGAAAAAAATCTCATCAAAATCTATACCTTTTTCTATGCAAACCCCTTGACCACCAACCGGCATTGTATCTTTTCTTTCCTCCTTTCTCTTTCACTCTACAACATCCACTTGTTCTGTAATTCTCTTTTGCCTTCGGTAGCTTTACCAAATCCCATGTTTGGTTCTCCATGAGATCCCGATACTACTCATCCATGGCTTACTCCCATTTCTTCCTGGCATCTACCTACATTGCTTCATCAAAGATCTCTGAATCTCCACTATCAGTGAGTAATAAATAATAAAGAGAAGTAGAAAAACCTTCAAGTTCTCTTCTTAACCTAGAAGACCTCAATATAGGAGTTTGGGGTTCTGTTGAGGGGGTTCTGAACTGATTCATGAGTCACTTTCCCATCCTAAGATCCTCTACCACTTGTATATTGTTTCTTGGATTCTTCCCTATTTTCTTGCAACTACTGCTTATAAATGAATTTTTCATTAAAGACCACATCCCTAGATCGAAAGCTTTTCTTTCCTTAATACTCCAACATTTATATCCAAATTCATCACCACCATAACCAATGAAAGTACATTTTTCTTATTTAGCCTCTAGCTTGGTCCTATCATCCTTGTCTATATGGAAAAACACCTCACATCTAAAGACTCTAAGAAATAAATAATCAACTTTCTTACCATACCAAGCCTCCTCAGGTATGCCTCCATCCAAGGCACTTGAGGGTCCTCTATTTATCAAGTAAATAGTTGTGCTCACCGCTTCTTCCCAAAAAGAAAGAGGCAGTCCTCATGTAACCTCATGCTCCTAGCACATTCCATTATTGTTCTGTTCATCCTTTCTAACACCCCATTCTGCCGTGGAGTTTCTAAAACCATCCTTTTCCCGTGGATTCCATTCTTAGAAGAGTAATCATCAAATTCATTACTTCAATACTCCCCTCCATTATCTGACTTGAGACTTTTTAACTTAAGACCTATTTCATTCTCTACCAAGGCTTTCCATTTAACAAAAGTGTCAAATACATCATATTTTTTCTAATACAATAAACCCAAACTTTCCTTATTACATCATCAATAAAATTAACATAATAACTTAAACCCCAAGAGATAATACCTGAGTCGGCTCCCCACATAGAATGCACCAACTCTAACTTACTCTCTTTATTTGTAGGTCAACCTTGAGAAACCTTACTCACTTCTGCTTTCCCATATACGCAGTCCTCACGTAACTCCAAACCTATTTCGTATATCTGGGAAAATTCTTATTTATGATCTTCATGCCCTTATGGCTCATATGACCGAGCCTATAGTGTCACAATGTTGTATATACTACTCTTACGAAGCCACAAGATTACAAACATTAGTGTTATAAGTGGTTAAATACAAGGTTCCAACCTTCTTACCTCTTGCCACCACAAGAGCACCCTTGGTAACCTTCCAAGAGTCAACTGTAAATATCACAGTACAACCATCACTTCCCAACTACCCTACCGATATCAAATTTCATCTTAATGTAGGCACATGTCTGACATCCTTCAATAGCCAAGTATTCCCATTCTGCATCTTAACCTAAACAAAACCTTTTCTAACTATGTTGTAAGGCTCATCATCACTAAGAAAAACATGCCCAAAATCTCCTTGAACATAATCAACAAAATAATGCCTATGTGGAGAAGCATGGAAAGAATCCCTCAAATCTAAAACCCAAGATTCAGTAATATTGTGCAAAGAAAGAATCAAAGCATCCTGACATACATTACCCATTGCCACATTTTCCTCCTTATTTTCTTCATGTTGTTTCTTCTTGTCCCGAATCTCTCAACAGTCCTTATTTGCATGCCCAAACTTTCCATAGTGCCAATACTATCTTTCTTTTGGATTTATACCTTTCTGATCCTTTGATTTTCCACGGCTTCCTCTATTCTTCTACATCCCTCTAGTTTCCATTTATCAAAAGTGTTCCTTGAAGTAGAAGATTCACCAGATCTTTTTCTTCACATTTCCTCACTTAGAATCACCCCTACAACATCCTCAAAATTCAAATTTGAGTTAGCTAGAACCGAGTTTCTTACTACCATTACCAAGATATTCCAACTCTCGGGTAAAGAGCACGTAACTGATAAAGCCCTAACTTCTTCATAAATTCTATTATAATCTGAAGCTAACATATTTACGACCGTATTAAATCATTTAGATGATCTGCTAGTGAACTATTATCGACATCTTCATATTAAACAACTTGCTTCATTAAAAATATGTTATTAGAGGTAGAGGGTTTTTCATACAACTTCCCTAATGCATCCATCAGTTCTTTTATAGTCTTTTCCTTTGAAACATTAAATAATACCGAAGATGCAAGACACGTCTGATTGTCCCAAGTTCCTTCCTATCCAACAAATCCCATTTAGCATCTGTCATGCTCAAGGGTTTTTCACCTTCTCAAATAGTGTAGTATAAAGATCCTTCTGATAAAGGCAATCTTCCATCTACATCTTCCAAAGACTCAAAATTCTACCCATTTAATTTATCAACCCTAGATCTTCCATTATCTTCCATAGCTCCCACTCAAGATAAAAAAATTTCCTACAATTCAACACTTCAAAACCAAACCAGTGCTCGATACCAATTATTAGGATATAAGGGATAAAATATGCAGAATAATCCCTCACTAAATCGTAATAGTAGAAACTAATATGCTGAAAATATTACAGATCTGAAAAAAAAATTACAGAATAAAATAACACAACACAAAAAGATAGTATTTAACGTGTTTCACCCAATTTGGGCTACGTCCACTAAGAATCACTTGCTCATGTTTTATTACAATTCACCACTCTCTCAATACAATAACCAAATCTGTTTGGAGCTATGCTCAACAAACTCTACTAAATTCACACTCACAATTCAAAACACATCTGTAATGTTTCATTATATCTATCATATGCAAAACCATATAAATAGACAACTACTTAAGTAGTTTTACAAAACTTTGGTATCAAATCCATGGGCCAAAACCGTCCCATAAACCTATGGGTCAAAAAACCCTTATATGAGAAAATCACATTTTCTAAACCCCGACAAGACAATGTGGAAAGTGAATAGTACTCTTAGTGTATAGTATTCAACACTTTCTCACATGAAAACAGATCCACAACTTAAGAAGAATCCTGTCTCTATATTGTGTGTGTAGATGCAGATATCATAGCCTTAATCCATGACACTAATGGATGCAAGTGATGAAACGGATGTAACTCTAGATGGAGTGATAGTAGTGGGTGACACTAGGACCCTCATTATGGTCTCATAACTTTATATTTGTAGGATTCTTCTACTCTAATTTCGTAATTAATCTTGACATGGATGACAAGGAAAAAAGATAAATATAAAAAAATTCTAGAAAGAGCCCAAAAAGAGGCAAGAAACTCGAGAAAAGGATCAAGGCACCCTCGGTGTGATTGGGGCACCCCGAGGTGCCTTAATATAGGTCTGGGCACTGGTTTAAGCTAAAATTACTAGACAATTGCGAAATAGTTGGGTATATATGTGGGAATGTGTGGGAAATATGAAATAAAATATAAAAGAAGGTGGCAAAAGGTGGGATTAATTACTACTTTATTCACTTAAAACCCTCTAAATAGTAGTATGAAAACCGTGTTGAATAATGCATAGTGTGAAAGATTATGTGTCTACATTTTCCCCATTTTATGTTGGTGATCAAAAATTCAGTAACATAAAGTAGCTAATAAGTGTGTACCATATATCCATGAAGAGTGTAGAAAATAGGTGTCGATGGACTAAACTCAAGTGTGGAATGAAAAATTAAAAGATGGAGGAGCATGGAATTATAAAGATGAAAAATGCACATAAAAAGTGATGAGAGTGAACCTAGGGTGAAACATGTGTGTAGTTGTTGTGGTGTGTAGTGTACTTGCATGGTTAGTAAAGGCAAGTTTCATTGTGGTGTGTTCTCGTTGCATTGTCACCGTCATTTTGATCATCATCATTGTTTTTGTTGTTATTGTTTCCCCAATTTGACTTCTGTTTTGCATATGACTGGACTCGACTGCAAGGAGAAAATGATCAAGTAGCCAAATATGTGTGTATGTAAAAATGCTATGTAAAATACGCATGTGTATAGAAAATGTGTAAAATACGTAAATGTAAATATGTGAAAAGAGAAGTGTAAATGTAACATATGCACCTTATATATGTCGAGAGAAGGGGTGTAGAATGATATCATGTAATCATTATTCAATGTGTTTTGGGTGATCTCACGCCACCTGGGATGAAGAAGTAGAGGGAGGAAGTGCTCTTTGTCCTCAAACCTTTAACTACTTCATTGAAATGTGTGAAGAGATCTCTATAACATCCTAGTTTTTACGTGATCCAAAACCAAATCGGTTGAAGAAGTATAGTGAGGAAATTCTCCATGTCCTCTAACCTTTAACTACTCCTCAAAATGCTAAGGACACCATGTCCTCTAAAATCTGCTATGTATGGAGTTCGTAGACTGTTTCTAAACTCACTCATTGTATGTAAACCCTCAAATCCAAGGGCGGAAAGAGTACTATATTGAACCAATGTAAATAATTTGTGTTAATGTGAAAAAACCCTCAATGATGCTCCGCCTCTTTGGGGACGCATGCTACAACGTTAAAAAGGAGAATGCGGCCCCAAAAGAGAACCTACCACACTCTGCCTTATAGGGATAAAAGTGAAAACACTTGGTAGAAAGAAAGGAACACACAAAAGGGGATGGCTATCCAAAGAAAGTGTTATTCAACAAACACATGCATATAAAAGTGTAAAATATGTAAACAATATAAGAAATAACAAGTGTAATAGTGTAAACATGCACGAAAAACAAGTAGACCACACAAAGTGGGTTACAAAACATGGGACATCACTCATGATGTCACAAGACATGAAGGCCACAAATAACAAACAAGTGTGCACACAAGAAAAGGGAAAATCCTGCATACAATGGCAACGAAAGCATACAAGTGTAAAGACAAACAAACAAGTTGTCATGGAAACATGTAATCTGTATAAAAAGTGTTGCACTGGAATTCCCTTTAGCATGTTAGAGTAATAATAAATATGTCAAAAGCATGTATGATCAAAAATGTAAGATGCTAACTACAAAATGAAATGAAATTACTTGAATAAGATGAATGTGGATGCCCCAATGACTAGTATAGTAAGCGTAGAAGTTGAACATCCATGTCGAGTGTAATTGTCCCGTATCTATGATCATACTACACGAAGGTGTGAACGTGCATGTGTGTAGGATAATGACATATAAGAAATAAAGTAAACATGTGTACTAATGATCATGAAAAACACTAGTAAACAAGAGTAAATGCACCCAAGACAATGCAATATGTTGTGGATGGATGTAATGCAATGAAAAATTGAATGATAGGAGAAACGTGCCCCTAGAGTATATAGATGTGTATGCAATGAGGTTCATTTTTTCCCCCTCAGCAATCAAGAATGAACTATAAACGAGAGTGCATCATCGAGAAATGGTCGAGTCACTGTTTGGTGTGTCTAGCACTCAGTAATGAATGTGTATATAGTGGTGATGATTTGTGACATGCAGAGAGATGTACGTGAACCCTATAGCCAAAGCATATATCACGACTTTTGAATGGGTGAGTGATGATTTAGCCCTAAACATATATCACTATAAGATGAAATAACGAAGGGTGGTGATTTATCCTAAAGCGTATACCACTATGATATGTAAAGATAAATGTGGGTGATGATAGAAATAAGTGATGATTCAGCTGAAGTGTATGTTAGTAGTCCTATATATGTGGGGTGAAATGTCACATTGTTAGGGTAAAGGTCCATTTGATTGGTAAACCCTCGGTAGTTGAGTTTAGACCAAGGAACTAATGTGTGTCATAGGGTGGTGAGCACAATGCATAGAAAAATGTAGCATAGGTGACCAAATTGTGAATATGGTCTTTAAATGCATGAGATATGATTTGACTAAATGTGTAAACACGTGAAACAAATGTGATGTGTAGAATGACTAGTATAATGTATAATGTAGAATAAGTATAGAATGGATAATAGATGATGTGTAATCTATGGTGAGATACAATGTATAGTGCCTAAGTGTGGTGTGTTGGGTTCATAGTAATGGTAATACCTCAACATATAAGTGTGAACCGAAGAAAAGAGTTCTTTATCGTAATGACGGTACTCGATGCGTGAGGTGATGTCCCTAGAGGAAATGTAAAGGAGTGGTACATATGAAATGCATGATGCAAGAATTTTTAGCTAGGATAGAGGAGGGGTGAATGTGTAATGTGTTATGCCCACCTGTAGCTATGGGAAGAGACTATGTAAACTCATCAAGGAGATCGTCATCCTCTATATCAAAGTCAAATGGATTAGGATAGGCAACTTGGTAATCTATTATATGAGGTTGATCACATAATGACTCGGTGAGATATAAACGATACATGCCCATGGCGTATTCTTCGTCACCGAATGGAAGATGTGGGAAAAATTCGTGTACCACCTAATGAATTTATGCAAGTAGCTAAGAAAGGAACATTTAAAATGAAAACACAACCAAAAGCATAGGAAATGCAATTTTAGTGTGACTAGGGTCTAATGTACCATCGATGTAAGTAAGACAAGATTCCTCTTATATGATTGGAGAAGAACAAGGGCTACACAATAGATAAACTAGAAAATGAAAGACATGCAAGCCATAAACAATAAGGATAGTGAAAAATCCATAATATAGATGAGGAACATGATTAGAAGGTCAGAGGTCCTCAAAATTAAAGCCAAGAAGAGGTAAACCTTCATGGGAAGAGATGGTTTTGTCACATGTGGGATGAAACAGAACATGTTCCCAATATGAGTCATGAATGAAAAGTGTGCAAGTGAAGATTTGGCATGGAAAAGTAGGGGATGCATATGGAGGTGGAGATGATATATCGATTTCCATAGACAAAATAGACTTATGATGAAGAATCATAGTAGTAGGAGTATGTTGGCTAGAAAATTTGTCTTGTGGAAAAATTTATGAATTTCGTGCCAACGCTATGGGAATCTAAGTCCTCTACATTTGAATGGTGCAGCTCCCATTGTTTAGCATGTAAAATTGAAGTGGATTTGTGGTGGTTTTTCTAACAGAGATCCACAAGAACACTCCAATGTCCCTATGGCAATAATAGCAACTCCTTGCTATAGCAGTAAATCAATCTAAGAAAGGGGAGGGAGTGAGGATGAAGGAGCGGGAGTTCAATGTTGTGGGTAGAGTGTCGATGCACACACACAAATTACCGGAAGTTTCATTACATGCATTCATTAACGTAAGAAAGACAAATTTACAATTTCGAGCACAAGACGAATAAACCACACTGCTTATAAAACCACCAATCGATATTTCCATCCAGGGGACATAAAATTCCTTCCTTTTTTATTGATATTAGAGTTCAAACTTGTATGACGAGTGGGAATAGAAGAAATAATACTCGAAGGAGAATAGAAGAAGACTAATCTGCGTTTTTGTCCTATGTTTACAAAAACATGCTTCTCGCTTCCCAATTCGATTGCCACCAAGAAAAAAAGACTCTCGTGAGGACAAGAAATAGCATGTAAGGGGCGGTTACAACTTCCCCAAACAGCTAAGAAGTGGTTAAAAACAAATTTGATCATTTTTCCTTCTTCCATATTCCTCTGCAGCAAAGAAAATGCTTTTGATGAGCCCAAGAAGAGCTTCTGTGTGTAAAAATGTGTTTTATATTTCAATTTTCCAGTTTACATATGAACCGTTCGCCTTTTCCCTAATTGTTTTGAAATCGGGCCATCCACGTGGCAGGAGAACATTGGAGCAAAGTCGGGAGGAAATTTTTTTATTTTTAACATGCCAGAGACGTTTTCTAAATTTTCTCCCATAAAACACCATCAAAATTTAAAATTGAACTGTCCATCGTGTAAAGAATTTCAACATATTTCCATTGATACCAAAAACAAAAAAACCAAGCTCGTTCGAAAGATATGGCCTCTGGAACATTTAGGGTAAAATCTGTCAAAATTAGGGTCAAGGCGCGATCAAATTTTAAATTTTTCCCTTTTGGAAAAATTTCCCAAAAATTCGCGGGGCCGCCACTCTCGAGACACGTGGAACCTTCTCGTTCACTCGCGAGTCAAGACCTCGTCCTTTTCCTTCACGTTTTCATATTGGGAAAATTTCCTAAAACTCCCGCACCCGCCGCCGCCGAGACAAGTGGTACCTTCTTCGGATGCTTGGGGGGATGCGCCTCCATTTTTGCATTTGAAATTCACATTGGGAAAATACCAATTGACCTCTCGCCCCCGTCGCTCCATTATGCATTTCTCCCTTCTCCTCCACAACCATAGATTGGTTTACGGCTTTGAGATTTTTTCCCAAAAGGGCTAAGTGGTAAACTTTTCTCCGTGCCTCCTCGTTTATTCTCACTTCCCTCTGCAGCCTATGGGTCGCTTTGTAACTTTTGTGCCACTTAGCCAAAAGGAATAAAGTATGCGAATAATCCTCAAATAATCGCAATAGTAGAAACTAATATGCGTAAAATATTATAGATCTCAAATAAAAGTGAAAAATAAAATAACACAAACAAAGAGAGTATTTAACGTGGTTCACCCAATTTGGGCTACGCCCACCAAGAATCACTTGCTTGGATTTATTACAAGCCACCACTCTCTCAATACAATACCCAGATCTGTTTGGAGCTATCCTCAACAAACTCTATAGAATTCACACCCGAATTCAAAACACATATGCAATGTTACATATTCCTACCATATGCATAAAACCATATAAATAGATAATCGCTAAGTAGTTTTACAAAACCGAGTTTATCAAAACCATGGGCCAAAACCATCCCATAAACCTATAGGTCAAAATCCATCCCATATTAGAAAAACACATTTCCCAAGATATCGCATTTTTTAAGGTCCAAAACAATTTTCTCGGGGCGCGCCCGAACCCTCGCTACTGTGGATTTCCGCCGAGGTCAAGCCCAACCTCGAACCCCCGAAAAGTCAACGTGGAAATTGTATAGTACTCTTAGTGTAGAGTCTTCAACACTTTCACACATCAAAATAGGCTCCGCAACCTAACAATCTCCCACATGGAGACTAGTTTTCCTAACCAAAGCCGAACAAAGCTTCATCCTTTCCTTCGACCACCTTGTCATCATGTCTACAGGATTTTGACTATTATGAATCATCTCCAGCTTTAACTTCTCTTCCTTCAAAGTTGTCTTGATGAAATGGTACCTTAACTGTATATGCTTTGTCCTAGAGTGGAAAGTAGAGTTCTTAGCTAGGTGTATAACACTCGACTATCACTATGCAGCTTTCCTTCCTCCTTATGCCCCAACTCCTCAAGAAATTTTTATAACCAAATCATTTCTTTGTTTACCTCTGTGGTTGACAAAGCCACCAACTTCGTAGTCATGAAATCCAACTTACCGTTGTCCCACGTGACATGTGTAAACATAACCTATTGTGCTCCTCCCGCTATCTACATCTCCACCATATATATGAATCTATGTAACAACAAAAAGTGGTGTCTCGATCCCTATAGCACAAATTTGTTCCCATGTTCCCTCTCAAATACCGAAGGATCCACTTTACTTCCGCCATGTCTATATGGATCACTCATAAATCTACTCACCACTCCCACCGCATGGGCAATATTAGGCCTAGTGCACACCATGACATACATCAAACTACCAACCGTTGATGAGTAAGGTACCTTGGACATCTAGTTTCTCTCCCGCTTCCGTCTTAGGACACTACTCCTTTGATAACTTGAAATGGCCTCACAAAGGAGTCCCAATGGTTTAGCATCCCGCATATTAAAACTCTCCAAGACTTTCTTAATGTACTCTTCCCGAGATAAAGTTAGCTTCGTTTGTTATTATGCCGAGATATCCTCATACAAAGGATTTGTTTGGCTGCCCCCAAATCCTTCATAGTAAAGGATTCACTTAGTCATTCTTGAGTAATTTTATTTCCTACATGTTTTTACCTCGCAACCAACATTTCATCCACATATGACAAAGGATAATATAACCGCCATCCTCAAATTTATTTCAGTATACACACAATGGTCGAATGAAATCTAATATAACCTTGCTCCATCATGTAGCTATCAAATTTCTTATAGCATTGACTTGGAGCTTGTTTCAATCCATACATGCTCTTCTTCGCCTTGCACAACATCTCCTCTTTACCCTTGACCTCATAGCCCTCTCCTGGCATGTGATATATAGTTCCTCCTCCAAATCACCATAGAGAAACGTAGTCTTTACATCAATTTTTCTAAGTGCAAGTATTTTGTCATGCAACTATTCCTAGAACAATTGTAATAGAAGTCATTTTTACTACAGGAAAAAAATCTCACCAAAATCTATACCTTTTTTTTCTCTCGTAAACCCCTTAACCACCAACTCGGCCAGATCTTTCTTTCCGCCTTCTTCCTCTTTGACTCAACACCCACTTGTTCTCGTAATTCTCTTTTGCCTTCGGGTAGCTTCACCAAATCCCATGTCTAGTTCTCCATGAGATTCGATGCTCCTCATCCATGGCTTGCTCCCACTTCTTCATGGCATATACATGCATTGCTTCATCAAAGATCTTTGTCTCTCCACTATCAAAGTGAGTAATAAATAATAAAGAGAAGGAGAGAAATGTTCGTGTTATCTTCTTACCCCTAGAATACCTCCTCAATATAGGAGTTTGGCGTTCTTATTGAGGAGGCTCCCGAACTAATTCATGTGTCACTTTTCCATGAGGAATATCCTCTACCGTTGCATATTCTTTCTTGGATTCTTCCTTGTTATCCCGCAACTACCGCTTATACATGACTTTCTCATTAAATACCACATCCCTAGACCAAATGATTTTCTTGTCCTTAATACTCCAACATTTATATCCAAATTCATCGCCGCCATAACCAATGAAGGTACAATTTTCTAATTTAGCCTCTAGCTTGGTCCTATCATCCTTTCTATATGGACAAACACCTCACATCCAAAATACTCTAAGAAATTAATAATCAACTTTGTTACCATACCAAGCCTCCTCGTGTATGCCTCCATCCAAGGCCCTCGAGGGTCCTCTATTTATTAAGTACCCAACCGTGCTCACCACTTCTACCCAAAAAGAAAGAGGCAAATCTTCAGCATGTAACCTCATGCTCCTATCACATTCCATTATTGTTATGTTCATCCTTTCAAACCCCATTCTACTCGGATATTTCTTGGAACCATATTTTACCCATGGATTCCATTCTTAGAAGAATAATCATCAAATTCATTTTAATAATACTCCTCCATTATCCGACTCCGAGACATTTTAGCTTAAGACCTATTTCATTCTCTACCAAGGCTTTCCATTCAACAAAAGTTGTTAAATACATTATATTTGTTTCTAATACAATAAACCCAAACTTTCCTTTTTGCATGATTAGTAGAAGTAACATAATAACTTGACCCCTAAAAGATTATACTTGATCTCGGGCCCCATACATTAGAAAGCACCAGCTCTAACTTACTCTCTTCTTTGTAGGTCCAACCTTCGAAACCTTACTCGCTTTTGTTTCCCTATATATGCAAATCCTCACGTAACTCCAAACTTGTTTATGTATATCTAGGAAAATCCTTCTTTATGATCTCCATGCCCTTATGGCTCATATGACTAAGCCTATAGTGCCACAATGTTGTATCTACTCAAGCCACAAGATTACAAACATTACCGCTATAAGTGGTTAAATACAAGGTTCCAACCTTCTTACCTCTTGCCACCACAAGAGCACCATTGGTAACCTTCCGAGAGTCTATTGTAATTATAACAAAGACAACCATCACTTCCCAATGTCCCCGCCGATATCAAATTGCATCTTAATATTGGCACATGTCCGACATCCTTCAATAGCCAAGTATTCCCATTTTGCATCTCAACCCGAACAAAACCTTTTCCAACTATGCCGCAAGGCTCATCATCGCCAAGAAAACATGCCCAAAATATCCTTGAATATAATCAACAAAATAATGAGTATGTGGAGTAAAGATGGAAAGAAGCCCCGAATCTAAAACCTAAGATTCAAAGAATATTGTGCCAAGAAAGAATCAAATTATCCCGACATACATTACCCGCTACATTTGCCTCCTTGTTTTCTTCATGTTGTTTCTTCTTGTCCCGAAGCTCTCAATAGTCCTTCTTTGCATGCCCAATTTCCATAAGTGCCAACATGCTATCTTTCTTTTGGATTTTGACCTTCCCCGATCCTTTGATTTTCCATGGCTTCCTCTATTCTTCTCTGTCTCCCTCTAGTTTCCACTTTGTCAAAGCATTCCCTGGAGTGGAATATTCCCAAAGCTTTTTAGTTGCATTTCCTCACTTAGAATCACCCCTAAAACATCCTCAAACTTCAACTTTGAGTTAGCTGAACCAAGTTGCTTCTATCGCCATTACTAGGTTATTCCAACTCTCGCTAAAGAGCACAGATAATAATGCCCTAACTTCTTCACAAATTCTATCAGAATCAAGCTAGCATATTTATAACCATTATAAAATCATTTAAATTATCTTCTACTAAACTATTCTCGAAATCTTCATACTAAACAACTTTTTCATCATTAATATCTTATTTGAGGCAGAGGGTTTTTCATACAACTTCCTAATGCATCCATCGAGCTTCTTTTTAGTCTTTTCCTTTGAAACATTAAATAATACCGAAGATGCAAGACTCAAATTGATTGTCCCAAGTGCCTTCCTATCCAAAGCAAATATCATTCTACATCTATCATGCTTGAGGGTTTGTTCACCTTCTTAGATAACGGAATACATAGATCCTTCCGATAAAGGTAATCTTCCATCTACATCTTCCAAAGGCTGAAGTTCTACCCTTTGAATTTATCATCCCTAGATCTTCCATCATCTTCCATAGCTCCCACTCAAAATAAAACTTTCCCCTGTGATTCATCACTTCAACAAACCAAACCATGCTCGATACCAATTTTTAGGAAATAAGGGATAAAATATGTGGATGGATCCCTCACAATCGCATCGTAGAAACTAATATGTAGAAAATATTATAGATCTCAAATAAAAGTGTAGAATAAAATAACACAACACAAAGAGACAATATTTAATGTGGTTCACCCAATTTGGGCTACGTCCACCAAGAATCACTTGCTCAGATTTTATTACAAGCCACCACTCTCTCAATACAATACCCAGATCTGTTTGGAGTTGTGCTCAACAAACTCTACAGAATTCTACACACTGAATTCAAAACACATCTCGCAATGTTACATATTCCTACCATATGCATAAAACCATATAAATAGACAACCGCTTAAGTAGTTTTACAAAATCAGTGGTATCAAAAACATGGGCCAAAACCATCCCATAAACCTATGGGTCAAAATCCCGCCCATATGATAAAAACACATTTCCGATATATCGAGCACATTTTAAGGCCCAAAAATTCTCGAGGGCTTTCACCCCGAACCTCGGAAAGACAATGTGGAAAGTGTATAGTACTTTAGTGTACATTCTTCAACAATTTCACACATCAAAATAGGCTCCACAACCTAACAATCTCCCACTGGAGACTAGTTTTCCTCCGAGCAAGCTTCTCAACCCTTCACTAGTATTCGTGAAGACCAACTAAAGCCGAACACAAACTTCGCTTTTCCCTCAGACCACCTCGACATCATGACTCGGCAGGATTCTAACCGGTATGAATCTTCTACAACTTTAACTTCTCTTCCTCCAAAGTTGTTTGATGAAATGGTACCTTAACCGTATATGCTTCGCCTTAGAGTGGAAAGCAGTAGTTCTAAGCTAGGTGTATAGCACTCGACTATCACTATGAAACTTTCCTTCCTCATGCTTATGCCCCAACTCCTAAAGTAATTGTTGTAACTAAATCATTTCTTTGCTTGCCTCTTTGGCAGCAACATACTCAGCCTCCATGGTCAAAATGCCACCACTTTCTATAGTCATGAAATCCAACTTACTCGTTGTCCCACCTACAAGTGTAAACATAACTTGTTGTGCTCCTCCTGCTATCTACATCTACACCCATATCTCGAATGTACATAACAACACAAAGTGGTGTCTAATCCACTATAGCACAAATTTGTCCCCATGGTCCCTCTCAAATACCAAGGATCCACTTTACTACCCGCCAAAGATCTCTACCGGATCACTCATAAATCTACTCACCGCTCCCACCGCATGGGCAATATCGGCACATTTTAAGGCCAAATTTTTTTTTTTCTCGTGAGTCACACCTCAACCTGTGATAGGGGGCTACCGCCTCGACCCGGCCCGGTCCCGAACCCCGATAAAACAACATGGAAATTGTATAGTACTCTTACTGTACATATCTTCAACAATTTCACACATCAAAAAAGGCTCCACAACATAACACCTTTTTTTTATTGATCTCGTAGTTCAAACTTGTACAACGAGTGGGAATAGAAGAAATAATACTGAGAAGGATAATAAGAAGACTGATGTCATTTTTGTCCTCTCTGCTTGCAAAACATGTGCTTCTCATTTTCCAATTCAATTGCCATCCCAAAAATGACTCTCAGAGAACAAGAAATAACATGTAAAGGGGGTTACAACTTCCCAAATGGCTAGAAAGTGGTCATAAACAAATTTGATCATTTTTTCTTCTTCTGATTCCTCTACAAAAATAAAATGCTTCGAGGATCCCAAGAAGAGCTTATGCGTGTAAAAGTATATTTTATATTTCAATTTTCTAGTTTTCATATGAACATTTTTCTCCTTTGCCCTAATTGCTTTAAAATTGGGCCATCCACGTGGCAGGAGAACATTGGAAGCCAGGAGGAACTTTTTTGTTTTTTGCATGCTAGAGATGTTTTCTCAATTTTCTCCCACAAAACGCCATCAAAATTTAAAATTTAAGTATCCATCATGTAGAGAATTTCAACAGCTTTCCATTGATACCAAAAATGCAAAAACCAAGCTCTGGTTCGAAATATATGACCTCTGGAAGATTTAGGGAAAAACTGGTCAAAATTAGGGTTGGCGGCGTCAAATTTAAAAATTTTCCCTTTTGGAAAAATTTCCAAAAAATCTCTGTGGGTCCGCCACTCCGAGACATGTGGCACCTTCTGGTTCACTCGTGGGCCGAACACCTGTCCTTTTGCTTCGCATTTTCATACTGGGGAAAATTTCCCAAAACTCCCCGTGACCTCGCCACTCCGAGACGCATGGTACCTTTTGGTTTCTTTCGGGGATGTGCCTCCATTGTTTCCATTGAATTTAACATTGGGAAAAATCCTCTTCCTTTGTTCTCCCTTCCTCTCAGGGCCTACTGGACACTTTGTAACTTTTTCACCACTTAGACTAAAGGGCTAATTGCCAAATTCCTCCCCACGCCCGCTCCACCATGACACACGACACTTCTCTATTAGATGTGGGCCTCGCTTAGGGAAACATTCCCCATTTACCTCAACCGAGCCATAACTCAAAAATGTAAGGAGTCGAGGGACTTCCTTACCTTTATGGAAAGGTGAAATAATTCTCTATCTCGATGAAGGTGTTTATAAGAATCCTTGATCCCTTAGGGAAGTGCCAAATTTAAAAACTCAGACTGACCATTTTCAAAGGGTGACAACTCAAAAATCTCTAAGTCCGTGACTTGGTAAAACGAAGAAATTTTTTGAGGGGACAACAGAGTAGTAGGTGTTGTGGAAGGAACAATATCTATTGCACAAATAGTACCATCTAGTGGAGATAAATGTGGCTGTTCATCCATAGGTCGGGAATCATTGGTAGTATTAACATGTGGAGTGGGAAGAATAGTGTTGGGAGCTCCTTCGGTCATAATATTGAAATTGATCATGGTTGAGAAAATAGTATACTCCATGCCCTCATGTAAGAACTTAACACAATTATGGACAATAAGTGTGACAACACACATGTCATGTAGCCATGGTCGACCAAGTAGATAATTGTAAGCAATGGGGAAATCCATAACAAAAAAGATCAGTATTGACGATTTTAGGAACAAAAGTGATGAGAAGTGTGATGTGAATAAGACATGGGTAATTTTAACCATCATAAACATGTAGTGAAATATCGAGGGATTAATGTCACAATCACCGAGGCCTAAAGATTTAAGAAAAGTCATGGTACACAAATTAAGCTTAGAGTCGTTTTTAATTAAGATATGTTTAACAACAACATCAGAGATACAAGAGATAATATGCAAAGGTGTATCATTTTCAAAAGTATCACAAATATCATTGTGTGGGGTGGGTAAAAATGTAATATGTTGAGAGAAGGAATCCACAAAATTATCAGAGACTATATCTAGATGACTCACATCAGAATATGACTAGTGATTAAAATATTAATGATCTTAGAGTATTATTCAGGGTTAAGAAGAAATAAGTCATCAATGGAAGTAGTCATGATGAAAGGAGCCTAAAAATAATGATTATTGGGAAGAAAGTGTAGGTTGAGTTAGGTTCACCAAAATGAGTAACTAAAATTAACTAAAATCAACTTAAATGTATAGTAAATAGTTAATCTAAATCACATGGGGGTTCATTAACTAGGCAATATCCTAGCACGTGAGTTCATATTGAGGTAATTAAAATTAATAAAATTCAAGGAAATATACCGGTAGACAAGAGGGGATGAAAGGGTTTAATTTATTAATATTTTGAAACAAGTATTGGGGTAGGCTATAGAGGTGTGCCAAAGGAATGAGAGGTTTAATTTTAATATAAAACTAAAACATTTGAACTCTAATTTTAAAAACTAAATACCTTAAAATTGCAATTTAAGGAGTGTGGTCATAAAGTTAAATTATAATCTCTTTTTGAATAAAGAAATCTGAATTAAGAGATTCTTAACCAAGAAATAATAAGATAGTAGAAAACTATGATTGAGTATGATTTTCAACACAAGTGATATTATTTCACCATCTTAATTATTTGAAGAACTATTGATAAATGATTACAAATTACAATTTATAAGGTAATTGGTAATAGGTCTTGAATGGATTCAAACTATCTTTCGAGAGAAATGCATATTTTAAAAACTCGAGTGAGAAATATGATATAATTTTTGTTTATTATATTAGGGTAGAAATAAAAAGGGGTAAATAAAATTGTCATGGAAAAATGGGTAAGGTATATGGAAAAATAGGGGTATTTTCATTCTAATAATATAATGGGATGGGGTATTATAAATTGAATAATTAGAGGTAAAAACTAGAATTAAGGGTATTCTTTAATACCCTTTGAACGAACGTGATATACCATACTTTTACTAAGTGAATCCCCCGTGATCTAAATAAAGGACTAAAACACTAAAAAGTATGCAAAAACAATAAGAAAACGATCCTAAATAATTATACTAAATCAAATGAAACCCTAATTATACAAATAAGTAATTTAGGAAAGGACGTAATGGTATCCCGTGCAGACTATCACAAGTCCGATTGCATATTCTAGAACCAAGAACGATCACACATAGGCCCTATAAATGAAAAATGGGTAATCTGAGAATACTCAGTGCCTAGAAGGTATCGGGTGCTTGGGGCACCCCCCTGGTTTGAAAAATAGGTATCCTAGTTTATGTAAATGCCCAAAAACTATTTTTTATAAGGTCGTATGATGGACTAAAACCCTTTTTGTCTGTCGCACTAGATTTTTTGAGTCATGCGGGTAATGAAGTGATAACCTGTAATAGAAAAGGATGTATCAAACCCTAGCAAAAACAAAGATGAAAATGAATGGGTTAGATCGACCTCACCACCAAAGTAGTGGTCTTATCATTAAAGCGTTGCACTACATTTCAAAACCGAATGTAGCTCTGGTGGGTGTGTGCATGTCATGTCGTACGTGCTCTTGTGTCGGTCATAATTTGTTGTGTATGTTAGGAATTAGTATTCACATGGTTTATTATAATTGATTAGTATGTTTATATTGTTATAACAAATGTATAACAATATATTAGTGCGGAAGGTTATTCTTTTGTAGATACTTCCTATTTTATAGAAGTTGTTCAACAACATTCCTGGCTATATAATAGCCATTGTATTAGCATGAAATATATAGAAAATATAATATTGTTTTGTATTACATCTACTATGTAATTCTGTACCAAATTTAATATTTGGTATCAGAGCGACCTCTATCATACCTCTGATGGAGAATTAGAGAGAAATAGGGGCACCGCCTGTTTTCTTACTGCCCCAATTCATGAAAGCCTGATATATTCCTTCTGAGTGTAGGATTGATTATTTGTTATTAGTTTTTGTGGAAGTGCGCAGCTTTACCAGAATAATTAACCAGAAGAATTCCGTGAAGAGGAGACGTCAACAGAAAAATAGTTCTCTTGTGCATCATTGGATCGATGCTTTTGATCTCGCCTTTGAGATGATTTTTTTGGATTTACTTGTTTTGATCGGCATCGCATCTCCTGGAAAATTGCATATCTGTTCATAGCTCATGTACGCGTGGAATGATTTATGTGCCCAATAATTTCTCCTTCACAGTCGAATTAAAATTTATGTTAGGTACCAGCTCACGCCGTATCATACAGATTTAAATGATCCACGTATTCTTATTTCTGAGAGAGCAGGTTTGAGTTATCTAGAAAACACAATCTTGTACTCAGATTTGTGTGCCTGTATCATTGGAGATTCACATGCTTGGAAGAATCAAATGCCTCTCTTGTAAAGAATTTTTTCCATGCTCAGATTATATTTTGTATTGATTGTGGATTGGCGCATCGTGCACATCTTAAGCTCCTTCCATTGGATTCCATAATCTCTGCCACGAGTTTTGCCGAACCGCCTCAAAACCAAAGCCCCTTCAGAATTTCAAGGCCCGATTACTGGTGACATCAACAGGAGAAAAGGACTTTCGGTTTCAGCATGGTAGCTCTCCAACATTTTTCTGTGCTTCCACCCTTCAACAGGTGTTAAACCCGTGTGTGCATAGTGTGTAGTCATTTAAAGATTCTTAATTTTGTTTCATTTTGAGTCGATTGGATTTTTAATATTATTTTTATCTGTAGTGTTAAGTTTTTAGAATTGTCCTAAATAATACTTCGGTCTCATTGTAATTGTTTTGTCAATTTAGATGTTCAAGCCCTCCATACACTAAGTTGTATTTAAAAATACGTCAAAAGTTAGATTGTTAAAAAGAGTTGAAACATTTTTTTGGTATTGTCATTACCAAAGTCATTTTTTCATTTAAAAATTTATCTCATTTTTTAAATTTCTATTCTAGTCCTTATATCATCCAATAGTGTCAAATGTCATAAAATCATCTTTTGTTATGTAGTCCTTGTTGTTTTGTCAAAGTCATGTCAAATAGGTGATTTTAGGTGGTGTCAAGAGTTAATGACAAAAATATTCGAAAATAAAAATAATAATAAGAATTTGCCTCACGTATTTACATTTTTTCGTGTTACCCGAACTTCCGGAAATAAAGTATTTCACATTACGGGAAGGAAGAAAAGAATAATCTCAATGTGGAAACAGAGCTTCATATCCAAATCCAGCTGATCTAGCAGCATGAAGATGGAGGAAGGAGGCATCGGAGGAAGGAGGTCGAACAACGACCTCTCGTCACCACCAACGACGGGCCGCGTAAAGGCTTATGGTGGCATATGTATGGTGTGAGTATATGATTTTCAAAGTGTGGTTTCCATTTTCTCAGTGTGCTTCATTTGGCAGTAAGTGTTCCCGCTGATTTGAGTGGTGTGATTTATTGTTACTACCGAAAATAATTGTATAAGAAAGTAGAAAACTACGGAGATCCTCTCGACCGCCGTACTTCGGATGATGATCGGCCGCTGAATACGCTTCATTAGCATTGGTGATCATGTGCAGCAAGATCAAGACAGTAAGATCTAGTTAGTATGATACAACACAATACATTTTTCCCTTTCTGATTTCTTATTTGGAATTTCACATTGTGGGGGGGAATACATACCAATGTTCCATTCCCATTCTGTACCCAAAACGAATTAGTCAAGGAAAGCTTCTAGTGGCAAGGGCGCTTTTCTATGTCGTTCGAGATCGAGCGGCGTGATCAATGACAGAGATTACAATTAAGAACATTACGATTCTTATAGGAAGTAATGTGAAATTTTTTCAATATACCTTCTATTCTGCAGTTTTGTGATATGCAAGTTGTGTTTCCTACATAATTCCCTGATGTATAAGCATAGTGATGAAAAATAGCACCAGAGTAAGTCAGTTCATGGATCTTGAAAGGGTTTGTGGGAGGATCCAGAAAACCACACGAGGTGGACAATGAAGTTCTTGTCACTTCAAGGTTTGTGGTAAGCCTATTTAAAACCATGGAAGGAGTGAGCCTTTCTTTTGGATCAAGGTCATGAGTCACGTAGTTGGACATGCCACGGGGTGAGCATATACCGCAGCATTGAATGTGTGGATGTTTTTCTACCATGTAAACACTAAGGGGGAATGTTAGGAATTAGTATTCACATGGTTTATTATAATTGGTTAGTATGTTTATATTGTTATAACAAATGTATAACAATATATTAGTACGGGAAGGTTATTGTTTTGTATACTTCCTATTTTATAGGAAGTTGTTCAACAACATTCCTGGCTATATAATAGCCATTGTATTAGCATGAAATATATAGAAAATATAATATTGTTTTGATTACATCTACTGTACAATTTTGTACCAAATTTAATAGTGTAGCAAGCATTAATAACTATAGACAATGTAATAGCATTTGTGCATGGAATAGAATATAATCCCTCCCCCTATGTTGTGTGTGTTGATGCGAGATCTCCTAGCTTTGATGTATGGCACTAACAGATGCAAGTGACGCAACTCTAGATGGAGTGATAGAGCGTGTGATGCTAGGACCCTCATTATGGTCTCATAACTTTATATTTATAGGATTCTCTTTCTCTAATTTCATAATTTATCCCGACATGACCAACTAGAACAAGATAAATATATAAAAATGGCTAGAAAGAGCCCAAAAAGAGGCGAGAAACTCAATAAAAGGATCAAGGCACCCCGGGTAGGATCGAGGTGCCCTGCCACCCCATTACAAGCCCTGGTACCCTGGTTTAGGCTAAAATGATAGGAGAATTGTGAAATAATTGGCCATATATGTGTGAATGTGCAAGAAATACAAAATAAAATATAAAATAAGGTGGCCAAAAGGTGGGATTAATTAGTAATTTATTCGGCTTAAAACCATCTAAATAATAGTATGAAAACTAGGCTAAATAATACCTAATGTGCAAGATTATGTGACTACACCAAGGGATGACATGAAACACCAAATCTCGTATCCTTAGTACATTGCACGCATAATCACATCATTTTTTGTGGAGGAGGTTCATTATATTTATGTAGTTTGTTGGTGACATTCGATCCACCTAGCTCGTATAGAGGTTTGTTACCATGAAACAAATTGTAAGGATGTCATCGTCAACAATGGATATCAAATCAGCTCAACTCGTTAAAAGGCTTATTCTACCATATAATAGAGTAAAGAATTATCCTCATTTTCTATTCATATTTGAAGACTTTACACCGTGCGTACCGAGGCATCGAGGTTTCATTATTACGGTAGTTATTAACAATAACTCATTAAAACTCTTGCGAAGCACTTGGATTCTATTTTTTGGAACCAAAGGGTATTTTGCATTGAACATCTCACCCGCTACATAAACCAGGGTATTGTCACTCAGTGGTCGTGGATGACATTCTTGTTCTTATGGCACTATTAGAGATAGAATTTTCTACACAAGCCGGGGTATTGTCACACGATGGTCATGGAGGAGGATTTTGTTCTTCTAGATCATTAGAGATTGAATCTACTACATGTTTGTGGTATTGGAACTTTTGGTTGTGGAGGAGGTTCTTGTTCTTCTGGCCTTATGTTTATTATATTTTTAATATTGATTTTGTATTAGAGATATAATTTATAAGTGGATGATAAATTGTTTTAGTATTCTCGAACCCGAGACGTATCCATTCTCGCTAAACTTTGTCATCCACCCTTTTGTAGTGTGGTTCTAATTCTTGCATTGCATTTGATTAAAGTTGATTATAATGGGGTAAATTTGGTAAAATAATTAATTTCCTATAAGTTTCCGTGGTAAAAAAATGATCGGTTTGTTTACGGATCAAGTTTTGGTATCGATGAGGTATTGCGCCTATAACCTTGCTATCTCATGAACACGTTTGATATTAAGAAATGGGTTGTCGGATCTCGTAGTAGTGATATGGACTTGTATGATTTCACACTATATCCCATGAAGGATTCTAAATTGAAGAAATCTATGCATCTCATGAAAGTACAAGTAGGAGCTACAAGGAAGGTTTGTGTCTCTAACATAATTTGGGTATTATTTGTATTGATATATTTGCAATTGGAAGACTCTTGTGCAAGGAAAAAAATTGGTTGTGGTATATCGAAAGTTCTTGTTGACTAATCTATTTAGGCATAATAAGAAACTAGAGTCATACTTTGTGGATAAATTGATCATATAGAGGAGAAGACATAGGGAACATAACAACTAAGAAATTACACACTAAGTGATAGGTTTATCATGTTTAGTGATGCCCGAAATATTGGTAATCAAATCTCTATATGAAGTCTATAAAGACCACACATAGATTAGCCACCCCAATTTGACATCAAACAGCATAAGATAACGCGATGATCCCAAGTGCCAAAGGTCCTGGATCGAACCAATTTTTGTATTGAAAAATTAGTAGTTCGTAAACCATGATATCACCTCTAGATATATCTTCACATAAAGTGACCACGCTCATGATCTAGAGCAGAAATAAAAAAATTTTGGGAAAAAAAAAAGCTTCATAAAGTGGGGATGTGTGATCTGGAGGAAAAAAATTCCCTCAATCTCTCAAGATTACGACGGTGTGGAAGTTAACTCTTAGAGTTTTCCAATGAATATAAGAGTGTGGGAAAAAATTCGCACACAAAATTTTTTGGGTGGTTAAAGCTTGGTCAACTCGATGAGATAGGGTCAAATAGTGAGTCACAAAGATGACAAGTGGCAAAAATGTATCGTGCACCGTGGAAATTTCAGGTTTGGACCTCCGGTCCTTATCACTCAATTATAGTCATCTTCATCAAATGATCGACAATAGTTTTCCATGCAATGGATCCTTGGGCCATCACGTGGTCTACCACACCCTTTCACCTTTATACCTCCAACTCAACAGGACGATCAATATCAACTCGATCAAGCTACATGGGGTGAGTTACTATTATCGATTTTTCCCCTCAAGAGAAATTAGACAAACATGACCTCACATAGATAAAATAGAGGGATTGATTCAATCATAGGAGCTTGCATTTTGGGCCGTGAGCCAAGCAAGTTGAAGTTATCCAAGAACATCAAAGGAGCTCAATATTTTGAGTTAGTTCAGTGGAATGAAGGAGCTCCAAAGTCCCAAATTTTTACTTTGAAGGTGAGGTCGTTCGGAAGTATGCCAAGGTGAAATTTAGGAACTCGGTGGAAATAAGCACAAAAAGTGGAGAAGAAAGTCTGAAACCCGAACTCTAAATTTTGGAGTTCAAGATTTCGAGATTAAGACGCTTTCAAGAACCTGTGAAGGTGAATAGCTTCCACGATCACGAAGACACAAAGGTCCAAAATGGAAGTAATTTCAGACTTTAGAGTTTCGGCATTTCAAAAAAATAGCTCTTAGACGGATGAAAAGTACCTAAAACTCTAAAACCCCGAAACCTCGAAAACACAAAGGTCTGAAACCCGAAGTCCAAATTTTGGACTTCGGGGTTTCGCATTTCGTAACTCTCGAGCTAGGTCGCCAAATTAATAGTGATAACTACCTCTCAAGTAGAAAATCCCAAAGCTCAATCTCGAAATTCTTAAATTTTAGATTACAAAAGCCGTGATGCATGGTCGAGTATGAAAAAGTAGATCCATTCACATTTATTGTAGAATGGCAACATCTCTTCATATGGCCATAACGCTTAATGGGGAGCTCGATTCACACAAAATTGGACTTTTTGGAAAGATCTTAGTGTCCTCTACACAACTACGATAGTCCACCATTTCCTAATTTTAATAAGGTTAAATATTTAGAAATGAGGAAATACAGCTCAAATTTTATAGATAGTTCAAAATTCCTCACCTACCCAAAATAATGAGGTATGATTCCTTTATTCCCCAAAAAGTAAGGTACAATGGAGTATGGACTTTATAGGCTTTCCCTTCACTCCTATAGGGAAATGATGGATTTTGCAAGAGATCGCAGCAGCATTTTTGAATTGTTTCCTTTCTCTCCTTATTTTCTTTCTCTCTCTAAATTTTAAGGAGTTACATTTTGCAAAGGGTTGATCAAGTTTCTTCTCCCATGCACCCCATTTCTTTTGGGGCTTCAAGGCTTCCTTTAAATCACTATAATGGCTGCATGCCTCCTCCTCCTGTTACAACAATGTACTATGTAAATTTATGTGGAGCAAGAAAACATATCTATGTTGCAGCTTGTCCATCCTCTATGTTTTTTGTTTACATCTTACCTCTCTTTTTCAAGTGCAGATCTATGCATACTCTTGTCTATTGCAGGGGTTTGTGGTTGTGTTTATCGAAATGGTGATTTTCTCGCATTTTGGGTTTGTGCCGCATCTTTCCAACCTCCCTCGATGCATTGGTGTAGTTTAGGTATGTGTTGCATTTTTCCAACCTCCCTCAACTCACCCTTTCTCCATTTTGTAGGGCTTGTGAAGAGTTACTAACACTCTTTTATTGGTGTATCAACGCTTTAGTGTAGATTTTAATTTTTGTGCATTTTCTCTAACTTTGTCTCCTTCTGTAAAACATTATATTAGTGTTAGATTTGAAATTCTCTACACTTTGGAGTAGTTGGGCACTAGGTAATGATAAGAACCCGGCCTTCTTAGGAGGGTTATCTCAATTGCAAATTCCCACACTTTGGGATAACTACGTGTTTGAAAAATCACACCGAATACCTCTACCATTCACTTGTAAGCAATCATGGGTGATGTGATTTCACCATAACAGCTTACATCCACACCAAGGTGAGTTGTCGACCAAGTTTCCCGATTGAGCTACACGACTCGATAAGCCAATGGGCGAGCTAGAATATATATATATATATCAAAGAATGAAGTGTGGATTATGTGGCCTAATCCACATTTTGAAAGGAGTGGTTAAATCCTTATTAAGGCTTACTTTATCTCTCCCCACATAAATGTGGGATTATTCCCACCGCAAATAAGACTTATCCCACAACAAATGGAGAGCCAAAGGCAAACGGGTAGAAAGTCGGGCACAAGACGAATTGATCCTAGAAGGTTGAAATGATGGTCGGAATACATGGTGGGTGCATGGTTGACATGTGGACTCGTGATGATGTGGCTAGGTCAACATGGATAAAGTAGTAGAAAGAACATGAAAACATGCATAGTGGGAGGTTTGAACTCGTGACCTCCTACTCCCAACGTGGATGCCTCAACCAACTTACCTAGTGTGTCGCATTGGTAAATGAATGGTAGTTATGGAAAATATCCACTATGTGTGGCCCACCAAGGCTATATAAATCCTTTCCCCCTCCCTCAACACACAAGCCTTCATCTCTTCCATTTCCAAGCTTGAGGGCTTAGGAGGATTATAAAGGATTTGGAGGAATATTGCAAACAACCTTAGTATTTTTAAGGAATTATTATTATTGGGGAGAAATAATTAAGCTCGTATTTTATTAGGAATGATTTTGAAGAGGCCATTACAAAGGATTTAAATTTAAGAACTATATGCTATTACTGTATGCATTATAGAGAGATGATTTCGATATTATTATTATCGCAAGATGATGAAGAAAGAAGTCTTATTATTTAATAGGAAAATTCTAATAGTTCAGGAGTTATTATTTTAACTCACTGATAATATTCTTCTCATTCTAGAGCCTAGAGACATCATAGAGATGAGGGATGTGATGAAGCACTAGAGAATCACTAGAGCTCAGATCCTTAGTACATTAGATGCATCATGAAATCGTTTATCAGGATGAGGGTCGTATCTTTAGGGGAGCTTGTTGGTGACATTTTATCCACATAGCTCGGATAGAGGTTTGTTACCATGAAATAGATTCAAATGAGGTGTTTAACTAAAATAGGAAATTATATCTATCTATCTAAGTTAATCTAAATGAGTACAACAATGTAATGACTAATGTGAACTAAACTAATGGAAATGGGAAAGAAAAGGTACTAACCTGAAAATGACTTACCTCAAAGTGATTCGAGTTGACAGATAATGTGCGACAAAGAACAAAGATGATGGTACAACCCAAAAACTATAGAACATGAATATTTTAACAGACTAGGGCACCCGGAAGACGATCACGATGTCTTTAGGTGTCGTAGTCTATAGTATGGGCCCCTAGTCTCTAGAACAAATCAGACTTAAATTTGGAAGTGTTGTTAGATCTTCATAATGTCTTGATCTTTTCCGCGTGATGGTTGTAGTAACTTTGTTGATGACACCATAAACTTGCAAATAAGATTCACCTACATAGCTCCATAAAAAGCATCAAATCCCTAAAAAAATAAAGATTCATATGAAGGGTTCGTAATGTCCTTAATGTACCATAAAGGTGGACTTATAACTAAGCATCAGACTACACCTCGACTCCATTATAGTACAAACCGGTGGGATGTAAAGCTAGATGTAATGAAAATTCTGGATGGAATAGAATAGAATTCCCTTTCCTATGTAGTGTGTGTGATGCAATGATGCCCAAATGTAGTCCCTTGCCTTAGTAGATAGCTAGCCCTTTATAGTAGATAGTCTACCCATAAGATAGTAAGTATTTTATGTTTATATAGGGATCTCTTGCTCAAATTTCAATACTAATGACCTGACATGCCGACTAGTACTTAGGGGAATGAGAGGGAAAATTATAAAGACCGGCCTCGACAATCTAAATTATACCCAAGTGCTACGTGGACCAGGGTGCCTAAAATTAAGGACCAGGGTGCCCATGGGCAACATAATCCTACCCTAGGTGCCATAGTTAAAGACTAGAGATGATAAATGACCAAATAAAGACATTTGAGACTCCATGAGAGATGACTATAATTGTTTAAATAACTAACGACTATGTAAGACAAATTATGAAGATGACCAACTACCGAGGATGGACAAGGGTTTAGGTCATTAAAGTGAATACTTTTCTTACATGAGATCCATATATAAAACAACATACTTGGAAATATAAATATAATAGTAAATTTGTGATTTTGTGACTACATTTTCTCCCACTTTATGTTAGTGAGCTTAAAATATTAGTAACATAAAGTAGATAGAGATGCGTACATTAGAGAGAAGAAGAGAAGCTCATGTTATAGTAGAATGCATAGATGTGGTAGTAGGCGTGTGTGAAATCACCATATATAATGCAAAACCATGGATCAATGTGTTGACCCATGTAACATAGTGATAAATGTAATAGTGTGATGAATCGCACTAACCAAGATTGATTTTTTTAATGTTCAATGATCAGGTGATCTCGAATGCATATGATGACGATAAGATGGGGTAAGGAGTGATCAGCTTCCCACCCCATTGTGTGCATATGAAAAATTGAATGGAGGATTTTTGCGTCCCGTCACCAGAGGAAGAGTGTATGGAGAAATGTGGGCTATTCTCAAGCATGTAACTAATCCTCAATATATAGCCACTACAGATGAACTACAATTAAATATTTGTGGTTTTGGATCCAAATAATTTTGATCAAATAGTTGACCCCTATAGAGTCATATAGAAAGGAAGCCTTTCGTCAACACACAAGTTTCAACATAATATGATGGCTTCTAAGTTAGGTCATGTAGAAACAACCACAAAATGTATGATGGATTCCAAGTTAAGTCATCTTAAAGAAAATGGTAAATAGATAATATAGGTTCCCAAGTTAGGTTATATGAGAAAGCAATGAATGTAATCTCCCAAGTTAGGTCATTTGGAAGGCCGCACATAACTCCCAATTTAGGTCATTTGAGAGGCCAATTGTGTTGAATTTTTATTGATCAATGATATGGTTTCAATTATTAGAGGTTTGAACGTGTTAATCGATTGATTGATTGATTTATTTTATTGGTTACCCGTAGAAAGATTTTATAGTTAGTTGCCCCTAGGTAAGATCATTAGGGGAAATCGATAGAAGTTATTTAATAATAGCATGGAAATGTTTTAATGCTTGTTTCCCACATTTTAGGACATTATGGAGAACGGATGGAATGTCACATAGAAGAATTGTCCATTTTCTCCCCCAAGTTAGGTCATTAGGGGAATTAATGGTAAAATATCCCATGGTTGATTTTTAAAATTATGACTTCAGTAGTGTTGATTTATCGTATGGTGGTGTAAGGGGGATTATAGGATGACCCCTAATTATATTATCCCCTTTCTAGAAAAACCGGAAGTGATGACAAGAATGAATGTTAAGTCAAAGTAAGCACGAAGTAGACAGAATGTGATAGAAATAGTAAAAGGTGTATAAATTGAATGGAAAATAACTTCGAGAAGAGATAATGCACACATAATGTGGACAAGATAAAGGTAGGTAGGAATAATTCTAAAATAATTTCGTGGAATGGGGTGTAAATCAGAATAAAAATTATCTATATATGAAAAAATGGTGTGGTGTGCATTAGTTGTGAGAATAAACATGAAATAATGACTATAGTAAAGTAGGTAAAAAAATTATAAGTAGTGAAGTGAAAAAGTGTTCACTCACTCCATTTGTTGTTTGTGTGATTATGAGATTCACAAGAAGTAAGTGAAAATGATACAAGTGAGAGCAACACGGCCTAGTTAGTTTAAGAGGATGGCGACAATCCCAGTAACATCACACATGACCACAGAGTCAGTAAG
The DNA here is from genome assembly GCA_018340775.1 of Taxus wallichiana var. yunnanensis. Lineage (NCBI taxonomy): Eukaryota > Viridiplantae > Streptophyta > Pinopsida > Cupressales > Taxaceae > Taxus > Taxus wallichiana. The sequence continues at coordinate 71,563,051 of CM031237.1, read as the reverse complement.
TGCATTATTTTTTTAACATGTATGGTCAAGTATTCATATATGTTTAATTTTTTAATTTGATATTTTTAATTTTCTCTTGTTTAAGACTTGGAAAATATTGGTGATGGTGCTAGTGACCATTGAGATGAGAGCACCTAGATTTGGGCACTAAGTGTCCCGCGCCTCGGTTTCCCTCATCCTTCATCTTGGCACCATGGTCTAGAAATTTTTTTATTTTGTGTATAATGATGAAAAAGCATATTTCTAATGTAAATGAATTTGATAAGTGAGTGTATTTGTACTCTTAATGTGTTTTACCATTGCATTTTTTGTTTTTTTATGGTGTGTAGAGGGATATTCACATGAGGGAGTTCCACGGTGGGCATCACATAAGTACTTTTCTTGGATTGGACCTATGAGATGATGATTGGGATGTTATGGAATGTGTCGGCCTTTGACACATACCACGAATGGGGAATTTGCCCCAAAATATTCCTATGCTTGATTGTAATATGTGAGATATGGTGTACAAATACATGTAAATTTTGGTTTCCTACAGGGGAGATGACAATTAATTTGGAGAGAGTAAAGGTTATGTAGTTTGAGGATATGGAGCGAAAAATGTGAGTCTGCTAGATGGAATTTTCAGGGAGTCGAGTACTCGGCCGAGGTCCATATAAGTCCTGGATGTTATCACACGGTCTAGGTTCCACATTTATGGAAGTTCATAGCCAGCTTGATTGCTTCATCTATAGTAGTGGAGGGAGTGTAGGCATCTTGTATAATATGTATTATATATGTAAGTGGATAGAGGATGAGGGTGCTAGATACATGTGGTCGAGTCTTTGTTAGCCCACCTATATGTATACCTATACCAGCTTTATCAAGATGAGCATAGTGGTGGGATAAGAGATACTACACTTTCATGGTGTGTGGAACATGAGCACATAGTAGTGTTTGAGACTAGTGAGGTCCATGAGGATAGTGGGCTATGCCGAGATATACGTAAGAAGGTGGATTAATATTTGTGGGTGTAGGATGGACACAAATACCTACAATGCACTCGATAGATAGGATGGGGCCTGATGCGTTACATGGAGGCCATACTGCAACTATGGGGATGACCCAAGGATGTTGTATATTTACATTTTATTCATAGGACCATGTGGTCGGAGGATCAATTTCTACGGTTGAACGATCTATTCTAGGTGGAAAGAGTATTGCATGACAGCTTGACATGGCTCAAGACATCTCCCTAGAGCCATATATGTGGTCGAGAGCTATTAAAGAACCTAGGAGGGCCAGCAGATAGACCAGGGCCCACAGAGAGAGCAGATACTACCTCTCGGGCTAGATGAGGTAGATTTGGTGATAGATCCGTGAGATTTTGATGATGTAGGTTATACAGAGGAGTATCACGCATAGTGGATGACACATCCATGGGTATTTTTGCTTCCATTGTTCACGTGATGTAGCAGGTTACCACGGGGAGGAGGACGAGAGGGGGAATCCTGCATGCCGACAATGTAGTAGCGTCCGTAGTTGAGCTTACGTATTTGGATAGTCATGTTGTGTACTTTTTTATTTGCTTATGTTATAGTGCAGGCTATCTAAGTTGTTGTCTTATTTTTTTCAGAGGTGACATGTATTGGTCTTTACTAGACACATCCATCCACACATCGACATAGAATGTGCCAAATAATGTACTTGGTGGAGGGATACCTGAGCATGTGGATGATATCGCGGTGATCATGACCATTTATTTGATCAAGTGGCCATAACAACAACAATGTGTACCGTATTTTTAGGAGAGAGGTATGAGACACGTGAGGAGACTTGACGAACTGAGATGCATTAGGTAGTCATCCCTTAGATGATACCTTATTACATGTAGACAAGTGGAGAGATATCGAGGCCATGAACAATGACCCATAGTTAGTGGCATGGCATATAGTTCAAGGACCTCACAAAGCACTCGAGAGCGATGGTAATGATTAGGTTTGATTTTTATTATTTTATTTTATGTGGGGATTTTCCCCAAAGATGAAATATTTTACGTAATGAGAAATCTATTTGATATACATATGGCTAGATGGTATTGATATGTGATGAGTTTGTTTCTTTGTGTATTAATGTGATAATTTTAATGATGATAAATAACATATGTGATTTGATTGACAAGTTGCATGAGATTTATATTTGTTGAATAGAACTTGTAATGCATAATTAATGTAATGATTATAGTTGATGTATCGAAAAATAGATATTGTAAGACTACTAAAGTAAAATGTGGTGATGAATTTGATAATGGAATATGATCATATTATGTTACCGTAATGATCATAGGGGGTGGGCGGTGGGAAGATTAGTGATGCACCCAACATGTAGATGAATAAGATCATTTAGTGAGGACCCTCAAGAATCGAGGATTATCCGTAAGAAAGACTGCTTTTGTCAAGAAATGGTCGAGTGCGCTAGATGACTCGATGAAGTGCATGATGAAAGGTTCTTAAAGCAAAAGACTCAATAGTTGTGTAAGAACAATAAGAACACAAGTGTGTCATCGGGGTAAGGTGATAGTAATCACCTACCAAATACCAAGGCAACGCGAAGTGGTGAAAGCATGTGGATGGAAGAAGTATGAGTGTATGAACCGAACTAAATGTCGGATGCAACATGATGGGATGGACAAATGTAGAGTGTTGTGGTAGCCGATGTGAAGCAATAACATGATGTGATACATGATATGGATGGAGAGGATACGGTCGATGCACCAACATGATGGTGTAGCAAATGAATAGAAGTGGCGAACAATGTGAATGAGTGATAACCCGAGGTAGTGGAAGCATATTAACCTTAGCATTAGATGGAGGAGACAATTCAAAGTGGGTAAAAACACAAGAACTAGGTAGAGGAGAGAGATAATTCTCATATGAGCAAGAGCCAAAGGAAATGATGCCCTTATCCTCTAATTTTTGAAATCTATCATGAAGGGAAAAACAATCGTTTTCCTTATGGAGATAGATGTGATGGTAATTACAATAGTGTTGATCACACTAACATCAGTAGATGATGTTGGTTAGAGGGTAATCAAATTAGATGCTCATGAAGTAAAACACACATCACATTGTGTGGTCGAGCGTGATGAGAGAAATGTAATGGCTCACGTGAGATAGATGGAGTAGGTGGACATGTAATCTATCGTGGAGGAGAAGAAGTATTCTTCGTGATGAACTAGGTTGAGCCGGCTTACTAGGTCAAGATGGATAATGCGTAAGATGCTCAACTCGCCGATGATGGGGGAGTACTAGATGATGTAATGAAGTGGAGGTAGATGGAGGGTCAATGAAATGAGTTGAGAGAAGATATTTTTCAAGGTATATGACTTTATAACACAAGAGAGTGAATGACTCAAAGGTATAATATCGCAATATTTTCTTAAGCTTTCGGGAATCAAACCATGAAAGAAAATGAATTGTTTATCTATATCAATAGGTTTGAATATTAGTTGATGAATAAAACATTGAGCCATAAGATATAATCCTTGATAGGTTATGATAAGCCCTTATGTAACATAGGTAGGTGATCATAAGTAACTCTAGGGCGATTATTGGTGATAAAATGATAAAGGAAAGTATCCTCCATGTCATAATAAGTACTAATGGACCTAATGGAAGATGAGTGTAATATCGCAAAGCCTCATCAATAAGATCATGTTAAAAGGCCATAAGCAATAACCGATCATTGAATAGGGGTCCATAGCCATGAAATAATGTTGATATGTGAATGATGGTCGTTAGTACCATCAAAACATGTGAATGTTGGCATGGTAAATTCCTTAGGAAATGCAGAGTTATAAATCTTCTTTGGAATATGATTACCGTGGTAATGAGTTGTTGTCAATAAAATCATAATAATCCCTACTTTCTAAAGGGAGAGACCGAATCTAATATTGTAATTTACCTACGGCATGCATGAGAGATAGTATATCCTATGAATGAATAGTAGGAGATGGTAGTAATGTATTGAGCAAATTGTAAATTTTCATTATGAATGATCATAGGAATGTGAAGAGAAGATAAGTGAGATTCGATGCTAAGGGCACACTAGGAGTGAGTACCAAGAATTTATAGTAGATGATATAGATGGAATACCCATAATAGCTTGTAGGAATAGCATTAGAAACATACCTAGGAGGTGAAGCCACCAATGGAGATACAGTGAGAGAAGGAGATGAATCAACATATGTAGATGAAGTGATAAGAGAAGATGAAATGGTAGGAGAAGAAGAAGTAATTGATGGATGACTCATCCACAATGCTAAATGCAATCTCGTGAGAAGTAGTCATCGAATGGGATATGTAAAATTGCCGGTGTAAAAGAAGATGAACAATGACTATGAACCACCTCATCACTATCAGATAGAGACTCAGAAATGAGAGTGTCACTAAGGATGTTATCAATAAGATCATCAACATAATATGAAGGAGTATGCGAAGCTAGTATCGATGATGTATCATGAGAAGCAACATCGAAGTAGGAGAATCATGAGATAGAACCATAGTAGTGATCTAGCTAGAAGAAGAATCGACACGCACACGTGAGTGATCTTCAATTCCAAACATGTAATGGATAAGAGAATCATAGAGGAATTCTTAGAAAGATCATAAAGAGGATCACTAGTAGCCATAGCAAATGGTGTAAAAGAGTAAATTCTACTGGGTCATCAACAATGCTAATACCAATGGGATAATATTCAAAATGAGTGGGCACATATTTTGACCATCTATAAGTCGTTATTTTATATAACCTAGAATAGAGTAGGATTACCATAGAGAGTCGTGAGCTCAACGATGACGACCTCATCATGATAGGATTAAAATTAAAATGATACATAATGGGTGAAGAAGATGAAATATCCTTAGCCATTAGGGTTTAAAGTATATCCTAGGGAAAAATATTATAAAGTACGGGTTCACCAAAATAATTCACTATAATAGAAATTATATCTATCTATCTCGCTTAATCTAAACGAGTACAACAATGTAATGACTCGACATGAATAGAAATATGAATGCTAGATAATTAATTTGATATTTTAAATGAATTTAAATAATTGAAATGGGATGGAAAAGGGTACTAACATGAAAATGACTTACCTCTTTGTGATTCGTAACTTAAGAGGATAATGTGTGACGAAGAAAACTATGATGGTACAACCCAGAAATTTCAGCAGATGAATATTTGACTGCACAAGGGAACCTAGAAGAGGATTTGGGCACCGTGGGCGCCCTGAGTCCGTAGTATGTACGCTTTGATTCGCAAAACAACTATGGACCTAAATGTGGAAGTGTCCGCTAGATATTTGCAATGTCTCGATATTTGTCATGTGATGGTCATAGTAACTTCGGTAATGACATCGTAAACCTACAATGAAGATTCACTGCCGCAAACCCCATGCGAATGCATCAAACCCCTAAAAATAAAGATGCATATGAAGGGGTCGGATTGTTGATAAGCATCCAAAAAGGTGGACTTACAACTAAGTGTCAGCATCGCATCTTTGACCTCATTTAGTTCTATGTGATTTTTGTGTGAAGTCATGAGTCTAGGGTTCCCTAGTGTCAACATTACACCGAGATAGCTCGAAATAGCTAGATGAAATGCAAAATGGTGGATGGAATAGAATAGAATTTTGTTTCCTATGCAGGTGTGTGATGCAATGATGTCTAAATGAAGTCCCTTGCCTTAGTATTTAACTAGCCCTTAATAGTATATATTTTGCTAATAAGATAGTTAGTATTTTATGTTTATATAGGGATCTCTTACTCAAATTTTCGATGAATGACTGACATGCCAACTAGTACCTAGGGGAATGAGAGGGAAAATTATAAAGAAAGACCTTTGAAACACTAAATTAGACCCAAGTGCTACGGGACCAGTGGTGCCTAAAATTAAGGTTCTAAGGCGTCCACGGCACCCTAATCCTACCCTAGCGCCATAGTCAAATACTAGAGACGACAAATGACCAAATAACGACACCTGAGACTCCCTGAGAGACGACCAAAACAGTGTAAATAACTAAAAATGTGCAATACAAATCAAGGAAACGAGCAACTACTACCGACATGACCCTAGGATAGGTCATTAGTGAATACTTTTCTTACGCGAGATCCATATATAAAACAACATACTTCAAGCGGTATAAATGAAATAAGTAAGTGCATGATTTTTTGACTACAGAGGTCGTCGTCAACAACGCACATCGAATCGCCCTCAACTCCGTGAAAAGGATTATTCTTTCTTACAATAGAGTAAAGGAGTATCCTTGTTGTTTGTTGATAGTCAAGACTTAGGAGAGTGCAACTGGATGCATTGAGGTCCTCATTATTGTGAGATTTATTAACAATAAGTCACCGAAACTTTTACAGAGCACCTAGATTCCGACTTTGGAAGCAACGGGTATTTCACATCGGAGATCGAATTCATTGCATAAGTCAGGGGTATTGTCACTCAATGGTCGTGGAGGAGATTCTTGTTCTTCTGACATCATTGGAGATCTAAGATGGGGTATTTTCAATCATTGGTCGTGGAGGATATTCTTGCACTTTTGACATCATTAGAGATCAAATCATTGCATAAGCCACGATATTATCACTTTCGGTGGTCGTGGAGGAGGTTCTTGTTCTTCTGGCCTCAAGTTTATTATAGCTTCAATTGTGATTTTGTATTAGAGTTACAATTTAGAAGTGGATAATAAATCGTTTCAATATTCTAAACCCGGAGATGTAAGCATTCTGTCAAGTCCGTTATCAACCCTTTTGCAGTTTGGTTCTAATTCTTGCATTGCATTTGATTAAAATTGATTATAATAGGTAAGTTTGGTTAAAAATTAATTGGCTATAAGTGGTCTCGTGGGTTACAAAAAAATTATTGGCCGGTTTATGGATCAATGCCCATCCATGTTTGTCTTCGCACCCTATCGCACGCCTCTGCACGCCTCTTTTCCATCCTACAAGTAATCCTTTCTGGTTCATCTCTCCTCGTAAATAAAGAAAATCCAAATAAACCGTGCACCGCATTAAATCTTCCTTCAAGGACACCATCCTCCACAACGCTATCGCTTCTCCTTCACGCAGATAAGAAAAGGCATGCATAGTCCCAAGGCAACGATTTTAGGTTCACTTTGTGTTCCTTTTGATTTAGGGTTTACCCAACAATCGACGATGCACAACCATTTGTAAGGCGTCAACATCATCTACACAATAATTTGTGTCATCTCATGGAGACGCTTAGCTGCCATTCGGGACACCTTTTAACATAATAATTACAAAAGACGAATATAAATAAAAAAATATTTAACAAAGAAAGGTAGCGATGGAATTATTATAATTTATGTATGTAATATTTGTGTGAAACCACCTTCTTTTGAGAGTGTAATTCTTGTTTTTAGGTTTGAGAGAATTGCAAGCGAATATATATGTTCCTACGTCCATACGATTTTGATATATTCTCTTTAATTTTGGTGTTCTCTGTTCTTTGATATTACTAACTTGGAGTTTAGGCTGGTTTATTTAATATTTTAATTTATGTTGGCACTCTTTCCAGGTTAGCACGGGGTCGCTTAAGAAATTTCATCCCTCATTTCCACGTACTTTGACTAGCAAAGTTGGTCTTTTTGGCACAGTTTTCTTCTTAGTCGAATTGACGAGGAAAATAATGTTCTGATTTATTATGACGACTTGCGAAGTGCGGGATACAGTCAAATCTCCAATGGTCTGTCAACACATTGCCAAAATAAAGGTCATAAAAGAACTATTCAAACTAAAGTTTTTACATCTCCACATTTAATAGGAAATATATGTATACCAACTTTATAAGACTTTTATATTCATGATATAAAGGTCTATGAAAGTTTAACATCCGAGTTTATTAGACTTTTATACTATAACGAGCTTTCACCTTCAATTAGAAAGGTCGTGTCCAATTTTATTTGACTTAGAATCTTGTCTGTACCTAAATATTCCCATATTTATCTATATTAAATTTTGATAGACTTCCACCCAGCTTTACTAGACTTCCACATTCAAGGGAAGAGTTCATGTCCAACTTACCTAAACCTCAACATTCAACAAGAAATGTTTAGAATTTATTTTATTACATATTAAGAGTTAGATATCTTTGACTAACTTTAACATTCAATAAGAAAGGTCAATGTCTAACTATACAAGATTTTAACATTTAATACAAAAAGTCTTTATCCAACTTTTCTAGACACTAACAATATTTCAAATAACTTTGGGTATGAATAAGCCATCGAATAGACGATCAAATATACATTAAATATAACTCTTACTTATGTGCATTTACCTACTATGTATCTAGTCATGTACCTATTGCTCTGAGATAAAATACACTAAAAATACGCTAAGCTTTTAATTAAATAACCCACATGTTTTCCCCACTTTGCAATCTATTTTCAACGTTACAGCTTTTCATCCATAGATATCTCCTATGCTAACAATTGCTAACAAGGTCCTTTTCCCATGTTAAAAACATACCCTCTAGATTTATGCACTCCAAAACTATGGGTTTCTATCTTATATTTCTTTTTATGATGATCTTTAAATTTTACTTACCCTCACTAGATTTTTTAATCTTTTTACTAATATTCTAAACTAGACATAAGACTAATTTAACATATTCAATTTTCCATGAGATACTAATTTTTTTAGTATTTCATTAAATTATCACAAAGCTATCCATTATATCATTTCAACAAATCTAAGTAACAAATCATTTTTTCTATTGTTGGAGCCATTTCTGAATCATTTAACCCTTGATAAATGTATTAGCAATTTGCATAAAAACAAGATACATCATTGCACATCTATGGTATAACATTATAAAATAACACTATAATAAACAAAAAAATTACCTTATTCCAAGATTTTTATATTGAAGTTCATTTTAATATGCTAATTAAATTCAATCTCTAATTTATTTATCATAATTCATTAATAAAACTAACAATCACATGTGAAGTGTGTGATGGAAATTTTGAAGGGGGTGCGTGGAAAAAGTTATACTTTAGGGAGATAAGTATGAGAAGAGGAAGAGATCGATAAATAACAAGATTGAGGGAGGATATGTCAAGGAGTTTGAAAAACAATAGGGAACCTATGTATCGAGCATTGTTTCTCCCATCATTAGTTCTGATGACGGTGTACGTGAATGACCATTGAAAAATTATTATTATAGCCAAAAATCCACACCTCTTATTTGTCATGAATGAATGGATGGTAAATAAGTGTTGTTGGGTAATATGAGATTGTCTCCAAGTTGTGGACTTGCTATTTAAGACAAACCTCCGAGAGAAGGCTAGTTCCTCCTATTCCTAATGCTAAACTACTCCTAAGGAAGGAAATGTAGCTATATAATCCTATTCTAACAATCCAATGGAATAGGGAATAGAGATGCATAAAAATGGAAATCCTAAACTAAGGAGGTGATAGACTAAGAAAAAGGGGAAAGACACTCTCAGATGAGTGGAAATGGGAGGAAAATGAAGGAGGAAAGGGAAGACATGAGTGCCATAGTCCAAAACAACATTCAAACTATCATTTCCATGGATCACAATGAAGCAAATCATGTAGAAGATAATAAACATGCACAATATACTTACAAGTAGATGAAGAGGAAAGGAAATACAATAAACACAAGCTACGGCGAAGATAGCCACAATACATGAATTATATTTCTTTATAGAGATACAAAGTTGATTACAATGAAGGAATAAAGCATGAATCACCCCAGTGAGGTCTAGATTTTAGGCTAAGCAACTCAAAATACATATGCAACACTTGAAGGATGATGCACCAACATTCCAAGAGGGTCCAACATTTACAAATGAGCATCATCTTACAATATATAGAAAATGGGAAAGAGAGAGGAGGGAAAAGAGAGGAAAATTCAGATTTCTTCCTTCAACCACCAACAAGATGCATTGAATGTCTCGAAAATAAGCATGGAAACCCTTCCAAAGACATTCTTCCATGATAATTTTCTTGTAGGAGAAGGAATGGGCACCATACCTCATCAAATTTGGTGGTTGAGATACCTAGAACTGTTCTTCTAATGTTGTGACTATATTTCCTCTTTTTCACCCACCTAACCTCATGATAAGACCTTTCCAAAAAGTTCAATTTTGTGAAGTTTTACATTAAATGGATACATGTATGTCCATTCAAAGTTTTGGGTATCATACTTCAATAATCATGCGAGTGGTTGATGTGTTAAATCAAGCCTTTGTCGGGTATGCATCCTTGCAAAAAAACCTCTAAAAATGACAAAAAGGCCCATTGGGTTTTGGAAGTGGAATGAAACAAATAACATGCATTTAGGTGGCCATGTTTCAACGTAAGAGAATCTTCAAATCTGAAATGAAGGAGATTGTCAGAATTTTGACTTGATTTTCTCTTTTTGACCAAAGAAAATACAAATGGTGGAACTCAGGACTTACATGGAAACCTCCGACTCCCAAAAAATGTTTTTGGGGAGAAGTTGACCCACTTTTCGCAGCTTGGTCAGGTTTTAGGTTTCGGATCAAATTGTAATTTACATGTAAATTGCAATTGAAAACCCAAAACATGAAATGCTGCGATTTATTTGTATTTCGGGAATCAGTTTTGAATTTAAATTTATTTACGAACTTGAAACCCAAAATACACTTAGAAGTTCGGAGTTTCGGGGATAGTTGTCATGTTGAAATTTAAATGTGAATTTCAACTTAATACTTGAAGCTTAGAAATATGCTAAATCCTTTGTATTTTAGGTTTCGGTGTTTGAGGAACAAGTTGCATGTAAATTATAAATTGATTCATCAAACTGAAAGATGAAGTATAAAGGAATTTTTTTATACTTCAGAAATTTTCAATATTTCTCAAAATTAATTTTTCGAGGAAAAGAACAAGGGGCATGGAGCATGTGGTGATGCACAAAGATCCCTAAAACCTGAAAAACTTAAAAATGAATCCCTCATCCTCGAAACAACTACAAATTTTCCAAAGTTAAGAAGTGAAGTTTTGGGTTGTTAGAATATTTCGGAGGGCATTTTAGATAGCAGCAACAACTTGACCTCTAATTTCCTTAATGTACATTTCCTTTTGACGAGAGAAATTTCCCATATGGAATTCCCTTGCTAAAAGAAGACGTGTTAATAAGAGAACTCCAAATACAAATGTTCTCAATGATGATACTGGAATTGATGGTGGTGTGTCCTCAAACTCTGCAGATGCAAATATTGACTATGATGAAGCAATTGAAAATGAATTGTTTAAACTCTAAATACAATTTCAAAACTTATAGGTATCACGTTGACCTTACATTTATTTTTTATCACATGACATTTTAAATTTTTTAATGTACTCAATTTCATAGTAATAGAATCAAATATAAGTGTTTATTATAAGACGAATACAATTGAATGAGATTGTATTTGGTGTGTCCTGTAAATCTGTAAATGCAAATATCGACTATGAAGAAGCTATTGAAAATGGATTATTTCAAGACTAAATATGATTTCAAATCGATAGGAATCACCATACTTTTTTTGTCACTGACATTTTAAATTTGGTTATGTATTCAATTTCAAATTAATAGATTTAGATATAATTGTTTATAAATAGATTGTTTAGAGATGTTTTTACTTTCCTACTTGAAATTAATTAAGTGGGGTAAGTGCACCAAGTTGGTGGACAATTAAGTGGACATAAAAACCCAAAATTTAGGTACCACGCTCGCGTAATTGTTTTTATAGGCTTGGTGATTTCCAAACCTAAAAGTGTGATCGTGGTTTGAAAACCGCGATCACGCTTTAAAATCACACTCACGGTTTCAAACCGTGATCGCGGTCCTTTGTGACAAACAAAAACACCCGTGACTCCTCATTTTCCCTCATTTTCCTTTCCAATGCATGATTTCTCCTAGACCTTTGCACTCGCGCGCTCTGAATACCCCCTAAAAATTACTCTTCAGACTTTTGGATCGTGATAGTTTCAACCACGCCATGCTAAGACAAAGAGGTAAGCCCTCAATTTTGATCAATTTGTTTGCATTTTAGGTTATTTTTGTGATTTTCATGGGTTTTTCAATTTTTATTTATGTATACAATTATTTTGTTTTGTTGCATTGCTTGGAAAGCTCGTAATTCTCGAGATCATCAAAATAATCCTCAAAACCCTCCTCTAAACATAGATTGACCTCCCGTGGCTCCTTCCGCCGCTACCTAAACAAACAAGAACATAACCCGATATCGTTAGAAGAATCGACAAAATAAAATTTTCATTGAGAACCTTATTTAGACTATAAGACAAAATCATGCCATAAATCCATCCCGCATGACTTTAGCCAACACATTGCAAACATTGATTGGCGAAGTTGACTCCGCAACCAACCAAATAGATAGATGGAATACCTTTAAAGGTGATTGTAGGTAGTGGTATGCAAATAAATTATCCCATGTAGCCGTAAAAGACAAAAAAATTGGAAAAGACCGCATTTGTGTATTATTTATTGACCCAAGAACCAATGCCCCCACCGCAGCCTACATCTAAACGGATTCCAATCCATCGTGGTGCCACGATGAACGAATCAAGAACAATTTTTGGGACCAATGGTGTATGGTTTGTGATTATCCATCACGCAACAACAACGAGGTTCCCCTCTATTTTTGAAGAAATTATATTGCGATTTTGTGCTTAATGAGGTCTTAAATTATTTTGACTTTTCTGATTTTTATGGGTGAGGTGGTTTCTCTACACGAGTAGACCCGGTGCACGCATAGGTCAACTAAGGATGCCCCATGCCCCAAAACCCCATTGCCTTCATTTATCCCTCGTAAAGTGAAGGAGGTTATGGAGATTGACACACTCATGCATTGAGGAGCTCATGACACTCGACCCAACATAGTGAGCAGACATTGCATCTAGTGATGTTGGTGGAGGTGCTGGGTTCTAGTGCACCACACCACTATGGATCATGTGGTTTCATATGCACTACTGGGCGAGACATCATTTCTGGATCGCATGATTTCTTTTCTCTAGATGAGATGATGGTGGATGTTTTTGAGCCGGTGCAAAGGATCTTGGTCTTTCATAGGTAAATGTCAAATAAATATTTAATAAATATATCCATAGTTTAATTAATGTTTGAGATTTTAATATATATGTATTTCATCAGACGTTATGTACATACATGTAAAACTAATTTTTATTTCTGTTAAATAGTGAAAGAAAGTCAGGTGAAGGAAACATTCGATCGACATGCTAAGCATTACTACAACCTTGGGCATGTTACAAATGTAAGTTTCAAGTTGTACATAAATTTCAAATTTCATTTGATTGTGCACTTTTATTATTATAATGATTCACTGTATACATGTACATATTAACATATGTTTTTCTTTTTTGTGCGCAGGAGCCTGGAGGGTCATCATTTGCTCTGGGAAATGAGGCTACTAGCATGCCTCACATGAATTTTACATAGGTTAATTTCTCTTTACACTTTGTTTCTAATTGTGGAAGTTCACATGGATTATGCTTTGCTCATTTGTGTAGCAGTTATGTAGATTAATATTGATTTGTACATGTTTTTGTATAGCTTATGACTGCTAGAGAGAATCCTCCATATATATAGACTGTGGAGGCTACTTGTAGAGACCGCCATAAAGATCTCGGCAGATCCACTAATCGAGGTACAAATTTTCAAATTTGATGAATTTATTAAGGAATTATTTCTTATTACTTAATTCTACAATATCAAATTTTGTACATAAAATATTTAATTTGAAATTTAATTATTTGTATGTAGCTTACCTCTCATGAGTCTACTTTTGTCCCTACCACACATCAATGACAAATTGATAGGGATGATGACATCATGCGGTAAGATTTCACATGCATTTTAACTAAATTCTAAGTTTCTAAAGTTTGAGTGTATTTTAAAAATCTGGGTCTTAAAACTTGTTGTTTATGAATGTGCAGTTAGGTTGCAGGCCTGTTTACGAGACACCTAGGACCACACAGATGAAATCCATAGTGGCATCTCCCTCCACTACATCCCCAGTCATGGAAAGCTACTTCTAGTAGAGCGAAGAGAGGGAAGATGTTTCATGATTAGATTCATAGACGTGGATGTACTTGATATATATATGGGCCACTGGTCCTAGTTCATGATTCTTCATAGGACATTATATATATAGCCTTTTGTGACCACACGTGGTCTCATATGTATGACACACTTGGTTCGAGATGTACACATGTTATGATCTTATATTTTCGTGAGACATGCGTGCAGACACTTAGTTTGATACATTATATATCCATATGTTGGTTTTCATAACAATATTACTTCTATGTTTGATTCAAATTCATTGCACATGATATCCTTCTATGTATGTATATTCTATGTATATTAATTCTATATGTATGTTTGATTTAAAATTAAAAAACTATGGTGCAACATATATGAATATAACATTACTATGGTGCAACATTGCATGGTACAATTGTTAAGAAATTAAGGGAAGCATGTGTATTCCTCCATCAACATGGGAAACTTATCATTTTCCTCTTAAGTCATGAAAAATATTTCATACCTTGAATCTTGAAATAAGATGTCTTCCTCGGGTCATTTGGTTTTTGAACTGTATTTAATTTTATTTACCGAAGGATATTATTCATTTTACCATTGATGAGTATGGTTTTGTATGAACATTCCATCTTTATATCACCACCAATATCGTGACGAAATTTTGGCTTGATAATATACCATACGTAGCTAGCATGTATTCCACAAGTATTTCCATCTTGATTTTCTTGTCAGTGAAGTCTCAGAATTCTACTTAAGAATATTTCACTTGGCGAAGACGAGGTAATTATTTTGTTTTAATGTACTAACAATGACCAATGGCAAGGCTGAGTAATATCGATAGAGTTAGTAAATTTTATAAGCATGAAATTGTCGAGGCGCCAGAGTGGGAAGTGATTCTTTAGTGTTGGTAGAATTCTTGGATTTTTTTATGAGTGGGTGAACACTAAACAAGAGTAACTATTCATATCATTTATCCAAATTATTCAGGATCTTTGTTGGGTGAGTATTCACAATAACCAATAATTGCATAACCATCTTCTTCTTCTCTTTCAATTTCCGATTCAACAATTTCTTGAATAGTTTGTAATTGTTGAAAATGTTATAATTGTTTAAAAGTTAAAAAATTGTAATTCTTGAAAAGTCAGAATTACAACTTTTTCAATTACAACTTTTTCAACAATTACGACTTTGTGGCACCAAACCGACAGCACCAACACGTCCGAATGGCTAGGTGAACACCGAAGGAGGCATCCTTTTTGTGCATGACAATGTCGCTTTCTTCCGGATACCTCATTCGGGTGGAGTCCCTTAAGAGCCCTAAGACCAAAAAAATTTCAACTTCGATGCGTGAATACGTAGCATCCATGACACCTAAGGATGTCTCGTGAAATCCTACACCTCGGCGTAGGGACCCTCTACAATATCCTCGTCTCAGTTTTTTCATTCTCCAATCGGTGCTCTCGCTACCCTATTGTTCATAAATGCGCCGAGATAGTGCGGTTTGAGACAATGTAAGGATGTTAAACTATATATTCTCGCAAACGGTGGTGGTGGCACAAAATCAACTTACACCGACACATTTGGGTGGCTAGGTGAATGTTAGAGGAGGCTTCCTTTTGTTGCGTGACTACTTCATTTCTTCTGGGCTACCTCATTCGGGCGTAGTCCCTTAAGAGCACCGAGATCAAAAATCGCTCAACTTCGACGGGTGACTACGCAGACTCAAGTGGCACCTAAGAATGTCTTATCGAGATCCTACACCTTGGCATGTGGACCCTCTACAATATTCTATCTTGGTTATTTCCATTTCTAATCGGTGCTCTCGCTACCCTATTGTTTGCAAATGCCCAAAATAGTGCAGGTTTGAGCGGTGTCGGGATGTCAAATCAGATATTTTTGCAAACAATTAGTCGTGGCACCTTGAACCGATCGTGTCCGACACATCTAAGTGGCTAGCTGAATGCTAGAGGAGGAATCATTTTGTGTGCAACAACGCTCATTTCTTCGGGTACCTCGTTTGGGCGTAGTCCCTTGAGCCTCGAGACCAAAAATTGTTCGACTTTGACGGTGACTATGTAGACTCTGTGGCAACTAAGGATGTCTCGTGTAATCCTACAACTCAATGCAGGGATCCTCCACAATAGGATTTCTCATATTTTTCATTCTCCAATCGGTGCTCTCGCTGCCCTATTGTTCGCAAATGCGTAAAATAGTGCGGTTTGAGGCAGTGTAAGAATGTCAAACTGTATATTTTGCAAACGGTGGGTTGTGGCACTGAACGGACTGCACCGACACATCTGGGTGGTGAGGTGAATGCTAGATGAGGTGTCATTTTGGTGTGTGACAATTTCGTTGCTTCCAGGATACCTCGTTCAGGCGTAGTCCCTTAAGAGCCCTAAGACCAAAAATCGTTCAACTTTGATGGGTGACTACGAAAACTTCATGGCACCCTAAGGATGTCCGGTTGGATCCTACACCTTAGTGTAGGAAACCTCTACAATATATTGTCTCGAGTTTTTCCTTATCCAATCGCTGCTCTTGCTTTGCTTATTGTTCGCAAACGTGACAAATAATGCAACAGACAATGTAAGGATGTCAAATTGTATATTTTGCAAATGGTGGGTCGTGGCACCAAACCGACTACGCTAAAACATCCGGATGGCTAGATGAACACTAGAGGAGACATAGTTTCTATGTGTGACAACATTGTTGCTTCAAGCTAACTCATTCAGGCATAGTCCCTTAAGATCCCTGAGACCAAAAATTTGTTCAACTTTGACAGATGACTATGCACTCCGTGGTACCTAATGACATCTCATTTGATCCAACACCTTAGCGTAGGGACCCTATATAATAGCCTATCTCAGTTTTTTCCATCTCCAATCGAAGTGCTCTCGCTTCCCTATTGTTTTAAAACACCCCAAATAGTGTAGTTTGAGACAATGTAAGGATGTCAAATAGTATATTTTGCAAACAAGTGGGTCATGGAACCGAACCAACTACGCCAACATTTCTGGGTGGCCAGTGCACACTAGAGGAGGTGTCATTTTGGTGCACAACAACGTCTATTGCTTGGGTTACCTCATTCGGTGTCGTCCCTTAAGCGCTCCGAGACCAAAATTTCGCTTCAACTTCGACGGGTGACTACGCAGACTCCATAACACCTAAGGATGTATCATCGATCTTAGACCATGGTGTAGGGACCCTATAGAATCTCCCTGTCTTAGTTTTTCCTTCTACAATCGGTGCTCACTACCCTATTGTTCGCAAATGCACCAAATAGTGCAGTTTGAGAAAGTGTAAGGATGTCAAATCGTATATTTTACAAACGGTGGATCGCGGCACCAAACCAATCGCACCAAAATGTCAAGGTGGCTACGTGAATGATAGAGGAGGTGTTGTTTTGGTGAGCGACAACGCTCATTGCTTCCAAGCTACCGCATTCAGCGTAGTCCCTTCCAGAGCCCTAAGACCAAAAATCATTCAACTTCGACGGGTGACTACGTAGACTCATGACACCAAAATATTTCTTTTGAAATCCCACACCTAGGTGTAGAGACCCTCTACAATATCCATATCGGTTTTTTCATTCTCTAATTGGTGCTCTCACTACCCTATTATTCGTAAATGCAACATATAGTGAAGTTTGAGATAGTGTAAGGATGTCAAACAATATATTTTGCAAACAAAGGGTCATGTGACACCAAACTGAATGCACTGACACATCTGAGTGGCCAGGTGAATGCTAGAGGAGGTGTTGTTTTGGTGCATGATAACGCGATTGCTTCCAAGCTACCTTATTCGAGCATAGTCCCATAAGAGACCCGAGACCAAAAATTGTTCAACTTCGATGGGTGACTACACAGCTTCACCTACGGCACCTATAGATATCTCATTGGATCCTACACCTCAGCGTAGGATCCTCTATAATATACTATCTCTATTTTTCCTTCTCCTTTCGGTGCGCTCGCTACCCTATAGTTTGCAAACATGCAAAATAGTGCAGCTTTGAGAAAGCATAAGGATGTCAAACTGTATATTTTTCAAATGGTGGGTCATGGCACCAAACCAATTGTTCGACACATCTAGGTGGCCAAGTGAACACTATAGAGGCATAATTTCAGTGCGCGACAACGTCATTACTTCGGGCTACCTCATTCGGGCGTAGTCCTTTAAGAGCCCTAAGACCAAAAAATCATTCAAGTTCGATGGGTGACTACGCCAGAATCATGGAACCTAAGAATGTCTCATCAAATCCTACATCTTGGTGTAGGGACCCTCTACAATAGGTTGTCTAATTTTTTTCCTTCTCCAATCGGTGCTCTTCATTACCTATTGTTCACAAACTCGCTAAATAGTGCGGTTTGAGACAATGTAAGGATATGAAATCAGTATATTTTCCAAATGGTGGGTCATGGAACCAAACCGGATGCATCAAACATCCGAGTGTCCAGTGAATGCTAGAGGAGGCATCATTTTGGTGCGTGACAATGTCATTGCTTCCAGTGCTACCTTGTTCGAGTGTAGTCCTTTAAGAACCCCAAGAACAAAAAATCATTCAACTTCGATGGGTGACTACAGAATCCGTGGCACCTAAAGATGTCTCATTAGATCCTACACCTCACCATATGGACCCTTTACAATAGCTTGTCTCAATTTTTTTCCTTCTCTAATCAAGGTGCTCTCGCTACCCTATTGTTTGCAAACATGCCAAATAGTGCGGTTTGAGACAAATGTAATGATGTCAAACTATATATTTTCCAAACGGTGGGTCATGGCACCAAACCGACTTCTCGACACATCCGGGTGGCCAGTGAATGCTAGAGGAGGTGTCGTTTTAGTGCGCGACAACGCTGTTGCTTCCGTAACTACCTCATTTGGGCATAGTCCCTTAAGATCCCCGAGACCAAAAATCATTCAACTTTGATGGGTTACTACACGGACTTCATATGGCACCTAAGGATGTCTCGTTGATCCTATACCTCCACGTAGTGACCCTCTTCAATAGCCTGTCTCGCTTTTTTCCTTCTCCAATCGGTGCTCACGCTTCCCTATTGTTTGCAAATGCCCAAAATAGTGCAGTTTGAGACATTGTAAGGATGTCAAACGATATATTTTTCAAATGGTGCATCGTGACACCAAACCGACTGCATGGTGCCATTTTTGAGCTTGCACCATGTCAGCCTCTAAATTTCCAAATCAGATTCTGCTCAAAAAAATTTTATCCATTGATTTGATGGTGTATAATTCTCCCCTCCAGCTCAATGCTCTAAAAATGCTCACAAACTTGTTGTTTTGCCTTAATTTGAAAGAATAATCCAAATTTGCCCTTTTTGTGCCCTAGTTTTCCAATTTTGTGGGCTATGTCATTTTTCCCTTTACCGGATCGTGGAAAAATCAAAATTGATTAAATCATACTTGTTTGTAATTGAAAATCCTATCCCAAGGTCGAAAATGTTGAAATCATGCTTCAAATGATTCTGAAATTGAAAAATCTACCATCCTTGGTGAAAAATTGAGTTCTAGGGCAACCCTGAATTTTTTTTCGCTTGACGGGCCAAATGGGTGTCATTTTCCCGTCAAAATTCATCCTTAAAAGGTATTGGAAATGTGGCAGCTTCTAATTAGTTGAGGAAATGCAGGGAAGCGCCAGAACTTTTCATTTTTCACCTTTTTGACGAATGTGGTATTTTCGTGCCCAGGGACCCTTTTTCCAAATTTGCCTACGTGGCATGTTTTGATTGGCAGGGGGATGGCAGGGTGGTCGGATTCCCTTAAGGTTTTTAGACCTTATTTTGCAAAAATGTTAAAGTCACAAAATGGTCCTGAAGCCCCGCAACCAATCGGAGTGGACACGTGTCCTAAAAAACCAAAAAGGGAGGAGCGGGCCGAGGGGGACTTAGAGTTTTTAGCTCTAATTCTCTAAAGTTTCAAAATAAGTTTCAGCCCCGCTCCAATCAGAGGAGGACACATGGCAGCACGACAGGCACAGAGGGGATGCAGATGGTGGAGGTTGTTTAAAATTTTTGCCTTTAGAAGCATAAAAGGCTAAAGTAAAAAAATTTAGCTTACGGCCCTCATGGCTAACCATAGGTGGACACATGTTTAAAAGGGTAAGAGGGAAGTGTGGGCCACAGAGGGAAATGGGGAATTTTTCCCGCTTTTGACAAAGGAGGCTTAAAATAAAAATTTGAAGCGTTGGCCTAAATCATTTAGCGACACATGGCGGACAAGGCGGGTTGGTGGGCCGACGGAGGTAGGAGGGAATTTTTTCCCTTTTGTAAAAAAGACTTAGAATCAAAATTTGGAGCGTTGGCCCACAACGAATCACAAGGAAACACGTGCCGAGGGAGAAATCAGAGGTGGGGGCCCGCGGGGCAAAAAGTGAAAATTTTCCAATTTTCCAAAAAAGGTCAAAATGCACTGAATTGAAGCGCGATCCCAATGGGACCCACCATATGCCATGTGTCAGCTCCAAAATTCAAAGGCTAAGGGGCGGGGACAAAATGATTTTTTTTTCCAAATTTTCAAAGGTCGTAAAGTAAATGTTTTAAAACTAGGCCCGATCCAATCATTTTTTGCCATGTGTCCGGCCTTATCCAAAAATTTAAAAAGGTAACTCAAGCTTATTTCTAAGTCCGCATCTTCCATGTGGAGGGCCAGGATTAAAAGATGGATAAGATCGATTCTTTATTGCATCCATTTGTTTTAACCGCCATAGAGCTCTAGAAGCTTGGAATCATGATTTTTACATCAAAATTCATCAAATTTATAGTGATTTTGTGTTGTCTTGGCCTTCCAGATCATTGGCATCACTTTCATGGCTTAATTCTTTGATCTGAGGTGGTTTTGAAATAAATTTTGCCCTAATCCATCCAAAAACATGAAATGACAAAATCAAAAGTCAGCAGAGAGTAATTTGAAAAGGTAAAAAGGTGAAAATGATGAGTAAAAGGTGTTTGCATTCCTCAATGATGTAAAATGTGCCTCCAGGATGGATAATGATCCAAATATTTGTAATAATTTAATCTTTTAGGGCACACTGCAACCTCGTGAATGTTTTTTTGTTTGATGTCATTTTCATCAATTATGAGAATTGTCAGAACAAACTAAATCCCATGGAATATTATTTGCTTGGGAAAGGAGGCTCCAATGTGGCATGAGGTATATAATCCATTTTTGAGAAATTGTAAAGGGGTCGTGGGAAAAGTTGAAAAATCATGAGCAAATTTTGAGAGAAAGCTCATTTTTCTCGAAAACCCACCAAAGAACCAAAATAATTTCTTCGCTTTGGATTTTCATGTATGTGAGTTGGTTATAAGTGTATAGCTATCACACACTTCTCCGAGATTGTTCATGAAACTCTCCTCGCCGATGAATCTAACAAGCTCTTGAGTTAATCTATATTTTTCGCAATATGATGTTTGTTATCATTTTTTAAATGCCCGTAAATAGTTTTCATTGTTCTTGTTGCAATCTTACATCAAAGTCCTGTAGAAATCACATAGAATCTCCATTTCTTGTTGATATTATAGTGGCATTTGTAATCTCATGTTCGAAGAGCCTTCATCCGATAAAGAGATAAACAAATTTAAAATCACTTTACCTTCCTTGATCAGGGCAGAGATTTCTCAGAAGCCTTTGGGGTACCTTAGGCGTGGTTTGATCATGGATTTTTGTGCTTAATTAAGATCTTTACTTTAAGATTTTGTGGTGAGTTCCCAAAGATTGTGGTTGAAAGAATATCCTGATTATTTGAAGCATTTTATCTAATAGTTGTTCAAGTATTGTAGAGGTTGTCAAAGATCTGATATATCCTAGTTTGTCTTGTCAACACCCCACCAAAAAATTCATTCAAACAAACTAATCCTACCCATACTACCCCTGCATTGCATTGTGTGTCAACAAAAGAATACAATCCATTTACAAAAATGCACAAAGTAAATCAGGATCATATAATGTCTCCAGTAACCCTTGCCTTACATTGAAAATATCTCCATAATCTAGGAGTGACAACTTGTGAAAGTTAGATTTGGAGTGTTGATCATATTTTCCCAAGGCCTTTTCATACTATTTACATAAATTGAGGGATATCTTCATCTCCTTCACCATTTGGGGGTTACAATGTAGGTTCTCTTACCTTGGTTGAAAGGCACAACCTAAAATAGTGAGGGTCAGATCAAATCCTTTCAAAGTGCTATCCATCTCTCTACAAATCTGAGTGCCAGTTAGATCACATCCCTACAAAATGACACACATCATGATCTATCTGACTTCAAGCTTCTTGCCATATCTCGACGCTACTCGACTAAAAATGAGAACAAATTTGGGTACCAACACCAATCATGCCGACACGTCCGTGTGGCCGAGGTGAATGGTAGAGGAGGCATTGTTTAGGTGCGTGACAACGCCATCATTTATCTGGCTACCTCGTTCGTGCGTAGTCCCTTAAGAGCCCTGAGACCAAAAAATCATTCAACTTTGACATGTCACTACACGCACTCAGTGGCACCTAAGGAAGTCTCATTTGATCCTACACCTCGGTGTAGGGACCCTCTACAATATCCCGTCTTGGTTTTTTCCTTCTCCAATAAATGCTCTCTCTACCCTATTATTTGTAAATGCCCCAAAAAGTGTAGTTTGAGATAGTGTAAGGATGTCAAATGATATATTTTGCAAACAGGGGTTCGTGGCACCGAACCAATCTGTGCACATGGGTAGGGATGGTCTTGTAAACAATTGGGAGGTTTTGTTTTGTTTCTCTAAGCTCCGTGTCCTTCTAGGCTACATCCTCCTGGAGCTAAGAACTCCCTCTCCATAGGTATATAAATCATTGTTAATTGCTTCTCTTTTCTTATAAAACAATGAAATCTTATCTTAGCTTCGAGAATTTATAATTATCTACTAACAAGCCAACCATGTTAAGGTGAAATCTTTTAAGCACCACTAACTTTTGTACATTAAAATGTTAGACAAAGAAATTTAAGTTTCAAATCGAAACCATACTAGATATATACAAAATACACAAATTTAATAAAATATATGAACTTAAATTTATCTAACTAACAAATTTTTATATACCAAAGAAAATATATCAAAGAAATTATATATACTGGACATGAGCATTGTAAATTCATTCCAATGAACGATCAGATCGGATCTACTCGAATAGCGGACATGATTGCTTCATGATCCGACTCTCAAACCTTACGCAAAGAATCTTGTTATTAGGCCTTCCTTGATATCTATAAAGCTGAATATTTGTCGATAGAACTAGATGTGAATATAAGAGTATTTTCTTGTGTGTGTTAAAGTCTTCAAACACCAAAAAGAGGATTTTTTAATGGATACCGTCGAAGTTAAGTTCTAAGTAACTACCATTGACCCCGTAGGGTACTCAATATCTTCGCCATCTATAATAGAAGAAGTCAACTTATTTGTTTCCTCGATGCAACGACATAAGAAATAGTTGGTTCCTTCTTCATTGTCTTTTGTCCCAATAACTAGCGCAAACACATGTCCTACAAAAAAGGTTTCAACTCAAATTTAAATTGTACCTATTAAAATTTCAATGGACATAACTCAATACAAAAATTGTAAATAACCATAAATACCTTGTTGCACAAAAATCAAAATTTCACAAAGTCCTTGGATGTTGCAAATTCATCTGCGCAAAAATAAGTAGTAATGCTTGTGGAGGTTGATAGCTAGGAAGCGGAGTTAGAGGCCTACAAATCCATCCATCCACACATTCTTGTGAATCACACTCGAAGTGACAAATTCAATACAAGATACACAAAAACATGTCAAATTTCTTGTCCATGTGGACCACAAAGTAGAGTCTAAGCTAGAAAATGAGTGCATATCACTTGAACCAAAGTTGAGTGTCATACAATCCTCGTAGTAGTCAACAATTTGTTGTTCCTCTATCAATCGAAAATATCTGTATGCGAACGTGGAATTTTCTTGAGAACCTCAGGCCATGTTGTCAATACACCATTCCACTATGCTCTTTGCATCTTTCAATTTACCACAATCTTTGTACTTCAACTCTTCTCTTGTAAGACCTCTTTTCACACATGCCCCTGCACCGTCATGCTCTCCTTTTCCATGTCCAAATTTCTCGGTGAAAATCAATATGTTGCACACCCATCTTGACGTGCATCCTTCTCATCCAATAAAACATTCCCGCATTCTTAAACCGAGACGTGCAATTATCGACCATATATAATGTTGTTTGAAGTGGATGTCCCTATCGCACAAGTTTCCATAAAATAACTAGAAACACCCTTGCACAAATTAGTAGAATGAGTACGATCATCACTGATATAAAAGTGGTACTCTCTTAAAAAAATTCAATCATTCACTTTACTATCGGAGAATGTATAAATGCTATATGCACAAAATAACAACTTGTACTGAGTTGTAATATTGTGATTGAACCTCCATTTGTGGTTACAATGTGTAATTCTCTACAAAATCAACCACTAAAACAATAGTACCAATAGGAAATGTGTCTTTGCATATCTTGAATTGTTCATCCAACCATTGAGCTCGTGTGTATGCCTAAGATACTCATAAACAATTCCATCCTTCAATTTTCTCATAAATTGAAAAACATGCACATGTTCTATAACTAGCTCACACCGTTTAGAATATTTTCCATCTTTCAACCGGTATGCAACTCGATTTATATTTATCAAACTCAACTAAATTATTTCCTATCGTACCTTCAATTTTCTCATGGATTCAACTTCCAATCTAGGTAGTCCATACATGTACCACAACTTCCATCTAAAAATCCCGACTATAAAAAAATTGTCCAACTTCTTTTCACAAAATATCGAGGAATGAAATCCTTAGAAGATATTGGTGGAACATGAACACCACATTCCAATAACATAGTTTCGAATGAAAAATAGAACGAATACATAAAAATTTAGCATAATCCATAACAAATTCAACATGTTGCCTACAACAACAAGTGGTGCGAGCGTGGTTGAATTTCACATAGAATGGTTTTAACATTTCAAAAAAACATTGACTAATTTTAATTTCCAGATGCTCTTTCCGTATGCTTTGTTCAAACTTATGAAAAAATTGAGTTTGAGTCATATCTAAGAAATGCTTTGGATGTGGTTCGCGATTAATAGAACCAACTCTCTATTTTATGACATCTCTTGTATTAGGTGAAACTCTTGTGTTATCATGCCAAAATTGAATAACAACTTCTCTTATAACATCGATATTATATTCGTCCTTAGGCGGTGCTCTAGCGAAAAAATTCCCAAAAATCGGTGTTATTGAGTGATCAAGGATATTACGCTTTTAAATGCTTTCACTAGAGTTTTTAGATTAACTTACAACATTCAACTTGTTTGCATAATCAAACATTTTTTTATTGATTCACTTACAACACTAGTAGCAAGTACACGACGCACAATATTACTATCCCTAGTGTGTCTCTTAACACCAACAAAGGTGATATGCATCATGAAGGTTGTCAACAATTGTAGAGGTTTAACCACGTATATTAGATGTTTGTCAAATCCTAAGGTGTTTAATCTAGGTCTCATTTTATTCAATTTTATCAAACTAACCAACAACTGACATCTTTGGGAATCATTTAAAATTTCAAAATGATTATCCCAAATTTCAAAGCTGGCTTTTCTTCTAATTTGCCGTTCGTAAAGTTTGTCACACATTGGTTTCAAAATGTTTTCATCAATTTCAATAAAACAATTAGGTTTCTTACGGAAAATCCTAGGAGGTGTTTATGTCAAATTTTACTTGTCTACAGCTCAACTGAATTTATTTATTCACATTTACATTGTCTCCTTCAATTTCAACATTTGCTACATCAGAGTATTTAATTCTTCTTCAACATTGACAATAAAAACATCTTCATCATGAGTATTTAGTTCAACATTGATGAAAGGCAAACATTATATGGTTCCTCATTGCTTACAATAGTAGGGGTTGAACATGAACCTCTTCTTGATTCACGAAGATTCATTATTCGCTCAAATTTTTAAGTCTGCTTACCTATAATTCTTTTGTGTTTTTTTACGTAATGACTTCCTTTTTTGACTTCATTTCTTGTCTCCCATGATGTTTTGCTTCCAAAGTGATAAGAAAAACATGCAGAAAACAACAAAATTTTGCAAGTAATTTTTATGGAAAAGTCAAACAAGAAAAATCACATGGAAATTAGAACATTGGGATGTGTTTATATATGATTTAGAAAATCGCGATCGCGCTTTATAAACCATGCTCGTAGTTTATAAAGCATGATCACAATTCTTGTTTAAAATCTCGTGATCGCTGTTTGTAAATCGTAATTGCGGTTCTATCTCGTATCATCAAAGCTGACCCTAAGGCTAGAGAAATAATTGTTTTGCCCCAACCAAAGCGATGGAAGGTCATTATGAAGTGTAAAGGGTAAAAAATCAAATTTACTCTTCCACAGACTTGAACCATGCTAAAAACATAAAAAATTCACAAAAATGGTGCCATCGCATAGGGGAGACTGTTAGCTTCAGTAGAAATATTGATTTTAAAGTGAATAGAATAAGATAAATATCATTTTATAATTTTTTTACTAACAATAGGTCTTTAAGACATGCTTTCCCGCGAATGTTCAAGTCTACGTTTAAGACTCAGTAACTTTTGTTTCGCTTATCAAAATGTGATAAAACTTATACCATCCCAAGAATGGCTAAATTTTATACATGTTAAAAAATGCATCTATTTGATTTCGTATTTTTTATATGGTTATGGTGGGCAAACAAAAAGTGCTCCGTTTTCTAAATCTTTTCAAACCACTTTCACGGAAAATATCATAAAAACAAAAATATTGCTCGAAAAAATACAAAATAAAATCCATCCCAAGATAGACAACTACATCTAAATTTTCACCAAAGGAAAAAAAATAAATAACAAGATTTGGTCATCCAAATCATGGGCAAACAGACTACAATCTTATAGGTTTTTTCAAAAACAAAAACCAAGTCATATAATTTTAAGTGTTTAATATAGCTAAACTTGTCCGTTTTTTAAAAAATTAGTATTTTAGAAACTAGATTCTAGATTCTATGATTCATATTTATATAAATTTTTCTAATTTTGAGTGCGTGTATTGCTAATAATCCCTACAAGCTGAGATTTATCTATTTTTTGCAATAGGATGTCCACTTATGACCCCTTTTTTGTCCACCAACTAGGTGCACCTACCCAAAGTGAAAAAATAAGAATAAAACCGATCTCGAATACACAATGAGGTTTACTGATACCCACGATGATGGATGTTGTTGATAATCGATGAATGACGTCGAAAGATCCAAGCATGCTCACAACTCCTTTAGATTGGGATAAGCTACCTATGATACACATACACTTAGGAAAATATGGGATTAGATAGATATATGGTGGAGTGCATGGTAAAGTTCGGTCCCATTAAGTCAATGGACCTCCTCATAGGGATGTGAATCCACATTTCAGAAATTGATCTCGATAATGTTAAGTTAAGTTTCGATAAAACAAATGATATAACCAACAATGTAAAGGCAAAGAGACAGATGTAGTCTATGGATATATGATTGTCTAATGGTGATAAATGATCCAATGGGAGTCTAGAAATCAAAAAATGGCTCAAAAGTTAAGGGATGTAGATAGATGTGTACTCATAAAGGTGAGAAAGATCATAGATTTGATTTAGATAATTGATAAAGTGATATAGATGACTCAAATAATATTGATAGGGTTTGATAGGAACCTACAAAGATAGAGTAGTAGATAGATGATGAGATCTAGATGTCGAAGGGTCAGATTATGTGTTAATTGGTATAACAGAAGGAATCATTGGTGATTGAGGATGATCACCGGTGACTTGGCTGAATCTTCAAAGAATTTGGAGATTCGTCAACAATTTCGTAGAAAATTAGATATTGATAATAAATGTGATAGAATTGACCGATTCTTGTAAATGATGAATGAACAAGATGAGAAACTAAGAGGAAGGAAATTACCCTACACACATTTATAGATGAGGTTGAGAAAAATGATATTACCCGAGAGATGAAGACTATAAATGTTAGAATATTTGCTTAGTTGAATTACTAGATGTGTGAATGACGTCAAAGGTTGAAGAAGCTAAAGTTGAATATTGTTGTGATCAAGGGAAAATCATAGAGTAAGATTTCAATATGAATTCCTTGAGCAACACATTGTTATAAGAAAAGTCAATTTTGAGGAAGATAACCTGAAATGAAGGTCTCAAACATGTTTATAATTTTTTTGTTAACAAAGGAGAATCACCGACGATTGGTCGAATCGTTAGAGATCCTGGGAAACACAGAAAAGCTTGTTAAAAATTCATAAATTGAGTCATTTTATTTTTATGATGAGAGATGTGTGTTGCAAAAGAGGTTATATTGGTTAGGAATGTTGTTAAATAGTTAAGAGGGTGTTTATTTTGTTTTTTTAATTTTATTTTAGTTTTTAAGTGGTTTTCGGTGGTTTAGAGAGTAAAATAAGATTTTACATCTCAGTAACATACTATTTACTGGTGTAAATATTATGGGGAAAATAAGACTTAGGATAAGAATTTAATGTATAATATGATAGTGATGTGATAATGAAGGGGTGCTAGCGGATGTGAACATTGAGATTAGTGTTCGTAATTTTAGGTGTCTACATTTTCCCCTTTTTGTTGATCTGTATTTGTGTAGGAAAAGTGTGTGTCAAAAATGAGATATGATAGATGAATGATGCATAATTATATGATGAGGTTCTCCCCTCAAACTCGGGATCGATGAGCTAAAAGAGAATCGATAATGAGTTTGAAAGAGATAGATGGAAATGTGAGGGTTGATGCCCTAGGATGAGGTATAGAAACAAGATGGGTGTCATCCAAAATCAAGTGATAGGGAACAAAAATGTTTGTGTCTTATAAACGTATGACTTAATAATAGAAAGGATAAATAAAAAGGATGTTTTAACGAGGTCAAAAGACTGAAAATTGATGTTGCTATAAAGGTAGGCTTACAAGGACAAGACGTCAAGTGATAGAGGAACCAAAAGGTTCATATCCTATAGGCATATGACTTTAATGATGGAAAGATGGCAGCTTGATGAGGTCAAAGAACCAATGTTTAATGTTGTGACAAAGGCGGGCTTATGATACCAAAAATTCAAGTAATAGGGAAAAAAATGTTTGTTTCCTATAGTTATATGAATTAATGGTGATGGGGGTGAAATGACAAGTCGATGAGGTCAAATGACTGTAATTTGATTTTTCCACAAGGGTGGGCTTATGAGGATAATATGGGGGTCCTAATGGTTTTTAGGGAATAAATCCACTCAAGGAGGCATCCAGTTGACTTGCATTGACTTTTATGAGTAGACATTTTGATGTAGATAGATTTTGTGAAGCATAGTTTTGATTTAGACTCATGATACACAAATGGTTTAAGACTCTAGATGATGTACAATGATACACTAGTATAATGATGATTTTGATTTATGATTCGGTATTGATTTTACTTTGATGTCGCAATGAAATATTAAGATGTGGTCATGATTGTATGCGTATTCATAGATGGTGATATGATGATAGATATTGATAGATGTCAATGTCGTAGGATCAAAGCTATTAAAGTTATGTTTTTAATATGATGTTCTATTTGATATTGATTTTAAAGTGATTTTGATGGTTTTAAAAATGTGCCTTAACCATGGTTAAGAATAGAATGTGAAATGATGTCTTTATACTTAATTTGATACATATGTGATGGGAAACAACAAAGTGAACGTTCTTGCACTTTTGGCCTTGTAAAGATGTTAACACATGACAAACAATGGTAGTCACATATAGGATCTTGAATATAGAGATGAAGTAATAAGATATACCTTTCTACAAAGTGAAAGAGTTAACATATGTAGGTTGTGTGGGGGGGGTAAGGTCCTCCTTTCAATAGTTTCATAGATGAATGACCTAGATATAAATATATTTTTGATGCAAACCGATCGATGCAGGAAGTGTTCTTTGATGGTAAATTTGATCAATGTAGGAAGCTTTCTTAGGATGATTTTTATATTTAACTATTTTTTGAAGCGGTTGATCGATTCAGAGGCCTTTTTACATAAGTAACCATCCTTCGAGGGAGTTGTTTAATTTTTTTAATATATTTTGATTTTTTATTTTTATAGATAGCCATCCTTCTGGGTGATTAGTCTATAATTTTTATGGTTAGCTTTCCTTTAAGGGATAAATCTATTTTATTTTTGATAATATGATTTTGATATTCAAATAGTTGTCCTTAAAGGGACTAGTCTATTAATTTTGACAAGATAAGAAGCATTCATAGATATATTTTTAACTTTATGAGTTGAGGTAAAAACCTAATAGACCATTTCAAGGAGGGGACAAGGGATGTGCACACATCCTACACATATGTACCCAATGCCATTATCTCGAGTTGGTAGACACGCTAGATGAATGTAACTATTGCGAGGTTCCCGCTAAGAAGGAACTTATCCAAGATAAAGATACAATGAACAAAGCCGTGGTGCTCATCTTTAAGATATTTTGATGATAAGTAGCGGAAGACCACATGCTTTTAAATTATTATGATGAGAAGATGACCTGGTTGACGATGGGATAAAATATTTGATATGACTACTATCATGATGGTCAAAGTGTTAATAGTAGAAAGGCCTTAAGTGCAAGGAATTCAGAGGTTCCTTTTCAGGTGTACCATAAAGGGAGGATAAACTATATGGTCCTGACCCATACTATATGGACCACTCCAGTTAGGGGAATACTTTCCACGTTTACTCCTTTCTAGATTAGTGACATTTTGATTGGATTAATAGGATAAGTTTGGTGAAGATGTGCTAGGGGGATGTGTGCAAGGTAATACTTTCGACATCTCAAGAGTAGAAAGGAAATCCCCTAAAGATGATGATGTAGCTAGAGGTAATAGGTATTGAAAGGGACAACACCTTTCAAGTTTGGATGATGCTTATTGTTTAAGTAAAAATAAATAAATGAGGATGCAAAACCTTTCAAAAAGGAGCCATTGAAAATTTTGATGGGATACGTGAGGAAGATTGATGAGGGGTAGATAAATAAAATTTGATTTTACATTTTCTTCACGTATGAAATTTTTAATTCACATAGGTGGATGAACTATACGAATTTGAGACAAAATACCTTTAATGGAACATGAAAAGAAGACATATGAGAAATATTTTCCAATATATGATTGAGGGTGACACATTGCTCACATAAATTTCATTTAGGATATTGTCAAGTGACATATGTGTAGATGTTGATGAGATTGAGGGTACTTCAATGGAAGGTTTCAACATTGATGAGATTGAGATACCTTTAATGGAAGGTATCAAGACATGTCTGGAAATTTTTGTTAATAATAGAGTGAGGATGTGCCTCTTGTCCTGGTGATGTCTATGAGGACACTTACAAGGGTGGATGTTTAGATAATATTGATGATGGCTTAGGGTGGTCTTCTTCTAGGAGAATATCATTCATGAGGAAGAATCACTCAACTATTACTTTGAGGGCTTTAAAAATCTCGTGATATGACCTAGGCTTCAATGGTACACACATGTTTTAGTTTGATCATAACAGAAGGTTTCTAAGTATGTTTACTTGGTGTTTTGATGGGTGGTAATGTGATCAAGGAAGCTTGTATGAGCCTCTCAAGGATATCAATATAAGTCACCTTCGAGGGTTCAGATTAATGAATTATGATTTTGACTTATGAGAGCACTTAGGAGGAACCCTCTTATTTTCGGATGGCGGTGGATGCGTGGATGTAGAGCGCTTAGGTAAAGAAGATGATCTTATGATAGATGAGGGGGATGAGGTCATGGATATGACAAATTTTGATTTTGTAATTTTTTATTTTGATAAAGAAGAGGGTTTCACGCCGATGATGAGGGTGAACCAATGAATGTGATGGAATTTTATTGTATAGTGTTTGATTCAGATAATGTTCTGATTAAACAATAAGTGATGAGTTTAGTATAGGATTGATTCTAATTCAGATGAGGAATATATTATTTCTAGATATGATTGATATGGGTTAAATTCATGTGAGCTACCCAAGTGTTTGGGTCTGGTTGGAAGGCTGTATAGACATCGAGATCTTTTATCAGTAGGTGACCCCTTTGTAATGGTCTCTAAGGTGTAGTCTAAAGGTTACAAGGAGATATTAAGTGATCGATAATGGACATAGGATATATTGATGCATGAGGACTATTAAAAAGAGGATCTAGGGATATGAGTATTTAGGGGGAAGAATTGGTGATGAAATGGTCTCCTCATGGAAAGATCATATATAATAGTTTTGATGATGTGACTCAAGGGCTCCACGACATCTATATGGACTGGATCTATAGAGGGTGTTGGATCATGAAGACAAGTCATGAAATCATGTGTGGTAGTCTCATCTAACATGTAGGAAGACCTAGGGGAGTCACATGGGACATGTATAAATTCATGAACAAGAGACTCTTCTTTTCGAGGGCTTGGATTTCTAATTTCCTAGCCATGGAGAATGCTTCATCAATGTTTTGAATGTGTGTATCTAGAGGATAGATGATATGTGATGGGAACATGATCAAGAAAACAACTAGATCAGTTCTAGTTGAGATAGTGATAAGGTCAATTGATTGATATTTCTTTTCCACATAATGAAAAACTCAACAAGGAATTCATTTTTAGATTGATTTATGGTAGAAAGGTCATAAATGCTTATTACGCAAGTAACGCGTTTATAGTTAAGTGATCAAGAAATGATATTGCTAGCTGATTGAAATACTGCAAAGAGTGTGGAGGGAGGGAGTTATACCATTCATAGGAAAGTCCTTCCAAATACATAGGAAATATTCTAAGAAGGAGATGTTTATGATGAATGATGAGATAACACGAATGTCTAATGGATAGATATGTGCTTCTCGAGGATCCTCCTGGCCATGGAACATGGTACATTCGGGAAATTACCAATGTGGAGGATAGGGATTACATGGTGCTAGTGGATGGATAGGTTTATTAAAAACTTGCTCATAAATGAGGATGCATTTGACTCCCATGGATTAAGCATGAGGGAATTAACATGTGAGTGTGGCTGAGAATGTGATTGAGTTGATTATCAATGATGGAGAGTATAAGGGATATGTTGTTGATGGGATTAATTTGGGGGTTAATTAGGGGCATCTTGAGAAGATATTCTTTATTAAAGTAGGTTGTGATAAAAGGGATGTTGTGAGATGTGTAGGGATGTTTGATATGCTATTGTTGTTGGATGAGAGGGGTCGATTGGGCCTAAGTAGGTATGTGTGTATGAGTGTAGACACCTATAATTACGCCCAAGAAATTTAAATACTTAAATTGCGCTAATTATCCCCTTTCTCGCAAATCAACGACGTATCATCAAAAGCGCTCATTTTCCCTCATATCATCATTAATTAATTACACTAAGCTAATTAATTAAGTTGCCTATCCAACAAATACCCTAATTAACGACCTTCCGTTAATAAATCACCCCTTCTACCTAGACTAATTAATTATTATTAATTAATTAGCTTTCCCTTCCATTTAACCAATAAATCAATATTTAATTGATTTAATCCCCTTATAATAGCCTAAATCACACTAATATTCTTCTAATTGGCTTCTATAAGCTTACACCTACCTATTAATTAATCACCTTTGATTAATTAAAATACCCCCAACTCCCATGACTTGCTAAACATGTATTAAACCCTTCTAAAGTAAGGTTACCTTTAATAAAGCAACCTTATCCATTCCTAATCATGTTTTACCTTTATCCCACATTCATGAGAATGTGTTGAATCCTTTATCCTTTGGGCTATATAAAGAGCCCTCCACTTCCTTTTTACTTACACCTAAAATTTCTAAGAGAGAAAATGCAAAGCATATAGCAAATAGACTAAAATCTTGCACCTTGCCCTTTTGAGAGTTCATCATCTTGAAGAGTTAAGCCTATTTCTTAAAGTGCTTGGGTCATATGGGAGGTGTCAAAAGGGTCTTGTAGAGCCCAACTTTGATTAGCCCCATTCCTAGGTTCTTGGAACATTAAGGACAACTATTTTTATAGCCATGGAGCTTATTTAGGTCCATTCATTTATTTGTTGTTAGAGAATAGAGGAGTTTAGATATTTAACATTGTTAGTTTCAAAGTTTGTATTTATGAATGCTAGCATCTAACCCTTGTTTAATTCTTATCATGATGGTGTTTATGCTTTGTTTTAGCTAAATTGTAGAACTATTTTAGGTGGTAGTTCTTGCTTCATTTGATTTAGCATTAATTAAAGTATACATGCACACATTTGGCACACCCGGTGGGACTTACTCCATTGTCCTTTGCACTTAATTTCAAGTTTTTGTAGTTAAGTTTTATTTTTGGTTACTAACCCTCTTTTAC
Source organism: Taxus wallichiana var. yunnanensis (assembly GCA_018340775.1). Lineage (NCBI taxonomy): Eukaryota > Viridiplantae > Streptophyta > Pinopsida > Cupressales > Taxaceae > Taxus > Taxus wallichiana. Next base: position 71,528,447 of record CM031237.1, on the reverse strand, counting down.
ACATGTTGATCTAACTTATTTTTTTAACTTGTTTTGTTGAGTTTGCATGTGTTGGGTATTCCTTGTAGGTATGAAGGAGGTGAAGTGCTGTCAAAATTGGAATTGATGGGAACATTTCAAGATTTCATCATGTTTTCATTTTTAGAGCTTACTTTTTCAACATTTTACATGCTAGTTTTTCAATTTCTTGAAAATTTTCAATTCTTGAGCATGTAGGTTAGTGTTTGATAGTGCTGAGTCTTATATTTACATATTAATGTGGTGGGTTTCTATAAAAATTTAATCTTGGTGAGAAAATTTCAATATTTCATCATGTTTTCATTTTTAGATCTTACTTTTTCATCATTCTACAAGCTAGTTTTGTCAATTTCTTGAAAATCTTAAATTCTTGAGCATGTATGTTAATGTTTGATAGCGTTGAGTCTTCTATTCATATATTAATGTGATGGGTTGTTGTCAAAATTGAATCTTGGTTGGAATTTTTTTTCCATTTTGTAGATTAAGGGACGTTTTTGACATTTTTGAGTGCATGTCAAGTGCATACCCATGAGCATAAGAGCATATGTGTAACCCATCTTCCGAAGGCCATAACTTTTGCTCCCAAACTCAAAATGACTCCATTTTTTTTTCGTTGGAAAGGTATTGAAGTTAAATATGAAATGAAAACATAACTATGAGATTTATACTTACAGAAGTTGTAATTTTTTCTATTATTTTAAAATTGGTCATTTTCTAACATGTCTAATGTTTTGATGAATGTTGTATTTCCATGCTTACTCAATTTAGACCAAAGCATGTGTATGATATTCTCTTGCAACTTTTGGTGATCTTGAGAATAAAAACAACTTTGATATCTATCTTGTTAACATTGGGATTAAACTTGGAAACTTGATTATTCATTTTGCTTAAGGGAATGAACCTTTTACAAAGCATTTTTCAATAGTCCTTTGATTTGAAGTTTTCAATTTCTATATAGTTGGAATAAAGTTTGTGTATGCTCTTCTCTTGCACCTTAGAGTGATCTTGAGAATCAAAAACAACTTTAGTCTTCATTTTATAACATTTGGTAAATTGGAAACTTCATCTTTCACTTTTGGTTTAGGGGAATGAACATTTATCAAGAATTTTGTATGGTTCATTGATTGAAATGATTTTATTTACTTTTAGTTGGATTATTTTTGTGTATGATCTTCTCTTGCATCCTAGGATGATTTTGAGAATCAAAAGAAACTTTTAATCCTTTTTTAAATAATGTGATTTTCTTGAGAACTACTAACGCTTGAGTGCGGGACCTAAAAAACGCTTGTCAAAGAAAGGAGGAACCAAAACAAAATCAAAAACTACTAATACAATTGTTATATAGGTTACCAAAAGGTGTTCAAGCAAACCAAACCTAATTAAACAAGATAAAAGAACAACATATTCAAAACACTCTTGTATTGCAGGTTTTGAAAAAGGGTACGTCCCTCTCTTTCAACCGAACATAACCCCTTTGGCATAACGCCTTAATCTACAACAATGGGGGTGGTTCCAAGAACCCGAAAGTAGTCCACACAAGAGGGAACCTTGTGGATGAAACGGGAAGTGCTCCACACTACCTACTTTACTAGTGATTCCTTTGTGAGATAGAGTTACAAGTTGTCCATTGTGGCGACCCCAGTGATAGTACACGTGACGCACTAGTTGCCTATTGTTCTTGAAGGGGGTAAAGTAAAGCCGAGATACTCCCAAACTAGTCGGTGTGACTTTTTGAAGAATCTATCGTATGGTAGATACATTTTGATGGATCTTTTACGTTTCATGGTTCAGGTGCAGGAGTGGTCCTTATTACTCCTTCGGGTGATCCTATACCATAGGCTTTCTGCTTGGCCTTCCCTTGCACGAACAACATTGTGGAATATGAAGCACTCATTGCAGGGATGAAGCTAGCCATCAAGTGGAATATTCAACATGTTAAGGTTGTAGGTGATTCACAGCTAATCATCAAACAAGTTAATGATGAGTATAAAGTTAAGGATGATAAGCTCATACCTTACAAAAAGTTAGTGGAAACTCTAAAGGAGTATTTTGTGCGCATCACCTTTGAGCAGATTCCAAGAGCACAGAACAGATCGGCGGATGCCATGGAAATGGTGGGATCTATGCTTCATATTCCGCCAGGAACAATGATATGCCATTCTTCGTAGAAAATCTACGCCAGCCCGCGTATGACATGCCGAATCTTTCACGGCTTGTGAGGTTTTTGGTCCCCATTCCCCATGGTATGAACCCATCTTCACCTATCTTAAGGACAATACTTTCCCTCCCAATATCTCCCATTCTGAAAAAGCAAATCCTAATTCACCAGATAGCCCATTACACCCTTTTAGGAGGTACACTTTATCGTCGTGGCTACGATGGGAATCTATTACATTGTCTAGATGTGACGGAGTCAATCCAGGCAATTAAAGAAGTACACGAAGGAGTATGCGGAGCACATACAAACGGAATGGTCTTGGCTAAGAAACTGTTAAGAGTAGGTTACTATTGGCCCACCATGGAAACTGATTGTTGTAATTATGTTAGAAAATGTGTGCTTTGCCAAAAGTATGGAAATTTCATCCATGCTCCATCGCAACCATTGCAACCAATCACTACCCCATGGCCATTCTCTAAATGGGGACTTGATCTAATAGGAAGCTTACGCCTACCTCATCGATGGTCATACACATATCATCACAATACAAAATACTTTACAAAATGGGTGGAGGCTATCCCTTTAACCTATGTCACAGGAGCACAAATTTCTAAATTCATCATGAATCACATTATTTGCCGATATGGTATCCCTGCAGCCATTGTCACAGATAATGGGAAGTCATTTAAGAACAAAAATATGAAAGGCCTTTGCCAACGGTTCCAAATTAGATTAAAATGGTCCACGCCATATTACCCTCAGGGTAATGGACAAGCTGAGGCAACAAACAAGACTTTGGTAAGGATAATGGAGAAGATGGTTAGAAAAACCGGTCGAAACTGGCACCTACAAATCCACCCAGCCCTCTGGGCCTACCGAACATCAATTCGCACTCCTACGGGTGCGACGCCATATTCCCTAGTGTTCGGGACAAAATCTATCATCCCTTTAGAGATTGAACTCCCATCCCTGTGAATTTCTCTTTGGGACTATTTGGATAAGGATGAAGATTATCGAGTGGCAAGATTGGCTGAGTTAGAGCTCCTAGATGAGAGGCACATTCACGCTCTTAATCACCTGAAGGTATATCAACATAGAATCTCCCGCAACTACAACAAGAGAATCATCCCTCGCCAGTTTGAGGTGGGTGATTTAGTTATGAAGGAGAACCAGTTCAACACCAGAGCAGAGCGAGAAAAGAAAGGGAAGTTCGAACCACACTGGTTAGGACCCTATGTCATAGTTGCCAAGTATGGCATAGGGGCATACAAGTTGGCTCACCCCAATGGTGATGAGCTCTGAGCCCATGAATGCCATGCATCTTAAGAGGTTTTATGCCTAAACATGGCGCAAGAAAGTCATAAAAATCACAAAAATCAAAAACATCAAAAACATCAAAAAAATAATATAAAATAAAAAAAATCAGAAAAAGAAAAAGAGAAAACAGGTTGTCCACTAGTGAAAACCACGCAATTATGGCACTTTGGACAAGTCCTTGGGTGAAAAACGGTTTCTAGCACCTCGGGAGGATTCGTTGTTCACAAGCATTCTATATTAGAAGGGTAGTTGTCTTTGTCCTGGACCTGGTTACTCGCCTTCGAGTTTCCTTTTGCACACCATCTAGTCCACCTTGATCCGGATTTGCCTTCTTCTATTCGTCTGTAAGGGACGTGGTATTTTGTTATTTCCCATCTTATGCTAGGGGCAACTCAACGACTTCACCTTCTTGTTCATAAGTGTATGGCTTCTGCCCTTGTATATTCCCCACCTAACGCTGGGGGCATCCATGCTTTCTTGGTTACTTGCACATAGCTTTGGAAAACTGTTAAAAACACAAAAACAATAGAAAATTGTTTCAGAAAAACACAAAAACAATAGAACATTGTTTCGAGAAAAACACAAAAACAATAGAAAATTGTTTTGAGAAAACATAAAAATAATAGAAAATTGTTTCGAAAACACAAAAAAATAGAACATTGTTTGAGAAAACACAAAAACAATAGAACATTGTTTGAGAAAACACAAAAACAATAGAAAATTGTTTCACAAAACACCAAAACAATGTAAAAATTATTTCACAAAAACCTAAACAATAGAAAATCAGTTTATGAAAACATATCTTACAAAAACATTTACTTGCATTGTCTTTTTTTCTTTCTTTGCTTGTTGCTTGTATAGTGTTTTGCATGCTCGCTTTTGAGTTGTTTGTTTCTTGGGTGTACTTTGTCATGTAGTTTATCTTTTCTTCTTTAGAATAGATTCATTCTTGCTTGTGCATATTGTAGTGGATTTCACATGCTAGTGTGTTAATTCTTTCTTTCTTTCTTAATGCATTTGGTTGTGTTTTGTTACTTGTTAATAAGGCATGGTGATTCATGGTGTATTGCATTGATTCCTACTGTTATTTTTAGCATTTGGCTGTGTTTCTTGCATGTTCTCTGTTATGTTATCATTCACATCACATTACCATCACTATCATCACATCTAGCATCCTCTATACATCATATATAAACAAAAATGCTAAGTTTACATCATGCATGGATACTAAGCTAATCATCACATATAATATCATCAATGGGGGCAAGAGGGGTTGCACATAATCAAAAATCTATCCCCCCACACCAATATCATCATATCATCCTGTCCATAGACATCAAAATAACACTTGAAAACAACATTTGATATTGTCTATAGATCTATCATCTACAATCTACAAAGATGCCTCAAACGCGATCACGTGCACGATCACCATCTCTCCTGAGTGTCAGAGCCTCATGGTAAGTTTTCTAAACTAAGCGGTTAAAATGAACTGATTGTGATGTCTTTACCCCCGGGGTATATTAGCCTGTTTTCACTGATCGGACGGCCAGGACACCCGTTTCGCTCACCGTTTTCTCCTCTGTTCGCTGTGGAATAATTATTTTTAATTAAATAATTATTTTTATCTTATTTTTCACTGTATTGGGGCATTTTTTGTCCAATACCCCTTTCTTCTCCCCTGAAAATTTTATTGCTCCCTGGTGATTTTTATTCTTCTTCACACCCTCGTAAATAATTATTTTTCAAATAATTATTTTTCTTCATTTTTCCACTAAACAAGGACATTATTTGTCGTTTGTTTCTCTTTTCTTCCACCTAGGGCACTTTCTGTTGCCCCTAGGCCCTTTGCTTTCTTCTTCTACTTTCTTCTATTGTTCACCATAGTTTGGAAAGCAAAAACAACAAAAACAATATATATATAAAAAATCCAAAAACAAGGCAAAATTTTTCAAAAAATTCCTAAAAAGTAAAAAAAATGCCGTACAAAATGGTAACTTGTGTCTTGCACATGGTATTTTCTCCATATCCTATTGGTTTGTCTCACATCTTCCCGATTAATCCGACTCAAATCACCGATTCACAACCATTCACAAAACCTAGTTGCTTACTTCGTTTGTACTCTGGGGCATTTTTGGTTGCACTGGTCTTTGTTTCGTTGCGCACAAATGCTTTTCATGGACCCCATGACCATTTTAATTTTCCCTTGCATTTATACTTTCTTGGGGCATCATTTTTAACCCTTGTCGTCAATCACGAACTTGTGGATCTCTTGACTTGATAACAAAATATTTGTACAACCTGTCTTGACCGTTGTTGGGTTGGATATGTGCGTTCGTACTTGTTTTCCCTGTTATATGAGCTTGTTTCCTTCTCGTATTGCATTGTATTATTGTATGTTGCGTGGTGTTGGTACTTTCAGCAATGGATAATTGTTCATAGTATGGGTTTTCATGTCATTCTACCTTTTTCGTATGCTTATATTTTTCATAAGGACGATGATGTAATTCTTATGGCAATATGATGACATCAAATTTGTTCCAAACAAATAAAGCGGCTAGAGGTTAAGCACTTCTCTCCTCTCATCCATATTTCTTCTACACCACTTCCCTTTCACCAGGGGATAATTTTAGTGGCGAATATTCCATTTTTGAAAAATTTGAAAAGGTGAATTTTCTGGCGCACGGTCAGTGACTTGTTCGCCTAAAAATTACACTTTAATTTTTTTTAGGGGTCGGCTTTGCCTACCCTTGAAAAATATCCCCTATATAATCCTAGATTATTCACCAGGTAGAACACTTCTACTTCACATTTGTCAACAATATGATATATCCCGTATTGTAGATGCGTGACAATGGGGTTATTTGTTGATGCGCGACAACTGACGGATAGTTGACACGTGATAAGGAGGTACTGCAGATATTGACGCATAGTAGATGCATGAAAAAGAGTTTGTTGATGAGCGACACGAAGATTTTTTACGATGCTGTGAATGGAGAGGGAAGAGGTAGAGGTGTAGGTGCGCGACAAGAGATTTACTGTCATGCGTCAACAAATAACCCTCATTGATGCACGTCAATAGACCTCATTGACGCGCCAACAACCTTGTTAACGTGCATCAATGAGGGTTATTTGTTGGCGCCGCGTCGATGAGGTCTATTGACATCGCGAGGTCTATTGACGCGCGTCATGAGGTCTATTGACACGCGCGAGGTCTATTGGCGCGCGTCAACAAGGTTGTTAACGCGTGTCAATGAGGTCTGCTTGACTGACACGCGTCAACAAGGTTGTTGACCGCATCAACAAGTTTGTTGGCGTGTCATCAGGCGAACACCTTGTTGCGTGCATCAACAACCTTGTTGACGCATCGTCCAATGAGGGTTATTTGTTGACACGTGACACTGACAGATAGTTGATGCGTGACAAGGAGGTACAACAGATATTGACGCATAGTAGACACACGACAAAGAGTTTATTGACGCGTGACACGGAGATTTTTTCGATGAAAAAGCAGAGGGCGGAGGCTGCAGACGCGTGACAGGAGATTTTGTTGTCGCGCGTCAAAAAAAATGCATTGACGCGCGTCAATAGACCTCATTGACATGCGTCAACAACCTTGTTAACGCGCATCAAAGAGGTGCATTGGCGCGTGTCAAAGAGGTCTCGTTGACGTGCGCCAAAGAGGTCATTGACGCATGGTGACAAAAATCTATTGCGCCGCACGTCTGCAGCCTTCTGTCTCACCACTTGACAATCAGGTGAAATTTTTTCATACAACCCCCAAAAAATTCGCCTTCTGCGAAACCGGTTCCGGGATATTCGCCAGGTATTTTCCACCTCCGATTTCCAAGAGGTCTCTTAAAATGAACCACCGCCCTTCACTCCTAATTCTCCCTCTCCTTGGGGCATCCTACTTTGTCCCCATTCTTCTACCTACTTCTCATCTTTTTCGATCGTCGATCGACTTCCTTCATCACCCCATCGACACTCGAGGGGGCATCTCTCCCTCTTACTAATTTTTCTTCTATCTCTTCAAAATATCTTCTGTCTACTATCTTTGAAGTGGCATCACTTACGCCACCCCAAAGAGGGGCAAATGTAGACACCTATAATTACGCCCAAGTAATTTAAATACTTAAATTGCGCTAATCATCCCCTTTCTCACAAATCAACGACGCATCATCAAAAGCATTCATTTTCCCTCATATCATCATTAATTAATTACACTAAGCTAATTAATTAAGTTGCCTATCCAACAAATACCTAATTAATGACCTTCCGTTAATAAATCACCCCTTCTACCTAGACTAATTAATTATTATCAATTAATTAGCTTTCCCTTCCATTTAACGAATAAATCAATATTTAATTGATTTAATCCCATTATAATAGCCTAAATCACACTAATATTGTTCTAATTGGCTTCTATAAGCTTACACCTACCTATTAATTAATCACCTTTGATTAATTAAAATACCCCCAACTCCCATGACTTGCTAAACATGTATTAAACCCTTCTAAAGTAAGTTTACCTTTAATAAAGCAACCTTATCCATTCCTAATCATGTTTTACCATTATCCCACATTCATGACAATGTGTTGAATCCTTTATCCTTTGGGCTATATAAAGATCCCTCCACCTACCTTTTTACTTACACCTAAACTTTCTAAGAGAGCAAATGCAAAGCATATAGCAAAGAGACTAAGAGTTTACACCTTGCCCTTTTGAGAGTTCATCATCTTGAAGAGTTAAGCCTCTTTCTTAAAGTTCTTGGGTCATATGGGAGGTGTCAAAAGGGTCTTGTAGCCCAAATTTGATTAGCCCCCATTCCTACGTTCTTGGAACATTAAGGACAACTATTTTGATAGCCATGGAGCTTACTTAGGTCCATTCATTTTTTTGTTGTTAGAGAATATAGGAGTTTAGATATTTAGCATTGTTAGTTTCAAAGTTTGTATTTATGAATGCTAGCATCTAACCCTTGTTTAATTCTTATCATGATGGTGTTTATGCTTTGTTTTAGCTAAATTGTAGAACTATTTTAGGTGGTAGTTCTTACTTAATTTGATTTAACATTAAGCAAAGTATACATGCACACAATGAGCTTGGGATGTCCGAGGTATTCAAAGGGGTATTTAATATGAGATAGGTTGGTTAGAGAAATATTGTGGATGCTAAGATTCTAATTATATTGTAATGAAGGAGGGGATGCAATGAGGAACAATTGATGGGATATAATTGACATGCGATGAAAACAAATAGTTTGGAACTAGCTTGGTTATGAAGGATAATCATAGGATTTTTGGATGGGGTTGTTGGAGGGTTGAAAGATTAACTAAAATTTAGAGGTTACATAGGGGACAAAAAATGGTCTAGATGGATTTGAGAGCATGCTTAGAGCAAAGTGAAGTTGAGTGAGACATGATAGGTGTATAAGATTGATAAGGATAATATCCTATGTATGGTATGTTTTGAGATTTATTAAATTAAAGGATGTAAATGAAGAGATCGAAGATGATTGCAAAAATTAAGCATAAGGGGTAAAGAAATATGCCAATGTAGAGGGTTAATCCATATTAAATTATAGTTAAATGAAAATGATACAAAAATACCTAAGAGAGCTATAAATGTAATAGGCAAGTCAAGTAGAAGAATTTTAATTATCTTGATTAGAATTTATATGTGGGGAAAAGGCTCATAGGGAACTTAATGATATCATCATTCTAAGGCTAGTTTAAGGTTTTTAAAGGCTCGAGTCCTCGACATACCCAAAGTTATGGGAGGATTGAATTTGTGTTGATGTCGATGGGGCATGGTATTAGGGCCTACCCCTCACTTCATGGTCCTGCAATGATAAGGGAGTCAAGTGCTTAGCCAATATACTGAAAACCAATTGTTTATACTTGGCCATAACACCCGGTCGGTTTCCTATTGGGTGATGAAGTCACAATAGATATCACCTAGGTAGAAGTGTTATATGCAAGTTTGATATTTTATGTTGCTTGCTTGTGTGTGGATGAAGATTATATTAATATAATAAATTAATCCTTTAATTAATGTACATGATCAAACATGATGCAAGGTTCATTTTAATCTCAAAAGAATGATTTGATTTGATGGGGACAAACAAAAAAATTCAATGTGGAAAATAAAAAGAAAGGGAATTGAATCACCTCAAAAATGCTTTCTTTTAAGTTTTCAATTTTTTTAATCAATGCAATAGCACAACAAGAAAAAGCCTTGAAAGCGAGAAACCTACAAAAAGGTTATGAGAAGAAAAACCAACACAAGAAAATGATGTTAGAGGCTGATTGACTGAGTAATCGAAGTAGTCACAGAAATCATCAATGATTGATAGAATTGTTGGTGATATTATTGGATTGCTAGCGATTACAGATCATAAGGCCCGAAAATGTATAAAATTAATTTAAATGAAAGAAAAGAGGGACTAAGGTCCAAACAAGTGTGCTAGAATGTTCAGATATGTTATTAATTTCCTACTTCAAATTAATGAAGTGAAAAAATCAAAACAATAACGACCTTAGAAGATGGAGGGTTTACCAATACTCGGAATGATGGATGTTGTTTGTCTTGATGAATGACGTTAATGGATCCAAGCGTGTGCGTAAATCCTTCTATAGAATGGGATAAGATACCTACAATACATAGAAACTTAGAGAAGGATGGGATTAGATACATATATGGTAGATTTCCCGGAAAAGGCTAGTCCCCAGGATGTCAATGGACTTCCTTGTAAGGATGTCAACCCACATTTGATAAATCAATATGATAATGATAAGATACGCTGATAAAAAAGATGATATAAAAAAATGAAAAGGTAAAGGGACTAACACAATCCACGACTATATGAAGATCTAATGGTGATAATTGATCCAACGGGAGTCTAGGAATCAAAAAATGAGCAAGGATGTAGATAGATGTGTACTCACAAAGGTGAGCAAGATGATAGATTTTATTTAAATATTTGATAAAGTACTATAGATGGCTTAAAGGATCTTGATAGGGTTTGATAGGCACATGCAAAGGTAGAATAGTGATATATGAGGATATCTCGATGTCGAATGGAAGGGTTAGGCATTAATTGGTCTAATAAAAAGGAATCACGATAATTAAGGATGATTGCTTTGGTGACTTTTCCGAATCGTTGGTGATTAGGAGAATCATTGGAAATTTTTATAGAAGTGTAAAGGTTGATAATAAAAGCGACATAATCAACTAAGTCTTGTAAATGATGAATGAATGAGATAATAAAACAAGAGGAAAACACTTACCTTACACACGCCGATACATGAGGTTGAGAAAAATGATAGCACTTGAGAGAGAAATACTTGGATGACGTGAAGATTTCTTTTGAGTTGAATTTCCAGGATGTGTGAATGACTTCCTAGGTTTTTTTATTATTGGCAAATAGTTTTTTGAAAGGGACTATACCCTTGTTTACAAAAGAAGGCCTAAAATCCAGAATAAGCAAGAGAACCAGAGAGAAAAGGATCAGAATCCAAATGTTACAATGATGTTCAAAGTAGCTAAAAAACAGCTACCAAGATGAGACAAAACAACAAAATTACTGCAAAAAAGCAGTAAAGGATCCACAAAAAAATAGCAAAAAAACAAACAAGGACAGCAGAAGCATCTACAACTACTTCTTAGTAGCTTTGTCTATGATGGTTTTGATATTCTTCTAGGATTTAAACATACCCAAAGTAGTCATATGGGCAGCGTCATTAGAATCCAGCTGCTCCAAGGTCTTCTTGCTTTCCTTATCAGTACCCCAAAGAGTTGCTGGCACTCCGCTTAGGTTGGAGACACTTCTGACGTGTTGTTCAATAAATTCCTCAATTGCCCTAAAGATGGCAATGTTGTAATCATGCCTAGTCTTGGCCTTCCCTAAGCGAGAGTCCAAGGAGTGCAATTTCTTGTATATATCTTCAATTTGGCTCTCATCCACATCCTCCTCCTCTCCTCCTTCTTCCTCTTTCCTTTTTGTTTTGTCAAGTTTTTAACTTCATCCTTTAACAATTTCATATCTACCTCTAAGGCTTCCAGCCTTTTTGTAGAGATTTCCAATTGCACTTCCGGGGCAGCACTGATATGCAGGGAGGTCATGAGCAATTTCAAATTCATGAGAACCCTTCTCCACAGCAAGGGTCTCAAGGTTAAGCTTCCTAGAAGCCCTGGTAACCGGTCTCTGCGAGGAAGAGGCCAAGTGGGAGGGGGAGAAAGCAGAGGGGGGAACGGGAGAAGAATCCTGAACGGCCGGCATGGGGGTGACAGTAGCGGTGGCAGGGGCAGAGAAAGGAGAAACAGGGCTGGCAGCAGCAGAGCTCGGAAAAGGGGAATCGAGCTAGGGGAGGATGGGAGACCAGGAAACCTGAGGAGACAACATTTGTGTAACAAAAAAATGAGCCCTTGGTGTAAAGGAACAACCCAGGAATGCTTTTGAAACTCCAGAATGGAGCGTTCAAGAGAGTTCAGCAAGTAATGGGGAAACAAACCAGATGATCCCTACAAAAATGATTAAGAAAAATAAGGTGTTTCACAGGAACAGTGACAAACCTTCCTTCCAAGGAGATGAACCGTATCATCATGCGGGTTACTTCATCATATGGCGGAGGGATCGAGCTAACAAGCAGGCCCACTGTTATGTGGGTCAGTTTCTCCTCTCCCTCAACAAATCTTCTCTCTTCAACATCTCTATCGACCCTTTTGTTAAAGAATCTGAAGCCCTCCAAGCCAAGGCCGGTCGCTTCAGCAATAAGCTCTTCATTGATTAAGACCTTCTGCCCCCCATAATCCACTGTCCTCTCCTTCCAATCCTTTGCAAAATGCACAGAGATGCTCTGGTCATGCCCCTGAACTTTTTCCATGAAGTTTGTTATGCCACCCTTGCTAAGAATGCTCCACAGCTCAATATTATCTTTCCAGTCTGGGTCCACACTAGGCTCAATTTGACAAGGAGGACCCCCCATCTTCTCTGTTCTGAACTGATTGCAACTAATTCCTAACTGATTGCTAAAGCCAGTCCACTTTTTGCTATAGTAATCCAGCACAAAAATGGAAATGAGAGCCGTTGCTATTCCCACGATCAGCTGCGTGTCTGCTGATCTGAGCCTGCTGAAAAATGCGTGTGAGAATAGCCCGCTCCCTACCATCAATCACTTTATCACCGCCTTCGGTTTCCATGGAGGTTTGAATCCACCTTTTAACAGTCACAATGCAGCCCGCATGCACGATTTTCAAAACCGTGTATCTCCACTTGAAATTCCCCATATGATTCACACTATCTTGATTATTAGACATGATTTGCATAAACCAATACTTTAAATCAACACGTGTGGGAGTATTTTTGATCCACACCCAAAATTCATAACTCATTTCAAGATATTGCTTACGTATGGAGTTCCGCCTGAATGTTGTTTTGAAGCTGTTTAGGGATGCTATTATTGTCCCAAACTGTAAGGTTAACATTAATGCCATAATTTTCCAGCACATCCGCCAATTTATTACCCTCCCTATAGGTATGCATGATCCTGATGTTATTGAAAGTATGACTAATACTTATGGACTCTGCAATAAAATCCTTGATGCTCCAGCTTGGAGATGAGCACTGCTTAAGAAGATTAATGATATTTAGGGAGTCTCCTTCAATGATGAGGTTCTGAATATTTTGTGCCTGGGCAATTCTCAGACCCCAAAGAGCAGATAAAGCTTCAGCAAAATGATTAGTTTGAATTCCCATTTTACCAGCATACGCAGCTATTAGATTTCCTTTATGATCCCGTATCGCTCCTCCCCCTGCCGCATTCCCAGGGTTTCCCTTAGAAGCCCCATCAAAGTTCAACTTATACCAATTTAGATCAGGAGGATGCCATTTAATCAAAGATCTATCAATGCTATTCCCGGGAATGTTCCAACTATTAATTGATCCTATCTGCCAGTTGGAAAGAATGTATTCTTCATTTTCTAGATATCTCTTGTTCTTGGGGGGTTTAAATCCAGCAATATTCTCTTTGATACCATTAGAAATTTTCCCAATACTAAGTTTGTAGTTTTGCTTTTTGTTTCTGAAGATAATATCATTTATGTCCTTCCATATTCTCCAGATTAAATGAGGGATAACCAGCTTCCAGATCCTTTTAACAACACAATGCTTAAAGGGTGGGTTCCAATGAGTCCATAGCTGATTGAGATCCTTCGACATCACCCAGAGAGCTTCAAATTTAGAAAGGAAAAACTCCATAATCTAGTGGCATACTCACAATGTATGAACAGGTGGCTGATATCCTCAAAATATTTCTTACAAAGATGGCACCTATTAGGGATTATTAATCCTCTTCTCATCAGATTGTCATTGGTAAGAATTCTACCTCTGATAGCCAGCCAAAGGAAAAAATTTATTTTGGGAGTTAAATCAGACATCCAAATCCTGTTCCAATTGAACTCTGTTTGATTACAATGAAAGAAGTTATTGTATCCAGTTTTGACAGAATAATTCCCATCATTGGAGTTAATCCATACCAACTCATCCTTGGAATCCATCTGACTTAATGGAATAAGATCTAAATGATCTTGAAGGGAGGAAGTAATTTGTTTCAGATCATTTCTATCTACAGTAAGTTTTTTCCACTTCTTTCTGGTACCATTTTCCTCAATATAGTCCTTGATTTTGATGCCATACTTGTTTATAAGACTGTCCTTGGCCATCCCAAAACTCTCCATGAGATTTCCATTAAACCAATTGTCCTCCCAGAAGTTTATGTCCCTACCATCCCCCACTTTCCATTTACTTCCCAGCCTGATGAAATTTCTGCTTTTAACCAAATTGTTCCAAAAAATGGAACCATAGGGGAGCTGTTCATCAAGTAGAAAGGAGTACAAAGATTGATGCTTTAGGTATTTTGCTTTAATTAAATCTATCCAGGGTTGTTTCTCAGTCAGCATTCTCCAGCCCATTTTAGCAATGAGGGCCTCATTCATTTTCTCAATGTCTTTTATACCCAGACCTCCCATAAACTTCGGGGTGCAAACCTTATCCCAAGCCACTAAATGAAATTTGAATTTCTCATCCATGCCTTGCCATAAAAACTTTTTTTGGATCCTTTCAATCTTATCCCTGAAAGAGGAGGGGATCTTGTAGAGCGACATGATATAAATTGGCAGATTTTGGAGAGTACTTTTGATGAGCAGGCACTTACCAGCACTAGATAAAATGGCTCCTTTCCAACCAGCCATTTTTTTTTGGAATCTCTCCAATAAATCATCCCACACCTTGCAAGAGACTTTCCTAGTGCCGAGAGGAAGCCCCAGGTAAGTGGCTGGAAGCTCACTTATTTTACAGCCCAGAATTTTAGCTATTTTAAGCTGTCTTTTCTCAGGAGTGTTGAAGAAGAAGATGGTGCTTTTGTCATAATTGATCTCCTGCCCAGAAGTAGATTCGTAGAGCCTCAGCAAGGCCTTGGTAGCCTTGGCTTCAATGACAGATGCCAGAAGAAGAAGGATAGTGTCGTCCACAAATTGCTGATGGGAGACAGCTCGACTGATGGAGGTGGGCTTGGAGCCACTTAAAAGTCCGTCATTCACCACTTTACCAATTGTTCTACTGAGGCTGTCAGCCAAGAGAATGAAAAGTAAGGGGGAGATGGGGTCTCCTTGTCTAAGTCCCCTGCTGCTAGTGAAAAAACCCACTGGTTCACCATTAACAACCACAGAAAATCTGGCCGTGGATATGCAAGCCTTAATAATTCTTCTAAATTTTTCTGGAAACCCAAATTTTGTTAAGACTTTGTCAAGGAAAGCCCAAGAGACCTTGTCAAAAGCTTTATTCATATCCAACTTGAGGACCATACTCACCTTTTTATTATTTTCCATTGAATGTATGGTCTCATGAACCATAATCACTCCGTCTTGTATAATCCTGCCTTTGATGAAGCCACTCTGCTGCCTTGAGATAAGTTCATTCAAAATGAGCTGGAGCCTAGTAGCAATAATTTTGGTAAAAATTCTATAGATGGCATTCACCAGGCTGATAGGTCTGAAGTCCTTGAAATCTTTAGCATCCATTTTTTTTGGGGCCAGCACAATGTGAGTGTTATTAAGTTCTTTTAGAAGATTACCCGTTCTAAAGAACTCATTCACCGCTCTGAGGAGATCTGTCGAACAGATTTCCCAAAATTTCTGGAAAAAATTTATGGAAAATCCATCCGGCCCAGGAGCCTTGTCACCCTCTAAAGCAAAAACAGCTTTCTGCAGCTCTTCCAGCGTAACCGCTTTGTGGATATCTCTGAAATTCTGTTCCTCAATTTTATTTTGGGGGATGGCCTCCAACATAAAAGAAATAGCTTCAGAGTTGTTGATATTCCCCTCCTCAAGAAGTTTTTTATAGAATTCAAGCGCTTCTTTCTTGAATGACTTCCTAGGTTGAAGAGGAGTGTGTTAAATATTGTTATGATGAATGGAACTACAATATAATAAGGTTGTAATAGGAATTCCTTAATAAAAATCATGTTATAAGACAAGCCCACCATGAGGAAGATAACCCGAAATGAAGGTATGAAACATGTTTATATATTTTTAAAAAAAAAAGGAGAATCGGGAAAAAGCGGGAAAAAGTTGTAACAACTTCCTAAAATAAGTCATTTGTTTTTTCCGATGAAGGATGTGTGTTGGATATAGGTTATGTGGATTAGGAATGTTGTTAAATGGATGAGAGGGTGTCTATTTTTTTCTTTTATTTGATTTTAGTTCTTAAGTGGTTTTGGGTGGTTTATGAGAGGGTAAAATAATATGTTATAGTTACAAAATGCTATTTACAAGGAGTAAATATGATGGGGAGAAATACGAATTAATATAAATATTTAATGTGATATGATAATGAAGGAGTGCTAGCAGGATACATGGACATGGGGAGTAATGGTGCTAATTTTAGGTGTCTACATAGATATAATACAATTGTAATGAGATTGGATTTGGTGCATCCTATAACCTAACAGTGCGAAATATCGACTATGAGGAGGATTTTGAAAATGGATTGTTTCAACTCTAGTTATCATTTAATATGTTACAGTATCAACTTACATTTATTCAAATAAAATTATTTATAATATTTTTTTAATCTAATTAGTATTTCGGTATTTTCAAACTCTTTTGATATTTTGTTTATGACATGCATTTATGGAGTATTATTTTGGAATCCCTTCGAGATCTACATTTTCTACCATTTTTCCAAAATTCTAGTTGACCTTCTCCACTTGGTGTCAATTGTGCCTTTGCATTCTTAACACTTGTGTTGTCATTGGCATGCACACGTTTGATTTAATTTTCTTATATCAGATCTAAATTTTACTTTATCTTCATTGCATTTCAGTTTTTGTCTTATCTCAAATCTTGCTTCATCCAATCAATCAATATTTTATCTTTTCTTTATCGAAAATGTGGGTTGATATCCATCCTAGGAAGCTCTCACTTCTTGGGACTAACATTGTCAAGCAACCCACCCATCTATCTACTAATCAAATTTTTATGTTGAGTTATCTTTCTTTATAGGTCATCTAGCTTGATAGAAGGAAGATTTATCATTTTGTGACGATATAAATTGTCATTCCATATAGAGGTACCTTAAATGCTCTCATACTTGGAGTTATAATAATCTGTTTTATTTATTTATTATATTTTCAAATTTCTTTGATTTAGTGTTTGTGATATGAATTTTTAGAATACTATTTTTTAATTATCGTAATTATACATAAGACGACAATATATAAAGTGTAATGAATCAAACATAGTTAGAGTTAATCATCGACATATTTTTATTTTACATACTTAAACATTGTTTAAGGTATTCATATTACATATTTTGTATTGTAAATAATTAAACTTTCAACATTAAAGAAAATGCATTCCAAACATATTTTGATATCATTACAATTCAAAATCTAATATTTATATATATAACAAAATATAAATTGTAGATTTCAAGATGATATGTGTAACAAAATGAGATTCCATGAAAACCATTGCAACGTGCAAGAAGATGTGATTTTTCGTAGGGAAAAAGTGTTATGTGATTATTCTTAAAAGTTTTAAAAAGGGTTACAGAGTTAATGTGAAGAAACCTATTATAGAGTTAGAATTTTACAAGTAGAGACAAGAAGATTTTGTTGTATTAATTGGAAGAGAATCATTACTAAAGGTAGAGATAATTTTTTTTTTTGACTAAAATGTCTTTCCTTAAAATGATGCAAGCACATCAAATATATACAAACAAAATTCGATTATAGATGGTAATCGACTACCATGAGGGTATAAAAATTTGGTCGGGCTTCAACAATGTATTGTACTTAATCGTGTAACAATCCCCTTTAATACATTGTTTATTACAAACATCATATTTCAAGATAGTGGACCCCCTTATTCCAAACATAGTAAAAATTTTATTACACTCTTTGTGTAGCCTGCTCACCTTTGAGGTGGTATTCCATATTTCTGTCTTCATGCTCTTGATGTCACCTTAGTTTTTCCTATATATGATTACCACAACCATGGAAGTGACTTTAGTACATCTACCGAGAACACTTCGATGGTTTCCGATTTCCTTGGATTACCATGAACCCCTATGGTTTTCTGACTGTAGGTTCCCCATGAACCTAGATGTGACATGATGTCTCAAATTTGTACACTTTTTGGTTTCTTAGATTTCCACAAACCCTTTACATAAGAACCAAGCACTACTTTAGTGATTTTTCTCCTCACAATTTCCTTCATTCGATTTACCAAACTAGAAAATACTCTAGATTTTATTGAATTACATTAGTCTAACTCATTAAGATTTTATATCGGTAGTTGTGTATTTATGGAAACATGAAATATTGAAGGTACTCGTGTCATGTGAAATGTGGTACTCAATTAAATTACAAGTATAAAAATGAAATTCCATGAAAAACATTGCATTGTAAATAATTAAATTTTCAACACTAAAGAAAATGCATTCCATACATATTTTGATACCATTAAAGTTCACAACATAGAATTTCTTTATATAACAAAATATAAATTATAGATTGTAAGATAATACTTGTAAAAATGAGATTCCATGAAAACAATTGCAACATATATTCAACCTTAAACATTCTTCAATTTAAAAGATATTCAACTTTTAATTTTAAAACTTCAACAATTTTCAAGTTTTAAGATTTTTAAAAACTTATCAAAAATTACAATTACACTTGTACTATATGCTCAAACATTAACACGTTCCCCATACCCACTTTCCTTTTCCATTTTTGTTGCAAATTCAGTGTTGCTTTTCCCAATAAATGCTCTATTCTCTACTTCAAGAATTCCAAAATTTACAAGATCCTCTGCAGCAATATTTAAATTCTTAACAATTTCTTCATCTTCCTTTGAAGCATCTCCATGGGATAACAAAGAAGGATTTGCATCTTTCTTTTCATTAAACAAAATGTTCACATCCATGCAATTATCTTTAATAATATGCGTCGTGAGAGTATTATTTTTCTTGTTAACCAAAACAATAGTCTTCTTAAGCTGCATTGTTGAGGATAAAATTTTCTTAGCTGTTTCCAAGTGAACTTGGAACACCTTTGCTTGAATTTTTAAATTTTCATATTTCAACTACAACAAAAACATTGAGCTCAATTAAAACATATTACTAAAATTATAAAGTAATAAAAAATATGATTTCAAATTTAATGTTGTAAATTGTAATTCATAATACCTATTGTTATCCAAGATTCACCCCTCAAGGTAATTTTGATAACATGCATCGATTATTCACTCCCAAGAAAATAGGAAAATCCAACAAGTTATAAAAATTGAAAAAATCCAAAAATTGAAGTCCCAGATTGTTTTAATGCATTTCGGATCTCGGAGGTTGTGGATCATACAAGTGCAGATCATACTAAGGTTCATCGTACTAGTTTTTGAGCTGAAATACAAAGGAATCGGCTAAATCGGCTTTTTATGTCCCGCACCACACAAGTTCAACAGGATGTATGGGTGCGCATTGCCGAAAATGCCGAATTCAAAGGGAAATCAGAAAAAGTGGAACACAAGTATGTGCAGACATGAAAATATGATTTTTCCGCAAGTTAGTGCATTGCGGGTGGTGTGGAGAAATGTGTCTGCGGGACAATGGGACAAAAGTACACGCGGGATGCGCAAAGGTGAAAAAGCCACAAAATGAACCATACGTTACGGCGAATGACGAAGTCAATGGACCTCACGGCCCGGTTTACGACGAAACACGGGACAAGGAATCCCAAATCTGGTGATGTGGATATTTTTGTCTAGGGACAACCGGGACACATGAACCCGATTCTACCGAAAAAGCCGCAATAGAGAGAAAAATTCAATGTTTGACCTCCCGAACTTCAAATGGCCATAACTTTTGACTCCGAGATCTGATTTTCATAAAATTGGACTTTTGATGAGGGTAGATATATTAAAATAAAATAAACATATTCAGCTCTAGTCAATTAATGCTCATTCCCATCAAATGACAGAAAATGCTTGGCAGACCCAAAATAGCTACTCGCACTCAGGAGGCTATAACTTTTGCATTTCTCAACGAAATCACACGAAATTTATACTGTTTGAATCATGTTTTCAAGACAAATGTATAGAAATCAATAAATTTGGGATTTTATGAGAAATAAATGGATATTTTTCATAAAATGTGGCTGGGTTCATGACAGTGTTATATTTGGTAGTTGGGAGTGCAATTTAGAGGCACGGTCATCATTCTTTATCTGCTGCAGCACTTTGAGACAGTATGGGGAGCCTTTTGCAAGCAACAGAGCATCATTTCACTCCATTTAATACTTCTTACGAGTGGTTGAAGGACATATTTTAGGATTTCCATTTTCCCTCTCTCTCTTTCTTCTTATCTTTCTATAAATTGGAGTGTTAGGGCTCATTGTAAGAGGAGGTATTTTTTTATAGCAAATCTCTCACAAAATTGCTTTGTGAAGACAATGTGCTACAGGCCCTTATAGTGGACTCCTTGCATGGTGATCCAGGCCCTTATCTTGTAATAGATTGAACTATGCATATCATGAAGTAATAAAATACAAGTTTGTGGATGCATCTTCCCCTGCTATGTTTGTTTGCACTCTTCTTGCCCTTTCAACCTTCATTACAAGAATATTGTGTCTATTTTTATGCTCTTGCAAGGACTCATTATTATTGTGCATGTATGAAATATTTTTGTGAATGCATTTGCCAGATTGTGGAGAACTGTTATCACCCCTTCTAGTATGCATTTTACTTCTATTTTTCACACATTGGAAGACTACTCTCACACCCCTCCTTTTCTGGTGTATCACCGTTGTAGTGTAGGCTTTCATTTTTTATGCATTCTCTCTCCTTGGTCCCTTGGAAAGTTAGATTAGGATAGTTATTTTTTCTTGCATTAGAGTAGATTGTGGCAGGTAGTTTAGGAGCAAGAACTAACTTTCTCTGGAGGTCTATCTCAAGAAGCAAGCCCCACAACTTGGAGATAATACCCATGTTATCCAATCACACCATGAGCTCAAGTATATGCACTTTTGTAAACATAAGGATGTTGTGATTC
The DNA here is from genome assembly GCA_018340775.1 of Taxus wallichiana var. yunnanensis. NCBI lineage: Eukaryota > Viridiplantae > Streptophyta > Pinopsida > Cupressales > Taxaceae > Taxus > Taxus wallichiana. Next base: position 71,507,342 of record CM031237.1, on the reverse strand, counting down.
AATGATAACACTTACAACAACTCTATCTCTTTCAACATTTGTAATTCCCACCAAATCTTTGTCCTTTGAATTTTTTTGTAATATTCCCGGGGTTTAGAGTTAATATTTTCTAATTTATTCAAAACTTTATCTAAAAACTTGTCTTGATAACGATTACTATATGTCATAGTCCCACCCCAGTGCTTGGTTCAGTAATACATCTATCTTAGAACCATGATTTTGGACTACAACATACAAAATATACTTTTTTCTATGGTTATCAAAATGATTCTTCATATCCTTAATTAACACTTTATCCCGATGCTCCCACTATTTGAGTTGAGTTATACTAGGCATAAAAACTCTTTGACATGGGCTTCATAGTCATTAGCAATCAAGTTATCCAAAGAAAATGTAGTCAACTGGTCACTATCCAAAGAGGATGATGGAGAGGATGGGGGCTTTAGGCTTGAGGTACCTATTCTTCCTCTTGTTGCCTCTATTTTCCCTAACCCTATTTGTGATTAAATAAATTTATATTAGAAATTGGTAGTGATTTAAAAATTATCATTGACAAGAAATATATATATATATATATATATATATATATATATATATATATATATATATATCAATGTTAAAATAAATGTACATCAAAACGGAAACATACTTGCGGGCTCTGAATCATATCATGTGTATTAAAAAAACCTCTTAGGTCATTGCTATCAATGCCCTAAAATTATTCATCCAAATTAATTTGATTTAAAACTAATTTTACCATTGACTTTGGGCATGTCGGATCGGGAATCTCCCGATGCCTCATCATATTGTCAGTCTCTTCCTCTTGATGCTGATTTTTTTTGTGGAATGGCCTCTAAAAAAAAATTGCATAAGGAAAAGAGAAAAGAAAAAGTAAATAATTTTAGTAACATCTAAATGTAATTTGTAATGTATGAATAATATTCCTAACATCAAACTATAATTTGTTAACTTGTTGTTCTTCAATTGAAATTGATAATTTATTCATCTAGTCCTTCATGCAAGTACAAGTGGGTTCACCTTTTAAATTGTAATATGCCTCAAATATAGAACAAGGATATAGTTTTTGAACAAAAATTTGGTTTATTAGAAACTCCAATATTGGCAATATCAACTTTTATCTTATCCAAAAGTATGTGAACCAATAAATTTTTTTCTTTTGATCATTGCGAGAATGTTGACAATAACTCAATGAGGAATATCTTCTTACCTACCCTACAAAATAGTTCTTTCTTGAAAAACATATATCATGGCAATAAGAAAAATGTGTATAACTCCTTACACATGGATTTCTTGTGTTGAGTTGTTGGCAATTGCTACAAAAATTCATTAAATAATAAGTAAGCACAATTTATATCAAAATTAAAATGTTTTATAAAAAACATAACACGTACCATCAACATGGAAATTTCAATAATATTCAAGGAAAATATTATCATCTTTGTCAAAGCATCTTTGTTTGTAACAAAGGGGAAATATTTAAAAGGAAGGATTGTACATATATGAATATCCACATGATCTACACCGAATCGAATGTACATCCATCCGAAAAAGTCACACCAATTGTTTGGATTTTGGATTGAATGAGGAGAGGAGGAAGTTCGAATGTTAGTATCTGTCTTGAATTGTAGCATGTTAAGAAACCCCAGAAAATGCAAAATCTTGCACCCATTCCTTGTAATATTCATTCATTTTTAAGACTACATGAATATGTGGGTAGATAAAGTTTTGGTATTTAATATTGAGTAGGGTGGTGGCTGCTGGTTAGTTTGAGCTTCATCTAGCATGATGTAGACCATAGATGAGAAACCCATGTCACCTTACCACATGAGAATCGAAACCCAAACACTCGAAATAGTTAAATGAATCAAGACTTGAAGGCTGAAATAGTTGAATGAATTGAGCACTCAAAGTTACAAGACTGTGAGAACTGGGAGAGTAGAGAAAAAACTTGTGCGAAGTGTGAAAATTAAGGGCCTTTGAGGGGGTAATTATAGGATATGATTGGTTTTCTGGCCATCGGGATGCATGAAAAGAGAAAGGAAAATACTTTTGATAGATAAGACCTAAAGACAAATGAAAAAAAAAGGTTTACTTTACTATTGTGTGAAAATAAGTTTTTTTATCACATGATAACAAAGTTTTCTATCGAGTGATAAATAATTTTGTCATCCCACGACAACAAACTTTTATTTCACATGAAAATAGAAATTTTTGTCGCATGACATCAATTTTTACCAACACACGAAATAAATTTTTGTTATCGTGCGTGAGAAAGTTTTTTTGTCATGGGAAAGGAAAACTTGTTCTCGCATGACAAGAAAATTTTATGTGTGTGAAAAAAACATTTTTGTGGCACAACAAAAACATTGTTGTCGTGCGTCATTAAAATTTCTTATCATGTATCTTTAGAGCTTAGTAGTTGGGAAACAAAAAGTAGAAAAAATTAGAATCTACTAGGATATAATTTCTTTACTGGACTCTGGAAAATTTTCCTATCCCGCGAAAGTGGTTCTAGGTATATTCACTAGGGATATTCCACCTCCATTTTAGAGGCCTCTTGAAATAAACCTTGTTCTTTGCACTTAATGTAAGCTTTAAACTAGGCTTATAATTTCAAATTATTTTGGCCTATCAAATAAAATTTTGTTGATAGTGTAGTCTTTCATATACTTTTAAATTCCAATATTTTATAGATTATTATTATGATTTATTTTTAGAGGTTTTTATATTTTTATTTATAGAGGAATATTTACAAAATTTAATGGTTTTATAAATTTTCTACCTATCATTCTCCATGGATAATAACTTTTTACAAGTAATATACAATTAAAATAATAAAAATCGGCCCATGACATGTCAATTTATAGGCCTACTTCAAACCCTTACTCCTCAACTTCAAGAAAAAAATATATACGCTTTGACAACATCTTAGATCTTGAATCTTTCCAACAAGGGTGAAACATGAGATTCTAAGATAAATAAATATGTACAGTATGTAAATGTCAAAGATAACTTTTACAAAATATTATCCAAGCCTTAAGGTTTAATAGAATTGTATAGACCATGAGTCGTTATGAAAACAATAAATGACCTCTCGTGCAAAATTATACGTTAAAGAGGAATGTGGTCTTGAATGATTTAAATTTTTAGACTAGTAAGGGCTTGTCAAATAGTTGGCATGAAGATTAAATTTAAAATAATTTCATTGGAGGTTAGCACATGCAACGAAACTAGCTATAAAGTTAGGAAGAATAATATTGAAAACAAGTGGGTGGAGAAGATTTATTGGTGTTATCAAATTAAGTATAGTTTGGATCTTATCCATTCACAATCTCTAGCTAGTGTCGGTGGAAACAATCCTGAATCTCAATGTAAACACCTTTGGTGTAACAAAAAGATCATTTAATCAAAATAAGGAGACCAAACTAGATGTGATGACCTGATGAGTTAGGTTCCCTTCTAGCCTCGGATGAGGATATTTGATATTTGGAATAGATTACCACACATGTTGGATTTATCTAGATGATTTAGTTATGGATGCTCCAAAGTTGGTTCCAAAGGGAAGAAGGATGTGCTAAAATCAACGGATAATAAAATGGGTAGCCTCACGATGTGTAAATTCTAATGGCAAATGGGAAGAGTATTGTTGAAAATTCTTGAAGCTTGAAAGAGGATATTTGTAATGGAAATAGCCTTATATTTATAGTTAAAGGAAAGGACATAGATTGTGGATCAAGATTTGAATGAGTTACAGTGAATGAATGCAGCTTTCCTTATTTAGCAAGTCGATATTTTTTTGCGATTAGCTATTTTCAATAAGAATTAAAGGGAAATGAATTTGAACAGTTGGATCTCAAATTCTTCAAATGTAAGTGCAATTTTACTTCTACCTTTTATAATATTTTATAACTTGAGTCGAGTGAGCTAGTGAAATTTAGTTGAGTGGGAGGTGAGTGGATATATATATTTTATTTAATATAAATAAATAGTTAAATTGTCTATGGTATGTAAGTGTATGGTTAATGGGTAATATAATTAATTAAATTAATTGCAGAGAGAGATGTGAGGGAATTATAATGGAATTTGAGAAGATAATGGTTTAGAAAGCATTATACAACTTATTTGCTACAGATTTTAAAGTAATAGGGATGATTAAGAATGACTATGAATAGGTAATATGTATTTTTAGGACGTCTAAAACCCCATATTGCCCCTTATAATAGTATGTAGTGTGTGTGTGTGTGTGTGTGTGTGCGCATATTTTATTTCAGCACATGGTGACACCAAAAGCCAACATAGGCGGTGAAAAGGAGATAAATAAAGACCCAAAGCAAAGAAAAACTAAGGATAAAATGAACAAAATGGGAAAGAATCTCATAGAAGGACATTAGGGCATGGGTGCTACTATATTCTTTGTGTGTTACTTTCCTAAAACAAACAAAAAGAAATTAAAATAAAGATAGGGACACGGATCCTGTGACTTGACCAAAAATATTTAAATGTCGGATAAAATATGTAAGAAGATCCAAATAAAGTAAGAAAAGGACCAAAGAGGTGTCACTGGTGCCTAGTTTCCATACTTAGAAATCATGTATATAACAACATACTAGAGGTGTAACATAATAGTAGTAAGATCATATTTTAGTAGACTACTCCATTTCCAAATTTATCATCAAAATTTTAAAAATTCCATTTTCAAAAAGTATTTTAAAAACATTTTGAGCTAGTTGTCCAACACTAATCAAATTATGATTCAAACTAAGTGAAAATTAAATATCATTAACTATTAGGGTAAATATATTATTACGTTAGTTAATTATGCATTGCGTAGTTAGTTTCTTTATTTATTAATTGTTATATCGTTATATTTAATTATAACCTTGACCTTTTTATTCAAACATATGGGAGTTGTTATATTGTTTGTATTGGTTCATGGTTGTACTTGTGTAACCCATTTATTTGTTTGTATATTGTTCTCCAATATGTATAAATATTACAACACATTTTTGTAATTTGATTTGGATGATTAATAAAATATCCGGCTTCCTTCCCTATTTTACATTTGGTACTAGAGAAAGTTAAATATCTTGGCAAGGTTAGGGAGAGGTTGCAGAGGAATAAGATTCTCGGAGAAGAAATCTGCATCATTGGAGAGCGAGTGCTACCTCAAGAACCTTCCCTATCTTCATGCAGCCCCACAACCTCCTGTTTGATCTCCGGGAAAAAGAAAATAATTTCTTTTTCCTTTTTTTCTCCTATACGAGGAAAATATACTTCCTAGAACCAATAGATATTCTAGAATTAAAATAAATAAATCCGTAATAGGGGTTTCCCAACTAATACTAGTTGTCGATCTTAGTCACTGCTAATATTAGCAGCCTTCTAAATTTGAAGGGGTCTAAATAATTCTTAATAAAAGTTCAAGTCACATTAGACGTGGACTGTGATGAGCCAAAGTTGCATTGTGGAGTGATCTCTAGTCATTGGTCGTCTATTTTTCTTCAAACTGAGTTATTTCAAGGCATCTACGTGAGCTCTACATCCAAGGAGAGCCATCATCGAGTTGTTCTTTTTCATGGGTTGAGTGTAAATCTCATTATGTTTTGCATTGGACAAGATGAATATTCATATCAACTTGAACATTGAAATGACCTCACCAAATAGAGGCATGGAAATGAGTTTTGCATATTGTAGACTAACTTGAGCCACGAGCTTGACTTATCATCAATTGGTGGATCATGCACATCATTGATCGATCTACTTGAAACAAAAACTTTTGGAAATCCTTTTGGAAACTTAGATTTGGATAATGCCTTTGAATTTGCAAACTTTGGATTTATTGACTTGGATTTTAGAAACTTGGAGTTGGGCAGGAGAGGAATGTTTGGAAAGCCCTAAACATTGGCTTCTAACTTGCCTCCATTAATGTTTCGGCCTGCTAATTTTGGGGGCTTTCAAGTCTCCCACCTGTCGCCATGATGAAGAATGGGCCTCTTTCTTTCCCAGTGAGGGACAATGATGGAGGCATGGGTGTTGCAGTGAGACTCTTCATTGTGGCGGTGTGGTATTCAATGCATTGTAGGGGTGGTTGGAACAGAGTTTGAATTCTTCCCTCCTCTCTCTCTTATTCTTCCTATATATTGTAAAGGAGGGGCATTTTATAAAGGGTTGTTCATCTTTTCTCTCCTTCCCCCTCTCTTTATTATTTAGGGTAGCGGAGTCTAATCCTCCTTTCCTATCTCTATAATGGCATTTTATTGCCCCTTTCCCACGATGATGTACATTGTAACTTATGGAGAAATAAAATATGTTTTGTGATGCACCTTGTCCATCCACTGGCTCATTTTATTGTCTCTTCTTACCTCTCATTGTTTTAGGGTATAATGTGCATACTCGATGTTTATTGTGCAGTTACGGGAGCTGGGCTTAATGGGTTTTGAAGTGGTGTTCTATGTGAACTTCATCTTTGGTTTGTGGTGCATCTTTTCCACCCCTCTAATTGCTCAACTCTCTTTACTTCACTCGGTTGGATTTTTGACCAGCCACTTCCTTTTCTGGTGTATCACTTCTTAGTGTAGGATCTCTTTCACTCTCTCTCTCTCTCTCTCCCTATCCCCTTAGAATGGTTAGATTAGGATTAAATAGGTTCTGCCCGCTCTCGAGTAGCTCATGGAAGGTAGATTAGGAAGCGAGGAACTAGCCTTATCCGGAGGTCCATCTCAAGTTTTACAAGTTCCATAGCTTCATATATGGTCCAATGTTGTGCAATCACACCGGATGCCCTATTTTAGACTCGGGAAATTTGGGGGTGTTGTGATTCTACACTAACAAGATGTCTGAACAAATGAACTATTGATACAACACAACAACGATAGTTTGATAGATCATATCAGAAATCCAAGCTCATCATCTTGTTTAGAGTGTTTGATGATGTACAACCCCACATTCGAGATGCGAAAACAATATAAGAGTGGGATAAGTTAAGCATGGTGTACGAGGCCAAAAACTAGAATGTCATACTAAATTTGCAAAGTTAGTTACACACACTTTTGAAGTTTAAGTGAAATAAAAAAATAGAAGCTTTGTTTAGAAGATATGCGAGACTTGAGGGCTTCACATCTAGCCCTAGGAGAGGAGGTTACTGATGACATTCTCATTCCAATTTTTTTGAGAGCCCTCACTTCTACATACCACATTTTTTTACTTGAAAACCCCGAACTTGTCGAGATCGACAGTTAGTTTTAACAAATTGGTAAATCTACTTGCAACAAGAGGAAACCATGTATAATAAGGATGATGAAGAGGAGAAGGAAATTTCTTATCATTAAAAATAGAAAGGAAAAGGGAAAGGAAAACCTAATTCCTATAAAAACCCTAATATCATAATCGAATATAAACAAAGGGATAAGCAAAAAGAAAGAAATGTCTAATCTGCAAAGAGGACATGAATTGAAAGATTTTGTTATAATACTTACAAGAAAGGTTCATGAAACAACTTTGGACCTCAACACAAACAATCTCAAAGGGACATACAAACTACAATCAAGGGCAAAAAAAGGGGAACTATAAAGAAGACCCTATCAAGTGAGGAAATATTGCTTTGAGAAAGAAAAACATTCAAATATTGAAGACTACTTGTACACTACTTGATCAAGTGAACCCTCCACATCATCTAATGATGTCTCATTATGTTGATTCGGGATCCATTTGAAACATGACGGGACATAGAGAATGGTTTACTTCAATGAAGGAAATGGCTTCGAAAATCCATGTTTCATTAGGTGATGATTCTTCATACACAATTCGGGATTGGGAACATTTCTCTACCCCTTATTTCACGCAACCGTAGGTTATCGGATGTATTATATGTCCCTAGTGTGTGCATGTATACTTTTCTTAATGCTAAATCAAATGAAGCAAGAACTACCACCTAAAATAGTTCTACAATTTAGCTAAAACAAAGCATAAACACCATCATGATAAGAATTAAACAAGGGTTAGATGCTAGCATTCATAAATATAAACTTTGAAACTAACAATGCTAAATATCTAAACTCCTCTATTCTCTAACAACAAAAAAATGAATGGACCTAAGTAAGCTCCATGGCTATCAAAATAGTTGTCCTTAATGTTCCAAGAACATAGGAATGGGGGCTAATCAAAGTTGGGCTACAAGACCCTTTTGACACCTCCCATATGACCCAAGAACTTTAAGAAATAGGCTTAACTCTTCAAGATGATGAACTCTCAAAAGGGCAAGGTGCAAGCTCTTAGTCTCTTTGCTATATGCTTTGCATTTTCTCTCTAAGGAGTTTAGGTGTAAGTAAAAAGGTAGGTGGAGGGCTCTTTATATAGCCCAAAGGATAAGGATTCAACACATTCTCATGAATGTGGGATAAAGGTAAAACATGATTAGGAATGGATAAGGTTGCTTTATTAAAGGTAACCTTACTTTAGAAGGGTTTAATACATGTTTAGCAAGTCATGGGAGTTGGGGGGTATTTTAATTAATCAAAGGTGATTAATTAATAGGTAGGTGTAAGCTTATAGAAGCCAATTAGAAGAATATTAGTGCGATTTACGCTATTATAAGAGGATTAAATCAATTAAATATTGATTTATTGGTTAAATGGAAGGGAAAGCTAATTAATTAATAATAATTAATTAGTCTAGGTAGAAGGGGTGATTTATTAACGAAAGGTCATTAATTAGGGTATTTTTTAGATAGGCAACTTAATTAATTAGCTTAGTGTAATTAATTAATGATGATATGAGGGAAAATGAGTGCTTTTGATGATACGTCATTGATTTGCGAGAAAGGGGATAATTAGCACAATTTAAGTATTTAAATTGCTTGGGCATAATTATAGGTGTCTACATTTTCCCCTCTTTGGGGTGGCGTAAGTGATGCCACTTCAAAGATAGTAGACATAAGAGATTTTGAAGGGATAGAAGAAAAATTAGTAGGAGGGAGAGATGCCCCCTCAAGTGTCGATGGGGTGATGAAGGAAGTCGATCGACGATCGAAAAAGATGAGAAGTAGGCAGAATAATGGGGATGAGGTAGGATGCCCTGATGAGAGGGAGAATTAGGGGTGAAAGGGAAGTGGTGTAGAAGAAATATGGATGAGGGGAGAGAAGAGCTTAACCTCTAGCTACTTATTTGTTTGGAACAAATTTGATGTCATCATATTGCCATAGGAACTACATCATCGGTCCTTATGAAAAATATAAGCATACGACAAAGGTAGAATGACATGAAAAGCCATACTATGAACAATTATCCATTGCTGAAAGTACCAACTCCATGCAACATACAATAATGCAATGCAATACGAGAAGGAAACAAGCTCATATAACAGGGAAAACAAGTACAAATGCACATATCCAACCCAACAACGGTCAAGAAGATAGTTATGCAAATATTTTGTTATCGATCTTTGAAGAGATCCACAAGTTCGTGATTGACGATAAGGGTTAAAAATGATGCCCCAAGCAAGGATACATGCAAGGGGAAAGGAAAATGGACACGGGGTCCATGAAAAGCGTTTGTGCGCAACAAAACTATAGTGAATAGTAGAATAAAGTAGAAGAAGAAAGAAAAGGGCCTAGGGCAACAAAGTGCCCTAGGTGGAAGAAAAGAGAAACAAATGACAAATAATGTCCTTGTTTAGTGGAAAAATGAAGAAAAATAATTATTTGAAAAATAATTATTTATGAGGGTGTGAAGAAGAATAAAAATCGCAGGAGCAATAAAATTGTCCTGGGGAGAAGAAAGGGCATTGGACAAAAATGCTGATACGGTGAAAAATAAGATAAAAATAATTATTTAATTAAAAATAATTATTCCACAAATGAAACAGAGAGAAAACGGTGAGCGAAATGGGTGTCCTGGCCGTCGATCAGTGAAAAACAGGCTAATATACCCCCAGGGGGGTAAAAACATCACAATCAGTTCATTTTAACCGCTTAGTTTAGAAAACTTACCGTGAGGCTCTGACACTCGGGAGAGATGGTGATCGCACGTGATCGTTTGAGGCGTCTTTGTAGATTATAGATGATAGATCTATAGACAATATCAAATGTTATTTTCAAGTGTTATTTTGATGTCATGGACTGGATGATATGATGATATTGGTGTGGGGGATATATTTTTGATTATGTGCAACCACTCTTGCCCCCATTGATGATATGATATGTGATGATTAGCTTAGTATACATGCATGATGTAAAACTTAACATTTTTTATTTATATATGATGTATAGATGATGCTAGATGTGATGATAGTGATGGTAATGTGATGTGAATGATAACAAAACAGAGCACATGTAAGAAACATAGCCAAATGCTAAAAAGAACACCAGAATCAATGCAATACACCATGAATCACCATGCCTTATTAACAAGTAACAAAACACAAGACCAAATGCATTAAGAAAGAAAGAAAGAATTAACACACTAGCATGTCGAAATCCACTACAATATGCACAAGAAAAAATGAATCTATTCTAATGAAGAAAAGATAAACTATGAAAAAGTACACCCAAGTAGGCAAACAACTCAAAAGCAAGACACAAAACACTATACAAGCAACAAAGCAAAGCAAGAAAACAAGAAAATGCAAGTAAATGTTTTTGTAAGATATGTTTTCATAAATTGATTTTCTATTGTTTAGGTTTTTGTGAAACAATTTTATATCGTTTTGGTGTTTTTTGAAACAATTTTCTATTGTTTTTGTGTTTTTCAAACAAAGTTCTATTGTTTTTGTGTTTTTCTCGAAACAATTTTATATTATTTTTGTGTTTTTCTCGAAACAATTTTATATTGTTTTTGTGGTTTTAACAGTTTTCCAAAGCTATGTGCAGGTAACCAAGAAAGCGTGGATGCCCCCAGCGTTAGGTGGGGAATATACAAGGGTAGAAGCCACGCGCTAATGAACAAGAAGGTGAACTCATTGAGTTGCCCCGAGCATAAGATGGGAAATAACGAAAGACCACATCCCTCACAGATGAATAGAAGAAGGCAAAGCCGGATCAAGGCTGGACAGAATGGTGTGCATAAGGAAACTCGAAAGCAGAACTAGGTCCAGGCCAAAGACAACTACCCAGGATGCTTGTGAACAATGAATCCTCCCGAGGCACCGGAAACTGGTTTTCACCCAAGGACTTGTCCAAAGTGCCACAATTGCGTGGTTTTCACTAGTGGATGACCTGTTTTCTCTTTTTCTTTTTCTGATTATTTATTTTATTTTATTTTTTGTATTTTTTTATTTTTTTGTGATTTTTATGACTTTCTTGTGCCATGTTTAGGCATAAAACCTCTTAAGATGCATGGCATTCATGGGCTCCTGGAGCTCATCACCATTGGGGTGAGCCAACTTGTATGCCCCTGTGCCATACTTGGCAACTATGACATAGGGTCCTAACCAATGTGGTTCAAACTTCCCTTTCTTTTCTCACTCTGCTCTGGTGTTGAACTAGTTCTCCTTCATAACTAAATCACCCACCTCAAACGGCAGCGAGGGATGATTCTCTTGTTGTAGTTGCAGGAGATTCTGTGTTGATATACCTTCAGGTGATTAAGAGCGCGAATGCGCCTCTCATCTAGGAGCTCTAACTCAGCCAATCTTGCCACTTGATAATCTTCATCCTTATCCAAATAGTCCCGAAGAGAAATTCACAGGGATGGGAGTTCAATCTCTAAAGGGATGATAGATTCTGTCCCAAACACTAGGGAATATGGCGTCGCACCCGTAGGAGTGTGAATTGATGTTCGGTAGGCCCAGAGGGCTGGGTGGATTTGTAGGTGCCAGTTTCGACCGGTTTTGCTAACCATCTTCTCCATTATCCTTACCAAAGTCTTGTTTGTAGCCTCAGCTTGTCCATTACCCTGAGGGTAATATGGCGTGGACCATTTTAATCTAATTTGGAACCGTTGGAAAAGGCCTTTCATATTTTTGTTCTTAAATGACTTCCCATTATCTGTGACAATGGCTGTAGGGATACCATATCAGCAAATAATGTGATTCATGATGAATTTAGAAATCTGTGCTCCTGTGACATAAGTTAAAGGGATAGCCTCCACCCATTTTGTAAAGTATTATGTAGCTGTGATGATATGTGTATGACCATCAGATGAGGTAGGAGTAAGCTTCCCTATTAGATCAAGTCCCCATTTAGAGAATGGCCACGGGGTAGTGATTGGTTGCAATGGTTGCGATGGAGCATGGATGAAATTTCCATACTTTTGGCAAAGCACACATTTTCTAACATAATTACAACAATCAGTTTCCATGGTGGGCCAATAGTAACCTACTCTTAACAGTTTCTTAGCCAAGACCATTCCGTTTGTATGTGCTCTGCATACTCCTTCATGTACTTCTTTAATTTCCTGGATTGACTCCATCACATCCAGACAACGTAACAGATTCCCATCGTAGCCACGACGATAAAGTGTACCTCCTAAAAGGGTGTAATGGGATATCTGGTGAATCAGGATTTGCTTTTCAGAATGGGAGATATTGGGAGGGAAAGTATTGTCCTTAAGATAGGTGAAGATGGGTTCATACCATGGGGAATGGGGACCAACAACCTCACAAGCTAGGAAAGATTCTGGCATGTCATATGTGGGCTGGCGTAGATTTTCTACGAAGAATGGCATATCATTGTTCCCTGGTGGAATATGAAGCATAGATCCCACCATTGCCATGGCATCCGCCGATCTATTCTGTGCTCTTGGAATTTTCTCAAAGGTGATGCGCATAAAACACTCCTTTAGAGTTTCCACTAACTTTTTATAAGGTATGAGCTTATCATCCTTAACTTTATACTCATCATTAACCTTTGTTTGATGATTAGCTGCGAATCACCTACAACCTTAACATGTTGAATATTCCACTTGATGGCTAGCTTCATCCCTGCAATGAGTGCTTCATATTCCGCAATGTTGTTCGTGCAAGGGAAGGCCAGGTGGAAATCCTACGGTATAGGATCACCCGAAGGAGTAATAAGGACCACTCCTGCACCTGAACCATGAAACGTAAAAGATCCATCAAAATGTATCTGCCATATGACAGATTCTTCAATGTAGAGAAAAGATGCATCTGGCAGATCCAAACTCAAAGGTTTTGTGCTTTGCAAAGGTGCTTCCGCTAGCTGGTCGGCAAGTACTTGTCCTTTAACTGATTTTTGATGGACAAATTCTATATCAAACTCACTGAGTAGAATGATCCAATTAGCCATTCTACCTGTGAGGGTGGGTTTGGACAACAAATACTTGAGTGGGTTGACCTTGGATATGAGCTTGGTCTTAGTATTTAGCAGGTAATGGCGAAGTTTCTGAAAGGTAAAAACGATGGCCAAGCAAGCCTTTTCAATCTGAGGATAATTAATTTCATAGGTGATGAGGGTGCGACTCAGATAGTACACCGCTTTCTCTTTATGGCTAAGGTCATATTGGGTGAGCAGCGCACCAATAGCGTATTGCGTAGCAGAAATATAGAGCAAAAGTGGTTCTCCTGGAGTAGGAGGCATGAGGACAGGTGGATTAGCCAGGTATTGTTTAAGCAAAGCAAAGGCTTGTTGTTGCTCGGGTCCCCAAAGGAAAGTGACGTCCTTTTTAAGAAAATGGGTGAATGAGTGACATTTATCTGCAAGCTGGGAGATAAAGCGGTGAATGGCTTGAATTTTCCCTTGCAAGCTACACAGTTGCTTGATATTCTCAGGTGGAGGCATTTCAGTGATGGCAGACACTTTAGTGGGATCTACCTCAATACCTCATCTCGACACAATGAAGCCCAATAGTTTCCCGGATAACACACCGAAGACACATTTCTTTGGATTCAATCTGACTTTGTATTCACGCAGGCATTCAAAGATACACCGCAAAATGATAGGATGATCCTCTCTTGTTTTGGACTTTCCCAGGATGTCGTCTACGTAGTCTTCCATGATGTCATGAATCATATCATGAAAGATTATAGTCATGGCCCATCGATAAGTTGCTCCCGCATTCTTAAGGCCAAATGGCATCACCGATAACAAAAGGTGCCCCAAGGAGTTGTGAAAGTTGTTTTGTGTTGGTCTTCCTCAACGATCTTAATTTGATTATAACCTTGAAAATCCATCCATGAGTGATAGCATTTCGTACCCTACTGTGGTTGAGTCAACAATCATGTCAATGTTGGGAAATGGAAAGTCATCTTTAGGAAAGCTTTATTGATGTCCCTAAAATCATGTAGATTTGGATACCGATAGGTTTCTTCTGGACAGGAACAATGTTCGATATCCATTCAGAATAATCAATTGGCCTGATGAATCCTACTGCAAGTAACCTTTCCAACTCTTCTTTAACTAACAAGGCCACTCTTGGGTGCATCTTTCAAAGCTTTTGTTTGATAGGCTTAGCATCTGCGTGCACAACCAGGTTGTGCACAACTAAAGTTGGATCTAAGCCGGGCATGTCTTTGTAAGACCATGCGAACACATCAATAAAATCTCGCAGTAGCATAGTGAACGTATTTTGTTCTCTGGCCGAGAGTGATGCTCCCAATTTTACTATCTTGGGATCTTCTTCAGAATAAATATTGACATCAATGGTTTCTTCAACTAACAATTTTGATAAATCCTCCATATGCGTAGGATCGGGAGGTAGGTTGAGATCTTCATCCAAGGATGTCTCTACGAGATTTTCATCCTTGGCGTGGTCACTTTGTTTGTCCTTTGATTTTCTTATTTGTTTGTCAGCCAGTGCCTCAAAGAGGTTTTCACTATGTGACTTGGACTTTGATTTTTTCCGAGGCTTTTCTTTAGAACTCTTGCCCTCACTTTTCTTTAAATTTTGCTGACCACGAAGTTTAGCCTCCTCGCCGAAGTAGGCGCAGGTGTCTAAGTCGATAAAGAAACCCTTCTTGTGATCTCCAATGGGAATTGTATCCCTTATGCCCATGAACTCTGCAATAGCCTCGTCATTCTCGAATAAATCTAGTGGCATGTGATGTTGTTGGTCCCATTCAACAAGGGAAGGGTACACAAGGTCAAGGGTCGGTTCGGTGGGGGTTATGGTTAGGACAACATTGTTCATGAAAAGGTTCGTGGAGGCCAGATCCTCATATAGGCTACAATGGGAATCCGTATCGTTGTCTAGGTACTCAAGCTATCCTCATGCTCAGAACAAGTCGCATCTTGATCGTTGGGGTGTGCTCCGTAAGGGCGAATCCCAATGCCATATCTTTCTGTTTTGAAATGTGGAAGAGGGACTGGTTCTCTTTGTCCTTGTTCATTCCTCCCACATCCTAGGCCTTTGTAGCCCATGGAGTACATCATTCTGCTAGATTTTTCATATTCTAGGGTTTGATAACAAGATGGTTGAGTGTCCTCAGGGACCCAAGTAGTAGGTGGATCAAGTAATTTTTCCTCAGCTAACAAGCCTCCAGGTAGGAATGACCCAATAGTGTGTTCCTCTCTAGGTCTCCTGAAGCGGTAGTTGGGTCGACCTCTAGTCTTGGGTGACAAGGAGAGGTCAGAAACCAAGAGTGCTTGTTGTACATTATACTCCCCACAGCCATATTCCAGAATTTTCATCTCCCATGAATCAAATGGCGATGTGGAAGTGGACGCCCCATGAGCGTAAGAATTAAGAGAATTTGAATCTACTCGAGATTCCATGGCCTCAGAATGAAGAGGGACAACTATATCTGTGGAGGGACATGCATATGTACCCTTTCGTGCAAAGCTATTAAGAGCTCTACAATGAGAAAAGGGCTCTGAATCTCCTGGTATTGTAACCGTATGTCCCTCATGCTTCAACTTGATGCATTGATGAAATGTTGATGGCACGGCCTGCATGGCATGAATCCATGGTCGGCCTAGAAGCATATTATATGGAAGTTCCAAGTCTAGGACGTGAAACTTTGTCTGATGGCAAGTGGGGCCCACCTCCATGGGTAGCGTAATGGTGCCTGCTGACTCTCTTTCCGCGTTGTCGTATGCGGTGATAGTAATAATATGGGACTCAAGATCTTCCTCCGTATGTCCCAATTGTTTGACCAGCTTAAGCGTGCAGATGTTCAATCCCGATCCGTTGTCCACAAGCACCCGTTTGATTTTCCTACGGGTGACAACTACCTCGATGTACAAGGGAAGATTATGTGTAGGATTCGTGGCAGGGATCTCCCTATGGTTGAAAGTAAGATGCTCACTTGATGCAATATTTGCCACCATGGCTTGAAGGTATGTAGGATCGACTTCTAAAGGCACTCCCGACCCTTGAAGAGTTTGATACAAAATGTCCTTATGCACATTGGATATCTTGAGAAGATCTAAGATCGAGATCTTAGCAGGTGTCCTCTCAAGTTGTTCTAAAAGGTTATATTTATCAGTTTGCGGGGTCAACAGAGAGGGTTCCAGAATCATGAGGCGGGCACGCCTTGTTACCGCAGTGCAGTCCTTTCCCTTGATCCGGATGGTATTGACACAATCAGCAGGGAGTGAATACATCCGATAAGTGAATCGTAATGATTGTTATCTCTTTTGGTATATAAGTAATTCATGGCTTTATAGGTTTGGGATGACTCTCCCCGATCCGGCTTTGTCTTTTCCAACTTATCATGCTTGGGGAATGGTTCCTTATAAATCCCCATTTTCTCGTTAGGTGTTTACATGTGGCCAGGGTTATCCACCTCTATCTCCCCATTGTCAATGAGGTCTTGAATATAGTGGCGAAGTCACAAACATTTGTCTGTTTTATGACCTTTAACATGATGCATTTCACAATATTCATGCTCCTTATACCATGAAGGTTTAGGAGCATTGTCATCAAACGGTTGTGTTGTAGGATAGGTCATCATGTTGGCCACGCATCCAACTATTTTAGTATGAGGGACAACGGTTCATTGAGGGAGGTGAATGTTCGTCACTTTGGTGGTGGTTGAATTGGGCCCTTGGTTAGTTTAAAAGGTTGACTGGTTTGGACCGTTTGAACACATTTGGAATCAGTGATTCCGTCTCCCACCACGTTTTTGTTTTTGTTAAAGATCTTTGGCTTTTCAGTGGGTTTGACACTTTGGTTGTCTTTAGATTGGGTTTTGAGGGTGCCTTTGGCAATGAGAGCCTTTTCTATTTGAATCCCTTTCTCGATAACCTCCTCAAAGGTGTGGACACAATGCATTTGGAGGTGGAAAGCTATATCTGGGTTGAGATTAGGGATGAAAATACTGACTAGCTGCTTCTCAGGGAAAGCACAAGGGAAGTGACTAGCTATCCCTCTCCATCGTTGGAGGAAGCTGGCGAAGGTCTCATTTGGGCATTGTTTTGTGCCGCACAAGTCTACCATGGTGATGTCACTCTCTATGTTATATGAGAAATGACGCACGATTTCTTCCGCCAATTCTAGCCAGTGAAAATTGATCCTCGTGGTAAGTTCGTAAACCATTCCAATGCTTGACCTCCGAGACTCTTAGGAAAAAGTCTGATGAGGTAATTATCACTATAAGACACCTCTTGACATGCCATGTAGAAATCTTTAACATGATCCCTTGGGTCTCCCTTTCCTTTGTATTTTTCAAACTTTGGCATATCAAATTTCTTTGGAAAGGGTTGAAGGGTCATTGTCTTGTCAAAAGGATAGGGGCATAGTTCTTCGTATTGGTATTTCCTAATACTCCCTATATTGCTTTCTTGTATGCTCACAAGAGTTGCTTTCATAGATTGCACTTCTTGTGCGAGCAATTGTTCTCTAGTGGGAGAAGCGGGGATGTGTACATGATGGTACCCCGTGTCTTCTTCTCCTTGGTTTTCTCGATGGAGTTCGTGGATCCTAAACTTAGGCTTTGACTTTTGAACGTTCTTGTTTGTGTCTTTTTGTACCTGGAAAGTAAGCAAAGCTAGTTGTCGGCTTAGGTTACTGAGTTGTTGTTGGATTGTGACTTGGTTTGTGTCTTCTTCTTCTAAAGGTTCTTCCTCTTCGTATTGTGGAGGCTCTTCCCCTGTTTCATGTTCTATCTTATTTCTTCGTGCCACTTTGATGAGGGGTATTCTATGCCCTATCACTTTATCATTTTCTACGTAAGAAGTGGAAGCATGCCCACCTGTTAAAATATCTTCCATATTGATAAGGGGGCATTCTTCCTTAGTAGTGTCATTTATAGGTAATATTGGTTCATTCTCGGTGGGAAATTTGGCCCCTAATTCCACGACCCGTGCCAAAACTCTATCTTTGTTTCTAAGGAGAAACTCATCTAGTAGAGTGGGGTCAAAATCAAAGTCTGTGTGTGGTGATTCTAATTCATTTCCACTATGATCGACCATCTCTTCGGTTTCCTTTTCTGCAGAAAATAGTGGCCCTAAGTCGTGTCCAATGAAGGGGTTTGACCCTTGTCTGTTAGAGGTCTCCCAAGCATGTGCTTGTTGTTCCTCATATGTCTGTTTCTTCAACCCTAGACGTGTTTTGGGAGCCATGTTTTCGTGATAAGTTTCACTAAGGTAAGTTGTAGATTTGTTCAAAATTCAATGACTACCCCTAAGTGAAACACAAGATGAAATTGCTAAGAGTATGAATGTGTCACCAATGTGAGAATACCAATATGATAGAGTGATAAATCACCCATGATACAAGCGTTTGGTATTAAAACTTAATCAAATGAAGTACTTCCTAGACTACGTTTCAAAGTAATTTGTGACGCCAGATGATTAACAAGATGTCTCCACTTATGCCAAGTTCAAAGGAATGAACAAGACGTAAGTAAATACACGAAGTTAAATGCGATCTCCCAATCAAGATATACGACGAGCAAGCTCAATTCTGATTAAGACCTATATCTCAAAAAGTGCCAATTACGATTTGTGAATGACACAACAATATCACCAAGATATGTTAAACCACTTTGTAAGAAAGTGAAGTATTGATATCGAGGTGTTATTGATATAACACGCACAAATGGTAGTGCCTAGCACCTTTTGAAATCGAGGTAATAATAAAACTGAACAAAAAAAAGCTCAAAGTATAGCTAGGAATAGTTAAGAATGTGTGCAACGTAACCATACAATATAGGTATTTATGTCGAGTTTACAAGAAACAAGACGTAAATATCAAAATTGTAATGATACGAGACAAACAAGCTAACTCCTCTATGGAAGTCCATGGTGATGAACCACGCCTAACTACAATGACGATCTTGACATGGGTATCAAGATCACAATGGCTACCAAATGACGTGAAAATGCCTCCACTCACTTTAGACGTTTAACTAACCCAGCCGCAAACATGGATGGGCGTAAACGGACATAAAAGTGAGAGAAACAATTGAATGGAAACACAAAGGTAATCACACCTCTTTTGATCAACAAAGTGTCAAAAGAATATGAAGGAAATAAATCAAGAAAAATGACGAAAAATGCTAGCCTCACTTCAACAGAGTTTCACCTCACCCTAAGGCAAGTAAAAACTAGGTGAAAGTAATACGTCACACATTTCTCAAAAAGAAGGTTCACAACTCAACACTATTTTCAAATGGTCAAAGTGGGCTCCTGGCCAAAGTATATTCTCCTAGGTGGTTCTCTCGCCCTAGGTGTTACAAAGTTGCCACGAGCGAGCGTGATTTACCCAAAAAGTCACACTGACTAGTTTGGGAGTATCTCGGCTTTACTTTACCCCCTTCAAGAACAATAGGAAACTAGTGCGTCTACGTGTACTATCACTGGGGTCGCCACAATAGACAACCTGTAACTCTATCTCACAAAGGAATCACTAGTCAAGTAGGTAGTGCGGAGCACTTCCCATTTCATCCACAAGGTTCCCTCTTGCGTGGACTACTTTGGGGTTCCTGGAACCACCCCCATTGTTGTAGCTTAAGGCGTTATGCCAAAGGGGTTATGTTCCAATTGAGCGGAGAGGGACGTACTTTTTTCTAAACCTGCAATACATAAGATTTTGAATATGTTGTTCTTTTTATCTTGTTTAATTAGGTGTGGTTTTCTTGAACACCTTTTGGCAACCTGTATAACAACTGTATTAGTAGTTTTTGATTTTGTTTTGGTTCCTCCTTTCTTTGACAAGCGTTTTTAGGTCCTGCACTCAAGCATTAGTAGTTCTCCAAGAAAATCACATTATTTAAAAGAAGATTAAGAGTTGTTTTTGATTCTCAAGATCATCCAAGGATGCAAGAGAAGAGCATACACAACAAATAATCCAACTAAAAAGTAAAGAAAATATTTTCAATCAATGAACCATACAAAATTCTTGATAAATGTTCATTCCCCTAAACTAAAAGTGAAAGATGAAGTTTCCAATCTACCAAATGTTATAAAATGAAGACTAAAGTTGATTTTGATTCTCAAGATCACCCTAAGGTGCAAGAGAAGAGCATACACAAACTTTATCCCAACTATATAGAAATGGAAAACTTCAAATCAAAGGACCATTGAAAAATGCTTTGTAAAAGGTTCATTCCCTTAAGCAAAAAGTGAAAGATGAAGTTTCCAATTTACCAAATGTTATAAAATGAAGACTAAAGTTGCTTTTGATTCTCAAGATCACCCTAAGGTGCAAGAGAAGAGCATACACAAAATTTATCCCAACTATATATAAATGGAAAACTTCAAATCAAAGGACCATTGAAAAATGCTTTGTAAAAGGTTCATTCCCTTAAGCAAAATGAATAATCAAGTTTCCAAGTTTAATCCCAATGTTAACAAGATAGAGATCAAAGTTGTTTTTGATTCTCAAGATCACCAAAAGGTGCAAGAGAAGAGCATACACATGCTTTGGTCTAAATCGAGTAAGCATGAAAATACAACATTCATCAAAACATTAGACATGTTAGAAAATGACCAGTTTTCAAATAATAGAAAAACTTATAATTTCTGTAACTATAAATCCCAAATTTATGTTTTCATTGCATATTTAACTTCAATACCTTTCCAACGCAAAAAAAAAGGAGTCATTTCGAGTTCGGGAGAAAAAGTTATGGCCTTCTGAAGATGGGTTACACATATGCTCTTATGCTCATGGGTATGCACTTGACATGCACTCAAAAAATGTCA
Organism: Taxus wallichiana var. yunnanensis; assembly: GCA_018340775.1. Taxonomy (NCBI): domain Eukaryota; kingdom Viridiplantae; phylum Streptophyta; class Pinopsida; order Cupressales; family Taxaceae; genus Taxus; species Taxus wallichiana. Next base: position 71,486,283 of record CM031237.1, on the reverse strand, counting down.
AAAAACGTCCCTTAACCTACAAAATGGGAAAATTTTTCCAACCAAGATTCAATTTTGACAACAACCCATCACATTAATATATGAATAGAAGACTCAACGCTATCAAACATTAACATACATGCTCAAGAATTTAAGATTTTCAAGAAATTGACAAAACTAGCATGTAGAATGATGAAAAAGTAAGCTCTAAAAATGAAAACATGATGAAATCTTGAAATTTTCTCACCAAGATTAAATTTTGACAGCAACCCACCACATTAATATGTAAATAGAAGACTCAGCACTATCAAACACTAACCTACATGCTCAAGAATTGAAAATTTTCAAGAAATTGACAAAACTAGCATGTAAAATGTTGAAAAAGTAAGCTAAAAATGAAAACATGATGAAATCTTGAAATTTTCTCACCAAGATTAAATTTGGGCAACAACCCACCACATTAATATGTAAATAGAAGACTCAGCACTATCAAACACTAACCTACATGCTCAAGAATTTAAAATTTTCAAGAAATTGACAAAACTAGCATGTAGAATGTTAAAAAAGTAAGCTCTAAAAATGAAAACATGGATAAATCTTGAAATTTTCCCATCAATTCCAATTTTGACAGCACTTCACCTCCTTCATACCTATAAGGAATACCCAACACATGCAAACTCAACAAAACAAGTTAAGAAAAAACAAGTTAGATCAACATGTGTAAAAGAGGGTTAGTAACCAAAAATAAAACTTAACTACAAAAACTTGAAATTAAGTGCAAAGGACAATGGAGTAAGTCCCACTGGGCATGCCAAATGTGTGCATGTATACTTTTCTTAATGCTAAATCAAATGAAGCAAGAACTACCACCTAAAATAGTTCTACAATTTAGCTAAAACAAAGCATAAACACCATCATGATAAGAATTAAACAAGGGTTAGATGCTAGCATTCATAAATACAAACTTTGAAACTAACAATGCTAAATATCTAAACTCCTCTATTCTCTAACAACAAATAAATGAATGGACCTAAGTAAGCTCCATGGCTATCAAAATAGTTGTCCTTAATGTTCCAAGAACCTAGGAATGGGGGCTAATCAAAGTTGGGCTACAAGACCCTTTTGACACCTCCCATATGACCCAAGCACTTTAAGAAAGAGGCTTAACTCTTCAAGATGATGAACTCTCAAAAGGGCAAGGTGCAAGCTCTTAGTCTCTTTGCTATATGCTTTGCATTTTCTCTCTAAGGAGTTTAGGTGTAAGTAAAAGGTAGGTGGAGGGCTCTTTATATAGCCCAAAGGATAAAGGATTCAACACATTCTCATGAATGTGGGATAAAGGTAAAACATGATTAGGAATGGATAAGGTTGCTTTATTAAAGGTAACCTTACTTTAGAAGGGTTTAATACATGTTTAGCAAGTCATGGGAGTTGGGGGGTATTTTAATTAATCAAAGGTGATTAATTAATAGGTAGGTGTAAGCTTATAGAAGCCAATTAGAAGAATATTAGTGTGATTTAGGCTATTATAAGGGGATTAAATCAATTAAATATTGATTTATTGGTTAAATGGAAGGGAAAGCTAATTAATTAATAATAATTAATTAGTCTAGGTAGAAGGGGTGATTTATTAAAGGAAAGGTCGTTAATTAGGTATTTTTGTTGGATAGGAACTTAATTAATTAGCTTAGTGTAATTAATTAATGATGATATGAGGAAAATGAGCGCTTTTGATGATACGTTTGATTTTGTCCATAGAGATGATCAGAACTTGTGCCTAAGAATTCTACCTCTACACATTTGTGGTAATGGAGACTTGGTCATATAAATTTCAAGTATCTTGATACACTTCGCCACGCAATATGGCAAATGTTTTACTATCTCTCTAAAAGGATACGAGACAATTGTCCTCACTGCTAAGTAGGAAAACAACACGAGATTCATTCCGGAAAGAGTACTTTTAGAACTCATGGCTAGCTTGACTGGTTCATTCATACCGATATTTGCGGTCCAATGCATCCGATTCATTCGGATTTCGATTTTCATGTTTTCTTTCAATGACTATTCAAGAAAAATGTGGATTTTTCATCTTCGCAAGAAAAGTGAATCTTTTGAAACCTTCAAGAAGTTCAAAGTGGATGTCAAGAATGAAACTCATCGTGACATGAGAAATCTTTCCTCATATCGAGGGGAGGAATTCACTAGTGATGAATTCAAATACTACCTACTAGCTCACAAGATTTGTAGACATATTCCTCCTCCACACACACTGCAATAGAATGGTGTTGTTAGCACGAGAATAAATCGTACTATCATGGAAATGGTTTGATGCATGATCGATGATTCGGACTAGAAAAGACATTCAGGAAGAAGTAACGAGAGAAAACAATCTATTTTCTGAACAAAGTTCCCACGCTTTCTCTTGATGGAGTAACATCACATAAAGCATGGTCAAAGAAGAAACCATCATGTACACACCTTAGAGTATTAGCATGCAAAGAAAGTATGCACATACCCAAAAAGAGCAAAAAGAAAGCTGGATATGAAATCACAAAAACTCATCTTCATTGGGCACATAAAGAGACCCTTGCATATTGATTCATGGATCCAAAGACCAGGAAAGTCTACACCAATGAGAGATGTTTAGTTCTTTGAGAAGAAGGAAGAAGATTCCTCTCCTCCGGACTCATCTAATGTAGATTCTTCACCAATTATAAAACCTAAAGCTGATGTTACCATATATGATGAAAGTGATGATGGGGATGATCTGATAGAACCACAACCCATAAGAACCACTCGAAAGTGTATGCACAAGTGGTATACTAGAATGTTACGAGATATAAGAATGAATTCTCCACTAAATACATCCATCCTGGACCATGGAATCGTAGTAAAGAAAGAGAAGAAGTGAAATTTTATTTGATGAGTAGATTTATTTAATCGATGACCCCTCTACATTCCAGGAAGCACTATAGTCAAAAGTTTGGAAAGATTTCATGGATGGTGAATACAACTTAGTGATGAATAACAACACTTGGTAGCTTGTGGATCTACCACCAGGAAGAGACCCATTGGATGTAGATGGATATTCAAAATAAAGTACAAAATAGATGGAATAGTGGAAAAGTATAAAGTGAGACTAGTAGCAAATGGGTATGCACAAAAGAAGGCATTGACTATGAGGAGACGTTTTCTCACACAACTAAAATCAAAATGATCAGGATGATATTTTCTCTAGCCACAGGTTTGGTTGGAAATTCCATCGATGGATGTAAAAAGGGCCTTCTTGAATTGAGATTTACAAGAATAAGTTTACATGACTCAACCAGAGGGATATATTGTACACGGTTAACAATCAAAGGTATGCAACATCAATAAATCTCTATATGGCCTCAAACAAGCACCCTAGGCATGCTACATCAAAATTGATAAACCTCTCATACAACATGGATTTGTTATAAATCCATAAGATCCCAATCTCTACCTCAAAAAATAAGGGGGGGGGATTGTGATTATCTTTGTCTACGTAGATGATCTAGTCATCACTGGAAGTTCAGTGAGGATGATCGATGCAACAAATATAGATCTTAATCAATCGTTTGATATGACATATCTTGGGTTGATGCATTATTGTCTTGGATTGGAAGTATGGCTGAAAGAGAATCACATCTCTATTTCTCCGATGAAATATACAAAAATAAAGCTTGATAAATTTAGGATGATGGATTGGACACTGATTGCTACACCTATAGAGAATAGATTGTAGTTATCTTGTTGGATCCATCTCTTGTTGTAAATTCCACTCTCTGCTCAATAGTTGATTGGGAGTCTCATTTACATGACCTACACTAGACTAGATATTGGATTTGCAATTAGCTATCTATCCAAATTCATGTAGGAACCCAAATATTTTCATTAGAAGGCAGCAAGGCACATATTGAGATATGTCAAAGGATCGAGTAGATCTTTGTCTTGAATACAAAAAGAATGATAATTTCTTGTTGTCGGGATATTGATTCGGATCATGCAGAAACATTGATGATAGAAAATCCACTTTAGGATTTGTGTTCTTTATGGGATCTAGACCAATATCATGGGGAAGTAATAAATAACACTTTATTTCTCTCTCTTCCATAGAAGTCGAGTATCGTTTTGTAGGTGAAGTTGTGCAGTGAAGAGATATGACTACGTCACGGACTCGAAGCACTTGGAATACCATAGGACAAACCAACCGCCATGTATGTATAAAATTAAGGTGTTCTAAACATATTCACAATCTAGTTTTTATGAAAGAACAAAACACATTGAGGTACAAGTAAATTTCATACGCAAGCATGTGTTGAAGCACAATCAACAACTTCAGCTTTTCCAACAATTTGAACAACGACCATATATCTTCACAAAGTCACTTACATGTGACAAGTTTGAGTTATTCAGATATTTCCCCTCGTCATCCCTTGAGGAAATGAAAATTAAGGGGGGGAATGTTAGGGTAAATATACTATTACCTTAGTTAATTATGCATTGCATAGTTAGTTAGTGTATTTATTAATTGATATATGGTTATATTTAATTATAACCATCTATTTTAATTTATTCAAACATACGGGAGTTGTATTGTTTGAAAAATACTATTATTTGTATTGGTTCATGGTTGTACCTGTGTAACCCATTTATTTGTTTGTATATTGTTGTCCAATATGTATAAATATTGCATAACATCTTTTGTAATTTGATTTGGATGATTAATAAAATATCCAGGGCTTAGTAAGTATTTTACATTAATGTCACCCTTACCAATACATGAGGTGTTTTGTATTGTATACTTTCCTTCAATTTGCATTAATTTTTCATCCACAATTCACACTTGAATTTTAAAGTTATCATCTAGCATGATAAAATCTCTTTCTAACTTGTCACATGATTTAATAAACCTAAATCAAGAAACAATATATTCTTTGCATCCTTTTTTCCCAAAAATTATGAAAGACAATAATTTGAGTCCTCTTTGATCCCTCTTTGTTTATCTTGGAATGCCTTCTTCTAACCCTCTTGAGAAGCTTGATTCTTACTTTTCAATTTCCCATTATATTTTATAGTGTCTAATTTTTTGGAATGATGAAAAATAAAGTATATATTACTCTTGTGAAATTTTCTTATTTTTTCTCTTTTAAATTAAGCTTCTTTAAATTTCATAATTATTTTTTCCTATTTCCTTTTCCCTTGGCTTGGAATTTATAGGGCTCCTTATTTTCAAGTGCATGCTCTTGGTTTTCTACATATATATTCATCTTATCCTCATATGAACATAAGAAACTTGCTAGTTCATCAACACTTGGAGTGTTGATGTCCTTACACTCCTCAAGATTGATCATAATATGTGGCCATCTCTATATTAACTATCTCAAAATATTTCTAAAAATCATTTTATTTTAAATCGTTTTTCTATAAACTATCATTTTAAAAATAAAATCATTTACATGTATCTAAAATTCTCCAACAACTTCACTTTTGAGATTCTTAAATCTTAAAAATTTACTTTGAGGGTTTGGATTTTTTTCTTTTACCTTTAATAAATCCTTGATCCGAGTCTCCTAGGTAACCCATACTTCATGATAATTTTTATTACCATCAATTCTTTGGTAGATATTAGGATCTATAACACTCTACACATAAAATAAAGTTTGAGAATCTAACTTTTCTTCATATATTTTTACTCTCTTCTGATCTTAAGAGAACATATCAATATGTGGGTGATTGATACTCATAGGAAATAGTGTCCCGAAATCCCTTGTAAATAATAATTCTCTACAATTTTCCCTCCATTAATCAAATTTGTCTACCTTGAAAATATGGATATTCATAATAGAAAATTGCACATAAGCCATTTCTTGTAGAACCTTGCTCTAACAAAAATGAAATTTAAACGTCTCTGAAGGAGAAAGAACTAGAAAACTAAAGTGTCGATCAACATCTAATATAACCTAGACATAAATCTATATTATGTGATTAAGAAAAATATGAATAATATGGAACGCCTAATCAAATTACTATGATAGTAGTAAATGATTAATTAATCAAGTACAAGAAGTAAATCAAGCAACTAATCTAGAAAATATGAAACCCTTGTTAAAGATGGTAAGGAAAGCCTAAGCTGATTCACAAAGAAATATGGATTGTGTTGAAGAGTTGATATGATGAATACAGAGGGAAAAGCATCACGGTGAGACCCGAAAAAATGTAGATATGGAGGAATATGCTAGACACGGGTGCCTAGAAAGAGGCAAGGGGCACCTATGGGTGCTACCAACTAGTAGTGAGTGCTGTGACTATGAAAATTCATAGAAAACCATCTTCTAAATGTCACAAGGTGTTTGTTTTCCTTCACTTTTGGTCGCTATTATATCACACAATGTTCATTGATATTTCTTGAAACTTGCAATGAAATATTAAACTATAAAACCCTTAAAGAGACATCAAATCTTTGAAAATAAAGATGCAAAATTAGGTCAGTCCCTAGTTTTCAAACAAGTGATCTTACAACTTACCATTGCACTACATTTCGGATAAAATGTAGGTCTATGTGTGTGTGCGAAATTGTGCCCTAGGTGTCTCTTTTGTGTGTCACACTTGATATAAAACAAGTAACTAGATGTAAAATATTAAATAGATGTGTGCATGGAAAGTATGACTCCCTTCCTATGAAGTGTATGTAGAATATTGCAGTTGCTTTCCCTTGAATGGATGTTAGATGGATTCTTGAATGCTATTGTAATGCCTTTGGATACAACCTATCGTGGTGATAGCTAATGCTTAGTCTTTGGTCCTTTATTCTCATTACATAACTTTATATTTATATATGATTCCCTTGATTGAATTTTGTAATTAACCCCAAAAAGGTTGACTACCAGAAACATATGATTGTCAAATGGCTATACAGGACCTAAGAGATGTGAAGAAAGTACAAATAGGTCAAGCATGCCTAGAGGGCACTCGCATCGATTGAAGCCGACATCATGGCTATGTGCTTTAGTGTCCACAATGAGAAATGTTGAGGAATGAAAATATAGATTGAGCTAGAAAGAGTGAAGGACCACAAGTAGAAAAAAAAATGAGACAAAGATGGCCTAAGATTTAGGTTGATTAGTAATTTTATTACTTAGGAATCATATGGATAGTAGTATCTAATAAGGACTAGATAGTTACCCAAACTACGTGATTTTGTGTTTGTATTTGCACCCACTTTACGTTTTTGATCGAAATATTGATAAGAAAAAGTAAATAGAGATGCGTACCTAATAACTATGTAGATCAATTGTGAAAAGTGTGTCGAAAGAAAAGGAAAATCATGAAGTGAATAAAAATATGGAGTGTAGAGACTAAATATGAGAAAATATTTACACTCAAATGATTCTTTGAAAGAGCCGATTTGTGGCGATGGATCGTCAACTCCATTCCCAATTCTTATTGGGTAATAAGTGGATATTTTAATATGGTTGAGTCTCCTAATGATAAATTTTACCACTTGCCTATGAGGTGGATGCCTGGTGAAAGGGAAGTGGTGTATTTCATGTGTAAAAACTTTGGATTTTTTTATTCCAATGCATCTCGCTTTCCTCCTTTGAAGCTTGGTATATGTGGACACATCGTGTCGAGGATAGATCATGTTTTTAAATGGCTTGATGGTGCCATGTGGTCAGCTCAAGATTATTTTTAGTTTAGTAGAATTTTTCTATGCTAGTAGAGGTCATACCTGACTTTCTTCTTTCGGATCATTCTCCAATACAATTTCGTATCAATTGGCATGATGCGCACCCCCTTTTTCATAAAGGCTAATTCTTTCTCGAATACTTCCTTGATGGATCATGGCCCCACCATCAATCATATAAAGTGTGTTTGGAATTTAGTTTCACAACCTAGTCATTGCTAGTGATTTCATCCACCTTTACAAGCTAGCTGGATTCAGGTGGATAAGATTTCTTAGAATCTACTGACCCAACAACTAGGCAATAATTCAAGTATTTCTCATACTTCGCTAATACCTTGGATCTTAACGAGGAAGTGGTGGCACTTCAAGGTGATCCCTTCTCTTAAAATCTACAATTTCAAGTTGCAACGCTTCGGCACGAAATCCAAATGCACAGATAATTACGGTCTGGGGGTGCACGATCCGGCTTAGATACACCGGCTTAAAATTGGAGATCAGGTTTCAAAAGAATGTTTTCTTTATCTCAAAGCCAAAAAAACTTCCCACCAAATTTGGGCTATTATGGATGGTGGAGCTCACATTACCAGCCCACAACGTATGTTTCAAGCCTTTTGCGCCCACTATAAGATCGTGTTTCAAGCTCAAAACCCTTTGCACTCACAAAACTACTCTCGATCAATGTTAGGGTGTTTTTCCACGCAAATTATTAGAAGATAAAAGGTGATATGTGAAATAATGCTCACCATTTAAGACCTCCATGAAACCACCATGAAAATGGAAATCGTTAAAGTGCCAAGTTGTAATGGGTTCCCTTACGAATTATATAAAACCCTTTTGGACTTGGTCACCAGACCTATTTTAGGTTTATCTTGAGGGTTTCGAGAAATATTCCTTAGGGCCAAACATTAATAAGGGAAAAATAAAATTCATCCCTAAACAAGGAGACCAAGATAAAACTACATGTCGGCATCCGATTATGTTTGCTTGAACATCTCCTATAAAATCATTGCCAAAGCATTAGCTCTACAATTATACAATATTCTACCAGCTATTGTTCACTCGGAAAAATAGGATTTATACAGGACGATTCATCATGGATAACATCATTACAAAGTGTAGGAAGGCATGAAATGGGCTCACAGTCCAGTTAGGCTACTATGTTTATCAAAACTGATTTTGAGAAGGCTTATGATTAGATTGAATGGCCATCCATACTCACCATGCTCTAAGACTTTGGATTTGGTCTCATTTTTACTCAATCTTTCAATATGCTTTTGGATGCTTATGCTCGATCTCTATCAATGGATTCAACTTGGAACATTTTGGGATTTTTCATTTTATTCGGAAAGGCTACCCTCTCCGGCCCGACATTGTATGTTCTCACGGCCAAAATTTCTAGCTATCTCGTTAGCTCATGCCAAAGCACAATGTCTTGTTCGTGAAATCTCATTTCCTGCAGAGCGAAATGACGAGGCCATAAAATGACCATAAATTACCATTATTTTGTCCTTCCAAGTTACCTTTGAAAATGGATTTAAATGTAATATAGAAATTATAGTTTTCTTAAGATATAATATAGGATATATAACTTGTTCATTCTCTAGAAATATTTTGCTATCTATTTTGTTGACTAATCCTATTGATTATTTGGGAAAAGATGCAAGTATTGTGTATGCAGGACATAAAGGAAAGAAAATGCTAGTATTGGGAAAAGTGGAATAGATCATGGAAAGTACATTTAATCTCAAATCTGATTTCATATTCAGATTCCTCTTGAAAAATTATGTAAGTTCAAAACAAGAATCATCTCAATCTAAGATCGCATGCAAAATTTGTAGTTGTTTTCAGTTAGCTCTGTGTTGTCCTCTCAAAATTTCCCTCTTTTGAAAGTCAAAAAAATTGAAAATTTTGAGTTGGCACCCTTTAGAAGTGTTTTAGTGAAGTAATAAATTTGAAGAGATGGTGAAAATTCCGTTTCTTGGGGTCATTTTAGTGACTTGCGGGTTTGTCGGACATTTTTGTCCCTCATGTCCCAAGTACCGGTGGGCCTCTTGTTCGCGATTGGCGATTTTCCCATAAGTCCTTATCCATTAGCTTTTTTGGACTTTTTCAGCCCATTCATCCCAAGTGTGCATGGGTCTCCTATTCACCGATTCCCCACATCACCCGCATCGGCCGAATCAGCTCTTCACGTCCTTCACGTTTCTGTGTCCCTCAGACCACCTGTGCTCTTTTTCTCGCATCGATCAATCGGCTCTTCACGTCCCCCATGTCCCAATGTTCCATGGACCGTCTGGGCTAGTTTTTTCACTTTTCCCACATTTCACCTTTTTGAGTTAGCACAAGGTAAATGTAATGCACATTTATGATCTTCTCTCTCCCGAATGGTCATTTAAAAGGAAATCATCTATGCACTTATCACACTACTTGATCATTATCTCTTGCCCACATTTTTACAAATTGAGTCATTTTTCTCGCCTTCCAAAGATCTCTTTGATATTTTTGTCAAGAATCTATTCTTTGAATTCCATTTCCTTTATTCACTATGAAAATGAAGATCAAATTTCAAGGGCATGAGCATCTGTCCCCGTTGGAGACTCTTGTGCCCAATATTGGAGATAACAAAGTTCAGCATTTGGATTTTGATGATTTCTAGGGTAGATTAGCATGTGACAACCCTACTCCCATAGCTTAGATGATAAATGATAGTGGAATCATGTACGTCGTTGGTTTTCCTCTCTCGTGTGCAATGTGCCGATATTGTGTTGGCTCACAGGCTAATTTCAATCCAAATACCAAGGAGGTTATCAATGTGTAAGGCAAGTTGATTGCAAAATTTTACGTTGCCACTATCACCACCACCCTACGCATACCTGAAATAGAAGACTCCATTGTTCTTGCTCTTGGTCAAGCTCAAAATATTTTTGATCAAGACAACGAAGTATAAGGCTCTAGGTAGTGAAATATTAGGTGAAGTGCCATAAGAGGGGAGTGTCCCGACTCTCTAAGGCATTTTTCGTGGTTGAATTCAATGAAGAGCTATAAGATTTCATCACCTTGCTCACATTTCTTTGTATCTCAATGAAGAGCCATAAAAAGTTATACATGACTTTCTATCTCATTTACACCTTTGAAGCATCTAGGAATGGCTCGGTTTCACTTACATTGAAGGAAAGAAGGATGAGCCCATCTATGCATATTGCCCTCAATTTACCCTCAAGGTTAGTAATCATAATTTCATAAGGGTAAATGATGCCTTCACCATGTACGTTGTGAGACTCTTAGAGGGTGACGTGCCACAAGGTTCTCGATAAGGATAAGGATTTGATAACCAAGTATGGGGATTTCTTCACTCAATTACTGAAAGTTCTCATACATCGAGGCTAGTTTTTTTGAATCACACCTCTCAAGCTTCCCATGTTACAAATGATAAAATGGATTTGGTTGAGGTGTGTGAGTAAATGGATAAAGCCCATAGAATCATGCCGAGATAAGAAGATTATTGGTCTTCATTTCCCTTTCACCTTGGGAATTATACATGTAGCACAACTCTAGTGCCCAAAATATAGAAAGGACTATTGCTCATTACGCTTCATTTCTTCAGCCCAAGACTTACTTTTGTCTTAAGAAATGCATTGATGAAAATCTCGAATAACTTATCATCATCGTCCTCACACCGATGATTACTTTGGGCTAATTGTGTTGATGATTTTGAACCCAAGAGGAGGCATTTTGGTAGATTTTCTCTATAGCAGAGATCATTGACTTGAACTCTACCAGTGCCTAAAGGGCTTAAGGAAGATGAAGATTTTCAATCCTTTGAGTATGAAAGATCAATCAACCACACTCCTATGTAAACCATGTATTGGTATGTAAAGGAGAGAGATGACTTGAACGAGGTGATTTCCCAGGTCATTGTCAAAACTAAGGTTTGGTTTGACAGAAAAGTATGTGGCCTCGGGATAAACAAAAGTAGACCCTCTTCAAGAGATACTTCCACACCTAAGAAGGAAGTACATATGCCTAGCACTAAGCCACTTGAGAAAACTCCTCCTTATACTTGATGAAAGAACTTGAGTTGTCTAATCCTTTGTCTTCCACTAAAGTGTATCGAACAAGGTCAAAGAATTCAAGCAATAACCGATCGAGGAAGAGACACTTTTGGAGCGGTCAAAATTTCTTATTGCGATGGAGAACATTATTGATCTAAATGAGAATGATGATGATGAGATGAAGGATTCAGAAGAAACCCTTGAAACCACTACTGAAGTAGAGAAGGAAGGACTAAGGACCGAAGTTGCAAGCTTAACATAATCCTCTACAAGGGAAATTCCTATGGTTACATTTATTTTCCCACTAGAGACAACAAAGATGGTTCATACTCTAAGTACCATGAGTTCACTTACACTCGTGTCCCTTGATTATTCTATTTATTCTTCTTCCTTTTCTTGGGTACAGCTTCCTGAGTCGACAACAAGAAAATGAAACCTTCCTCTTGATTAACAGGGCCTAAATTTGATGTTTTAGCAGCTCTACTGTACTAACCCTCCTCCTCCAAAGAAAGAAAGCAAATACTACTTCGAGGTTCGTAATCGATGCTCAACGTCAACGCTTCTTGGATGTTGTAAAACCCAAAGTGGATAAAGAGGAGAAATATATTTTGATCTCTCGAATTGGAGCTTTCTCGAATTCCAATGAGAGAATCCACACTTGAGAGTGAGGTTCATAACCTTGAGGAAACTATCACTAAGGTTATTGAATGGGTGGAGAAAGGAAAGTAAACCATGGAGCAGCTATAAGAACACAACTAAGTTCTTTCCAAATTTATCGGATCACTGTTGGGAAAAGATAAAGTTTTGGTTCCAGGCCCATTGGTTGTTCTCCCATCTCCCATTTCTCTCACCAGGATGAGGTCCAAACCATCAAATACATTCACAAGTATTCTACTTATGGGAAGGATGTTGAAGCCATGGTGGATGATATGACTGTAGCAGGTTTAAAATTCATTGAGGAAGCCTTCAAAACTAATGAGAAGGTGATCAAGATGTAGTAGAAATTCACTTCCTCAATCAAGGCTATGGACAAGGAATTGAAAGTCTGGAGTGGATGTATCGCAGATCTCCATATGATGGGTCAAACTGATGATAGGATCTTGTTGGCCAACAATGTGTTTGATGATGTCAAGAATAACTTGTCAAGGACATGGATCTTTAGCATCGAGTGGAAAATAAAGGTTCTAGAAGAAGCATTGGGGAATTGAGGAATGTATGGAAAAAGGGGGAGTCTTTTAAAGCTTTTGGTTTATCCACCTTCAAGGATATTCACTACTATTTTAAGGATAAAACCACAGTGTATTCTTCTCTCTCCAAGAAATCAAGGCTCGAGTTTAAAACCTTTGTAAAGGATGATTTGTTCAAGTAAGAGTCAATAACTAAAGAGAAAATGAAGGACATTTGTTCTCTTCATTCAGCTATAGCCAATGCTAATAAAGAATATCTAGATCATACTAAGTTTGATAAAAATATGGAGAAATGCCTAGGCACGTGGACTCATGCTACTTCCAAAACAACAATTTTAAGGAGCATGGAGATTGTGAAAGAATTGAAGAGATTCAGGCATCACATCCTCAAAACAATGGGCCCTTCTCATCCACAACCGGATGTCCCTACTACGGCTCTTGAATTTCTTCTATTTTTGGTTCGGTTCCCCTATAATTTAACTAAGGATTTTATATTATGTATTTCCTTAATTGATATTTTTGTTAAAAGAAATGGTTACCAAATGTAACCACTTTGTAATGCTATATATTGGGCTCTCCACGCCATTCCAAAGGCACAAACTCGATAATTTTCTAAAGTTTAAAAGAACTAAAAGCTATCAATACACAATATTTTCCTTCTTGTTTCTATCTCGCATCAATTTATTCTCTCTAGCTTGTCTAAATTTTGTGAATCATTAATCTATTGCATTAAGAAGCTTTATATTCTTATGGATGTCATTTACGGAACTTTACGTCTATGAAATATTGTCTCGGTGGTTTAATATGAATGATTCTATTTTATATATCATCCTTGCACATCATTTATAAGGATTTATTTTTCTATCTATATTTCCCAGGAATGTTGTTATGTTCTACCTTTTCCCTCCTTTAGTTCTTTTGTTCTTTTTATTGATGATCAACCTTTGCATGAAAACACTTTCAAGATATAAAGTTCCTCATTAAAATAGAAATTTGTACAATTGTAAATAGTTGTGCTACTTCCTTTCAATAAGGGCACCTCTCCCATTAAAGAGGAGGGAATTTTTTTCCCACAGCTTTTCGGCAAATCTCTGGGATTCATTTTAATGAATTCCAATTTGAAATAAAAATTTATTGATCATTTCTAATCTAGTGACTCTAAGATTTACTCGCGGTAGAAGGACTCTTGGAATTGAGGATTCTCAATTTCAGATCCTAGAGCACAAGGCATTCCCCTTCCTTCAACAAGGAGAAATAGAAGAGATAATTCTACAAGCATGACTCCTATTGAAAACATAGCTTTTGGGAGTGGTATACCTCAAGAACAACTAAGTCCTAATCTTCACGCTTTAATTCTTGTTGGTGTTTCAATTACACTTCAAGCAATTTTTCCATGGATGGAAGTTCTATTACCTTGGGGCTAATGAGTTGGGCCTCTTGCCCTTCCTCAACCTTTGCATGAGTTACCTATGAGTAACAGAAAGAACTTTCCCAAGTTCAGAGGTGATGGAAAGGTACATCCTAATGAACACATTATAGCCTTCATAGTTACATGTGGAGTCCTTGAAGTCGAACATGAGGATGTCTCTGTGAGGATTTTTGTGGAGAATTTGCGGGATAATGAAGAAAATTGGTTTTATCATCTCCCCATGGGGCCATAACCAATTGGACTACCATGAGAACTAGATTTGAGAACCATTTCAAACTTACGGAAGATGTGCATGCTTTGTTATCCCGAGATTTCTCAAATCAAGAAAGAACCACAAGAGCCCATGAGAGAATTGTGGCCAAGTTCAAGAAGCAAATTAACAAGATCTCGCAAGACACCTGACCTATGGATCAAATTAAAAATGTTTCTTCCTAAATGATCAATTTCCTGAAGTAAGTTATACGTTGAGAAGAGCCAATATTGAAACTTTAGATGTTGATCGAGAGATTATCCGTCGGTGTTGAAGATGACTTGATCATGTCGGAAAATTGAAAAGAGACCCTTGAAATCTAAAAATTCTTCCTCCTCTTCCTCTACTCCTAGAGCTGATGCAGATTAGTTAGTACGAAAGCTTACCAATGACCTCATTTCCATCAAGAAACAATTGGCTTAGCATGCTCCTTATCAAGATGTTCCAAGGAGGAACTTTCAGCCTAGAAACTATTTGCCTTCTTCTCGCAGACAAGGTTAGCGATCAAGGGACCACCCATCAAGGTCCCCGTTAATGCAACTTTTGAATTTGAAGAACCTAATGATGAAGGGGTTAATGAAGACTTTGAAGAACCTATAAAAGAGGATGAGGAAGAACTAGAAGAACTTAATGAATCTCAAGTTAATTTTTCACTCATCAAGCCATTGATGAAGAAGATGATTATAATGAAGTAGTGGCAGAGATGAACGGTGAGTCCTATGTTGTTATGACTGGGATCGGAAACAAGAGAGAAAAAGTGATGCAGCCCACTAAAAAAATATACGGAGTATCCTTAACTATTCCGGTGATTACAAGAAGAGGATCTCCTATTCCCACTGCATCCACACAAAAGGTGAGTTGTGCTAATTCTTCTTCTTCTACTCCTACTTCTAAAACTTCTTATTCTCCAGCTCTAAAACTTGATAAGCCTAGGATTCCTAGTGATGATACCCCATCCACCTATGGATCTTTTGCTATCATTGACCACCTCAAGAAAACAAAAATCCAAATTTCAAAGGCTGAGTTTTACCAAACCCATGTAAAAGCCTATTCCAAAATGGTCCACTTTGTCGATTCCCATTCCAAAATTCATCCAAAACTTCTAAAGGTATTTTTCCCACTCCCTCTTCCACATTGTAACCAAATCGTGTGGCTGTAATCACTTCACCTAATGAGAAAATAAAACCATTCTATGTGACCCTCCTCATAGCGCCACGACTCAACAACTATGTCATAGACTCAAGAGAATTGGATAATGTGATGCCTGCTAAAGTGGCTCATGCTTTGGGTCTTATGCTCACACATAATTTTTGTTCTTGCTAGTCCATGGAGAGTAGAGAGGTACCTTTGGTGAAACAATTAAGGATGCACAAGTAGCTTTTCTTTGCTTTGCCGAGAGAAAAGGTCTTAGCTATTATTTTGGTAGGTGATATTCCTCCTTCATATGGCATGCTATTGAGTAGGATTTTCTCGTAAGGATGTGGGAGGAGAAATTCAAATGGATTGGTCACATGCCCTTATACAAGTCAATGGAAAGATGAAGAAGATGCTTCCCAAAAAAAACAAATTGAATATATTGTGGAAAAGATAGATGATCCCTAGGCACAAATACTTGTACAAAGATACTTGGGCATGGAAACTACATGCTCATGTCTTAGGATGAGGTAGAAAGTCCCAAAGAAGTGTTTCATGATCCTAATAGAATTTGGAATTTGGAATTTGATGGATTTTTCTCTTCAGTGGAAATGGGGCTGGTGTGGTTTTGATATCTCCAGAAGGAAACATTCATCCTTTCTCCTTCAAGCTATAGTTTTAAAATACAAATAACACATCGAATATGAAGCTCTCATCCTTGGATTGAATGCAGAAAAAGAAAGAGGTGTGAGGAACCTCACGGCTTGTGGAGATGCGGAGCTAGTTGTCAAACAAGTCAAAGACCTCTTCCAAGTGAAGAACAAAAGGTTGAAGCATTATAGGAATGCAGTGCAGGACTATATTGAATTCTTTGATGCTTTCTCCATCGAAGCGGTGCCAAGGGAGAAGAACACTAGAGCTGATTCCATAGTTGTTTCGGGGTATTTATTGATACCTCATCTCGATTTCTCTAAGAATAAATTCACCATTGAAATGATCCATAGACCAAGTGTACCGATAATGCAAACAATTGGAAATTTTTCATTGACGACCAGCATTTTATCTCTTTCTTAGAGCTCATGGAAAAATTTGATCAAATGTATTTTGAGGGAAGTGACAATCTACCTTGAGAGAGTGTCTCTTCCAATGAGGAAGGTGTCAAGGAGGAGATGGATTAAGATGGATTCATCAAACTAAAAGGTAACAAGATCCCTAAAGGGCAGGTAAGTATGGAGGAATTTCTCAATAAACATGAAAGATATGTCAAGTCCAAGGCTAACAAAGGAGCTCAAAGTAGTCTACTAAATATGAAAAGATTAACATTGGGATCCTTGCATGCGAACCCAAAATGGTGAGCGTTTGAAAGTGCTGCACCCAAGAGGAGAAGAAGACGGTAGTAAATATTTTGAAGAGGTATGTCGATGTCCTTGCTTATTCTTATGATGATCCCCTCAAACATGGGATTAAACCTTTCAAGAAAAGCAAAGGTAGTACAATCCAAATATTTCCTACACCATTTTCCAAGAGATACAAAAGTTGTTGAAAGCCAAGATTATCTTCCCCATTCATCATTCAACAAGGATTGCTAATATTGTACCTGTCGGAAGAAAAATGGTGAGATTCATATACATGTGCTGAATTTAGGAATCTAAATCAAGATTCTTTGATGCAACTATCCCCTACCCATGATGGACCGGTGTTACAAGTTGTCACAGTGTAGAAATGTTATCCATGCTTGACGGTTTCTTAATATATAACCAAGTGGAAGTCAATCTGCAGATCAACACAAGACTATCTTCACCACTCCTTGGGGTACTTATTCCTATAAGAGGATGCCTTTTGGCCTCATTAATGTTGGTGCCATATTTTAGCGAGAAATGGTTTTGTCCTTTGAAGTTATGAAAGGAAATTTTAATGTTGTGTATCTAGATGATTTAACTATCTTTTTCAAAACTAGAGCGAGATCACTTTCAAGCACTGAAAACAATCCTCTTGAAATGTAGAGAACATGGAGTCTCTTTGAATCCCAAGAAATTCGTATTTTGTGTCACGTATGAAAAGTTTCAGGACATGTTGTCTCTAAAGAAGGAATCAAGATTGATCTGAACGAGTTCAACCTATCCAAAGTGATTCTTCTTCCCACAAGAAAAAAGGGAGTACACTCTTTCTTTGGTAAGATCAACTTCCTGAGAAGATTCATCCCCAGATTTTGCAGAGATGACTTTGAATATTTCCCAAATGATGAAAGGAAAGAAGATGTTTGGTTGGTCCTCTAAAGGAAAGGAAGCATTTGAAGGCATTAAGAAAGCTATTGCTAAGACTCCTATCTTAGCATGTCCAGATTTTAGCAAAGATTTTATTATCTATTGCTATGCCACATAGAGTACCTTGGCCACTGTGTTGACTCAAAAATATTATGATGACCATGAGATGCCTATTGCATTCATGATTTCAAGCACACTATGATGGAGAAACATGCTTTTGTAGTAGTTAAAGTTTGTTAAGTAGTTTCAATTTTACATTCTTAACTCTCACTCTATTGTGCTTGTGCCCGATACGACTATCAAGTCTATTCTTACACAACAAGAGTTTGGAACCAAGAGAGGAAATTGGGTAGCAAAGGTTCAAGAGTATGATCTTGACATCAGACCAACGAAGCTAGTTCGGGGTAAAGGCCTGTGT
Organism: Taxus wallichiana var. yunnanensis; assembly: GCA_018340775.1. NCBI lineage: Eukaryota > Viridiplantae > Streptophyta > Pinopsida > Cupressales > Taxaceae > Taxus > Taxus wallichiana. The sequence goes on along the minus strand of CM031237.1, from coordinate 71,467,862 downwards.
GAACTCATTGCTGAAGGAGCTGGTCATGCGTTGCCTAAGGATGAATTTGATGTCCCTATTGTTCTATTCATCGACTCGGCGGCATGAATGGTAAGCTAACATTTCTCACTTCCTCACCTATGGTGAGTGTTCATCTCACTTAACTACCAAGGAGAAGAGAGCTATCATGTTAAGGTCAAGACAAGGTACATGTTTTGGGTGAATGCTTTGTTTAAGAGAGGAGTGGATGGAAGGTTCTTGAAGTGTGTTGACAAAGACCAAAAAAGAAGTTGTTCTCACCTTTAATGATCAAGCTTGTGGGGTTCATTTCTCATCTACTCTTCTTGCTCACAAAATTATTTATGTGGGGTACTATTGGCATATTGTTTTTAGAGATGCATCAAAGTGGGTCGACAAGTGCTAAGCTTATCAAACCTTTGTAGGAAGACCTAAGTTGGCTGTGTTACTACTTAAGTTAGTTGTGATCAAAGAACCCTTTCAAAACGGCATTTGGATTTCTTGTAACAATCAATCCATCTTCAAGTACAGACATACTCATGTGCTAACTACCACAAATTATTTCACCAAGTGGGTGGAAGCCATCTCGATTATCTCATATATCTCAATAAGCTAGATGAAGATAGGTTGCGGGTTTTGATAGGATCTCTGCTCATCAATAAAAGGTGAAATCTTTGTTTGACAAGAAAACTAGATCCAAAGATTTCAAAGTTGGAGACATTGTTTTGCTATGGGACAAAAGGCATGAACCTTGAGAAGCCATGGTAAGTTTGACTCTCTTTGGCTTGGTCCTTTAAGAATCATGAACTTTCTTGGTGAAAATTCTTTCTATCTTGATTACATGGATGGATCTTCTCTCACCACTCCCCTCTGAGTGGGCAATACCTGAAATTGTTTAAGTCCTAGGTGAATAGGAAGTCCTTTGTATATTATGTACAGTGTGTGTTTTCCTTTCCTTGATTTTTTGTTTTGTTTTTCCATGTGTTGCCTTCTGTATTGATTTTCCTTTGACTCTATTGCCCAATGGATAAGGAACTGGTCTTCTTCCATAGAGTTTTTCTTGAATTCTTTTCTTGCCTTATTTACAGTGATCTAGTCAAGTCATCCCTAGAAAGAGCATGTTGTTGTCCCCTCAAAATTCACCTCTTTTAAAACTCAAAAAATTTGAAAATTTTGAGTTGGCACCCTTTAAAAGTGTTTTAGTGAAGTAAGAAATAGGAAGAGATGGTGAAAATTCCATTTCTTAGGGTCATTTTAGTGACTTGCGGTCTGTTGGACATTTTCTCCCTCGGTTTCAAAGTACCGGTGGGCCTCTTGTTCGCCGATTGGCCAATTTTTTGAGCAAGTCCTTGTCTCACACTTGCTTTTAGACTTTTTCAGCCCATCTATCCCAAGTGTGCATGGGTCTCTTGTTCACTGATTCCTCGCATCACCCACATTAGATCTTCACATCCTTCACATTTACGTGTCACTCGGAATTCCCATGCTATATTAGCCCGCATCTCTGCCGAATCAGATATTCGTGTCCCTCTTGTCCCAATGTTCCATGGACCGTCCGGGCCATTTTTTCCACTTTTCCCACATTTCACCTTTTTGAGTCGGTATGAGGTATATTTAATGCACATTTATGATCTTCTCTCTTACGAATGGCTATTTAAAGAGGTAATCATCTATGCACTTGTCTAATTACTTTCTCATTATCTCTTTCCAACATTTTTACAAATCAAGTTGTTTGTCCGCCTTCCTATATCTCTTTGCAATTTTTGTTGAGAATCATTTCTTTGAAGGAAATTTCCTCTATTCATTGTCAAAATGAAGATAAAATTTCAAGGGCACGGCGATTGTCCCTATTGGAGACTCTTGTGCCCAATATTGGAGATAACAAAGTTTGGCATTTGGATTTTAATGATTTATCGGATAGATTCAACCCTACTCCCATGGCTCGGATGATAAATGATAGTGGAATCGTGTAGGCCAACTTGGTTTTCCTCTATGTGTGTAATGTGTCAATACCGTGCTTGCATGTGGGGCTAATTTAAATCTAGATACCAAGGATTTTGTCAATGTGGATGGTGTGTTGATTGTAAAATTGAATGTTTCCACCATCGCCATTTTATGCCTTCTCGAAACAAGACTCCATTTTTCATGCTCACGCTCAAGCTCGGACTCTATTTGATCAAGAAAGTGATAAGTATAACGCTCGGGTAGAAAAATCATGGCTGAAGTGACGGGAAGAAGCGAGCATCCTGACTCTCTAAGGCATTATTAAGGTTGACTTCAATGAAGAACTATCATATTTCATCACCTTTCTCACCCGGATTATGGGAATGCCCTCTACTAACGACTTCCATTTTTGGATGTTCCCTTTCATAAATATCATCTGCGAGGGTAAGAAAAACCTAAATTGGGCCGAGATTATCTGTGGAAACCTGACTAAACAATTGTCAAATGTTCAGCAAATAAAAAGTTCTACATCACTTCCTATCTCATGTACACCTTTGAAGCATCTTGGGAATGGCTCAGGTTCCACTTACATTGAAAGCAAGAAGGATGAACCCATCTACGCATATTTCCCTCAATTTACCCTCAAGGTCACTAATCATAATTTCATAAGGGTAAATGATGCCTTCACCATGTACATTGTGAGACTCTTGGAGGGTGACACTGCCACAAGGTTCTCTGATGAGGCTAAAGATTTGATTACAAGTATGGAACTTTTTCACTCAATTCCAAAATTTCTCATACATCGGCCGACAGTGTTTTGAAAAGCACACCTCTCAAGCTTCCCATGTTTTGCAACAACAAAATGGTTTTGGTTGAGGTGTGCATGCATCTAGATAAAATCCATAGATCCTGCTTGAGATAAGAAGATTACTTTGGTCTTCATTTCCCGATCACCTTGGGGAATTATACATGTGGGACAGATTCTAGATACCCAAAATATAGAAAGGGCTATTTCTCCTCTTACGGTTCATTTCTTCAGCCCAAGACTGGCTTTTATCTTAAGAAATACATTGATCAAAATATCATAATAACTTATCATCATCATCCTAACACCGAGGATTATTGGGCTGATTGTACTTATGATTTTGAAGCCGGAGAGGAAGCATTTAGGTTGATTTTGTCTACAATAGATCATTGAATTCAACCTCTACCAGTGCCTAGAGGGATTAAGGATGACGATGAAGATTTGCAATCCTTTTCGAGTATGAAATATCAATCAAGAACAATCCTATGGAAACCACTGGATTGGTATGTAATGGAGAGAGATGACTCGAATGAGGAGATCGCCCTGCCATCCTTTATCAAAAACTAAGGTTTGGTTTGTGACAGAAAAGTACGTGGCCTCGTGGATAAATAAAAGTAGATCCTCTTTAATAGAGACTTCCAAACCTAGGAAGGAAGTAAATACACCTCGCATGAGGCACTTGAGAAAAATCCTCCTTCTACTTCGATGAAAGAACTGAGTTTTCTCCTTCCTCTTCTACTAAAGTGTATTAGAAGAAGGTAAAATAAGTCAAGAAAGAATTGATCGAGGAAGAGACTCTTTTGGAGCAATCGAGTTTTCTATTGGACCAGAGAAAATTATTGTTCTAAGTGAGAATGATGATCATGAGATGAAGGACCCGTAAGAAACCCTTGAAACCATTATCGAAGTAGAGAAGGAAGGACCAAGGATGAACCTCCAAGTTTAACGTAGACTCTCTGTAAGCAAAATTCATGTGGTTACATTAATTTCCCCACTAGAGACAATAGTGGTTCATACTTTGAGTGCCATGAGTTCACTTGCACTCAGGTCCCTTGATTATTTTGTTTCTTCTTCTTCCTTTTCTGGGTTCCAGCCCTATTCAAAAGCAAGAAAAGGAAACCTTCCTCTTGATTAACAGAATCTGCTTTGATGTTGTAGTAGCTGCTTGGTACTACCCCTCCTCCTCCGAGAAAAGAACGCAAAGACTACTTCGAGATTGGTAACTCGATGCTCAAGGTCAGCAGATTATTTAAGGTTGTAAAACCCAAAGTGGATAAAGAGGAGAAACATATTTTTATCTCTCGACTTGAGCTTTCCAAAATTCCAATGGGAGAATCCACACCCGAGATTGAGGTTCATAACCTTTGGGAAACCTTCACTAAGGTTATTGAATGGGTGGAGATAGGCTAGCAAACCATGGAGCAGCTTAGAAGAACACAACCAAGTTCTTTCCAAATTTATCGAGATCATTTTTGGCAAAAGATAAAGCTTTTAATCCAGCCCCATTGGTTGTTCTCCCACCTCTCATAGCTCTCTCGGTGATGAGGTCCAAAAATCAAATACATTAACAAGTATTCAACTTATGGAATGGTTGTTGAGGCCATGGTGGATGATATGACTGTAGCAAGTTTAAAATTCATTGAGGAAGCCTTCAAAACTAATGAGAAGGTGATCAAGCTGTAATAGAAATTCACTTCCTCAATCAAGGCTATGGACAAGGAATTGAAAGTATGGAGTGGATGTATAGCGGATCTCTGTCATCGATAGGTTAAACTGATGATAGGATCTTATTGGCCAATAATGTGTTTGATGATGTCAAGAATAACCTTTCAAGTACATGGATCTTTAGCATCGAATGGAAAATAAAGGTTCTAAGAAGAAGCACTGGGGAATTGAGTAATGTGTGGCAAAAAGGGGAGTTGTTTAAAGCTTGTATTTTATCCGCCTTCAAGGATATTCACTTCCATTTTTAGGATAAATCCATAGTTGTATTCTTCTCTGCAAGAAATCAAGGATCGAGGCTTTAAAACCTTTGTCAAGGATGATTTTTTCAAAGAAGAGTCAATCACCAAAGATAAAATGAAGGACATTTGTTCTCTTCATTCAGCTATAGCTGAGGCTAATAAATAATATCTGGATCATATTGAGTTTGATAAAGATATGGAGATATGCCTAGGCACGTGGACTCATGCTACTTCCAACACAATGATTCCAAGGGGCATGGAGATAAGCGGGCATTGAAGATATTCGGGCATCACATCCTCAAAATAGTGGGCCCTATCGCCCACAACCGGATGTCCCTACTTCTCGGCTCTTGACTTTCTTCTATTTTTGGTTCGATTCCCTTGTAATTTAATTAAGGACTTTAAATTATCTATTTCCTTAATTAATCTTTTAGTTAAAATAAATGATTACCAAATGTAACCACTTTGTAAGCTATATATTGGGATCTCCATGCCATTCCAAAGGGTTGGAACTCTAATAATTTTTGAAAGTGTAAAAGTACTAAAAGCTATCAATACAGAAGATTTCCCTTCATGTTTCTATCTGCATCGATTTATTCTCTCGGCTTGTCTAAATTTTTTGAATCATTAATCTATTGCATTAAGAAGCTTTGTATGCTTATGGATGTCATTTCTTGAACTTTGTGTCTATGAAATAATGTCTGGTGGTTTAATATGAATGATTTTGTTCTATATATCATCCTTGCACAACATTTATAAGGAACTATTTTGCTATCTATATTTCCCGGGAATTGCATTATGTTTTACCTTTTCCTCCTTTAGTTCTTATGTTATTTTGTATTAATGATCAACCTTAGCATGAAATCACTTTCACAAGATCGTAGTTCCTCATTAAAATAGAAATTTGTACATTTGTAAATAGTTATGTTGCTTGCTTTCAATAAGGGCACCTCTCCCATTAAAGAGGAGGTACTTTTTATCCCCAACTCAAGTACTTTCATTAAAGTCCTAATTTGACAACCAACACTCCGGAACTCATAGAGTTAGTTACGGAACTCACAGGAGTTAATTGAACTCGCGAGTTTAGTTACGGAACTCACGATTTAGTTCTATAAATTTTATCAATTGAATAAAAGTTAGTTCCGGAACTTGCAATTCATTGAAAAATCATATTTAGTTCTGTAACTTGTAGATTTAGTTCCGGAACTTGCATAAAAGGAATGATAGCTTTAGTTCAGAACTTGCATCAACAAAATGATAATTTTTGAGGGATTGTGAAAAATCAGAGAATCCAATGGGAATTATGAGAGAGGTTTTATTTCATAACAATTTTTTTAGGAAAAACCTCATTCAAATTTGCTACAGATTTTACCAATGAAGAGAGATCTAACGTTTAGTGAGTTGCATTCCAGGAAAAGTTTATCAGATGAACACTAAAAGTTCCATAAACAAAAATAGAAAATTCAAATGGAAAATATGAGAGAGGTTTTTGTTCATAACAATGTTTTTAACAAAACCTTATTCATATTTGCTACAAGTTTTACCAATGAAGAGATATCTAACTTTTAGTGAGTTGTAGTCCGAGGAAAAGTGTATTAGACGAGCACTAAAAGTTCCATAAACAAAAACAAAAAAGTCAAATAGAAAATATGAAAGAGGTTTTTAATAGAAATGTGTTAAAAACATCATTCATATTTGCTACGGGTTTTACCAATGAAGAAATATCTAACGTTTAGTGATCTATAGTCTCGAGGAAAAGTGTATCGTATTTGGCGAGGCACTAAAAGTTCCATAAACAAAATAAAAGTCAAATGGAAAATTCGAGAGAGGTTTTCTTCATAGAAATGTGCTTAACAAAAAATCATTCATATTTACTATAGGTTATACCAATGATTAAATATCTAACTTTTAGTGAGTTGCAATCCAAGGAAAAAGCATATTAGACAAAGCATCAAAGTTCCACAAGTAAAAAACAACAAAGTCAAATGTTAAATATGGGAAAGGTATTTGGTAAAAATCATATTTTGAGGAAAATCCTCCTTCCAATAATGTAGGAGAATAAAATCATTTTGATTCTTGTTACCAAAAATCAAGGAGAAGATTTGGGAGAAAATCTTCCTAAAATAAGTAAGATAAGATTTGACTTCAATAATATATCTCTCTCCATATTTTGTAGAGATGGAGATCTTAGTTGTTAGGATTGGAATAAAGATAATATTAGATTGTATTTCCTAAAATAAGGAGTTGGTTGGATGCATGAATTATAAATGCAACCTTCCACACTGAGATATGTAATTCTTTTCCTCAAGTAATCAAGATTTGTTCTTTCTTTCCAATCTTTGGAAGTAAAGTTTTTCTACAAGTTCTAAATTAAAAGTATGAATTAAATCCTCTTCCAAGGAATGAGCTGGCCACTCATTCCAAGGAAGATGGATCAATGTGTTAATGTTTATTTCTTTATTTCTATAGTTTTCCTTTTGTTGTAATTTTTTAATTTTTTTATGTTATGTAATTTCTTTTGTGAACCTGCAAGTGTCTTTTCCTCTTTCCTTTATTTTCAATTCAACAATTTCAATTTATGCAAGTGTGTTTTATTCCTGCAAGTTTGATTTCATTTATGCAAGTGTGTTTCAATTTTTGCAAGTTTGCATTAAATTTTGCATGTGTGCTTTCAATTTATGCAAGTTTGGATTGTGTTTAAGGGAGATGCTTTCTAAGATCTTCTTCTCTTAATGCGTACAGCCTTCAAACACCAACCTAGATTGACATTATTATTGGCGAGGATTGATGACCCTCATCACCCAATTCTCAACTTCTTAATGGGCATGTTATGAATGATTCCATTCTTATGGTCATTGAAGATAAAACCAACATTCGAATCTTTATGAAATTTTTGGATATTTTACATTGTTTAGCTTGGGCTCATTCATTCATTGGAAAAAAATAGTGTTATCGGAAATATTTCCTTCTCGTGCTGATTAGTTTACTAATTTTGACTAGGAAATCCTAAAACATGGTAATATTTTTAAATTATTAGGTATTCCTTTTGCTTTTCAAGCCTCCCAGTAGAAGCTAGGAAATATGCCATCAACAATGGTAAAAAAGTCCGAATATTGGATCACTAGATCTTTATCTTTAGTGGTGAAATCCAAATTTGTTCCAAAGTTCTTACAACCACTCATCTTTACTATTCATCATGTTTGGTTCCTTACAAAGCTTCCATCCAAAATCTAGAAAAATTTCTCAAAGATTTCTTATGGGCTAATGCTTCTATAGGAAAAGGTTTTCATCTCGGGATCTTATTGGTGTGTGTTATTTTCCACATCATTAGGTGAGTCATCTCACTTAGTTGATATCATAGGTCCATGTGTCATTTAGGGGTCATTATGAGATTCTCTTACGCATCGGTGTGTCGATGCGTTAGTGCGTAAGTGCGTCATTGGGAGTTACACTTCTATTATGGGAATGTAACTCCCCCTCTCTACTCAAGTTGTCATGATTACAACACTAGGGGTTACTCAACACCTCCTATATGTACACCCCATTTGATCTATGAGATAGAGGAGAGTTTTGTGGCTTATCTAGGTTCTACCCATTTGTCGAATCTTTGCATGCACATTCGGTTGATGCTCGCTCCTCCGAGAGATCTCTTCATACTTTTACCATTCGCACATTCGTTGATGTGTACATCGTCCCTCATGATCCTTGCTTGCGGGTTTTAAAACCTCTTTCATGGTATCAGAGCGGATCTTGTGGATGCATGCACTCTTCGACATTGCTCAAATGCGTTTTCTAGCTTCCTGGCGTGATATCCAATTTTTATTACGTGTGTCATAATGGATATTCCATTCGTGCGCTTCTTACATTGGTTCGATTGTTCATGTGATTATGGGTGTTTTTGGAGTGTTTGTGGTTTTCTAGCTTTTGCATGCATTGGCCTTGGCTATTGACAAGCTCTTCTTGGTCTATGGGTCAGTTTTGAACTTGCAGGCTCATGTATTAGGCCTACATTGCATTACATACCATGTTCGCTCGGGTTTCACTCGTATAGTAGCTTTTTCCTTTGGGATTCATCTTGGACTACATTGCAACCTCTTGATTTGTCTTGCGTTGCTCGTCGGCTTTAGACAACTCGTGCATTACTATAAGCAACTCATATTTCAACCAACTTGACTCAAGTTTTGCACTCACATGAACATTTTTTCATTAGTCTTCTAGGCTCCTGTAGGTCTTCCACTCCGTGCCTTGGTTCTACACCTTGGTTGTTGCCCTCAACTCATGCACAATTCATTCTAGTGCCTCATGCTTGATCTTCATTCAACGTATTGCTGGTGTCCCCTCGTCTATGTGGTGTTTTCTGAAAACTCAACCTTGATCCTTGCATTGACTCGTGAGGCTCGTGCTTTAGCTGCTGGCTCATGGTCTACCATTGTCTTTGCTCGATGACCCCATCTACAAAATGACCTGCATTTGGGTAATTAGGTTCGATCTCATCTCCCCACTGCATCACGCTCTTGGTGTGGGTCGTGGTTCTTTCCTTGGGATTGTGCAACACCATTACCTAGCATCCACCACTCCGGATCAGCCCTAACTCAACGCCTCCACCATCTCTCATCTCGACACACATTCAACTCGACTCGACTTGGACTCCTACCATAACAGGTTTGCACCCTACGTGGCTGGTTTCATTCATTTTAACCTCTCCATGCACGTTTCGGTGGTTCTTGTTCTCTTGTTGGCTGGTTTCATCATTTTAACCTCTCCACGCATAGCTCAAGAAGATTACTTTTCTTGTTTGGCGAGATCTCCATGAAGATGTACACGTGAATTGAACCATTCAATAGTTACTCTTCTTCAGACGTGATCTCCATTCGCTTCCAACTTCAACACTTTTGTTGGTATATGCCACGTGGACTTGCACTTCCACCATGGCTTGACAACGTGGGCCTCACTCTATTTTAGACTTGTTTGGAGGTTAAAACAATCCCCCTTTTTTAATGTTTTGAGGTAAAAATTATTCACTTGGCATCATAATATTTTTAGGCTTCATTTTTGCTTGTTTAATTTCCTTCATACGCTTGTCGAAGACAGAGAGGGGTGAGGTCTAGGGTTGTGCAAGAGGTTGATCCCCCTCACAAGAAAAACAAACCCTGCCTGAAATTTGATGCCATTTCTAACAGTACCCACATGACACCCTTTGCACCCATTGTAGGCACTTTTTTAATGCGTTTGCAGCATCTAGTGGCATTTTCCATCATTTGTGGGAATCATAATAATGCTATAACTTTTGACTCATTGCTCATTTTTGAGTGCTTCTTTACTCAAATTTGCATGATTTTTCACACTTTACGTGATGGCATTGTCAATTTTGTAAATGCACTACTTTATAAAGTGCTACATTCTTGGGGGTTGACTAGTACTCTTGGGTGTTCACACACAGATGCATTATCAACCGAGTCCGACGTCTTGCTCTTGTGCATCTTGCATTTTGCATCATGGAGAGTTCTCTTTCCAAAATTGAGCATCGTAGGATCACTTTACAACCTCTTCCACTTCTCACCAGAGAGGGACTATTCACATGGCATGCTTCCATGGAATGTTACTTCACCCACGAGGGTCTTTTACCCTTCTTGCTTGGGCAGTTCCGCTCCACCGATCATCATCATCTAGAGGAATTCCTCGACACTTGCGACCACATCTTTGGTCACATGATGATGCATGTCTCCGATATCTCTAGTTTCATGTGGCCAGGACTCAGATCCACCTCACCGTGTCTATGGCATTGTTCGGTCCCTCTATGGAGACCCTTCACATACTACAATTGTTATTGCTACTACCGATTTAGTCATCTCATCCATTTCTTCGTGTGATGGCAGCCTTCTACTAACATAGACTCACTTGGTTCTAGGCTCTGTAGGTCTTCCACTCCATGCCTTGGTTATACACCTTGGTTGTCACCCTCAACTCATGCACAATTAATTCTAGTGCCTCATGCTTGATCTTCATTCAACGTATTGCTGGTGTCCCCTCGCTACATGTGGTGTTTTTGAAAACTCAACCTTGATCCTTGCATTGACTCGCGAGGCTCTTGCTTTAGCCTGTTGGCTCATGGTCTACCATTGTCTTTGCTCGACGACCCCATCTACAAAAATGACTGCGCATTTGGGTAATTAGGTTCTGATCTCATCTCCCCCACTGCATCGGCTCTTGGTGTGGGTCGTGGTTCTTTGCTTGGGATTGTGTAACACCATTACCTAGCATCCACCACTCCAGATCAGCCCTAACTCAACGCCTCCACCATCTCTCGCCTCCGACACACATTCAACTCGACTCGACTTGGACTCCTACCGTAATCCATGCGGTTTACTCCTACATGGCTGGTTTCATTCATTTTAACCTCTCCATGCACAGCTCAGCGGTTACTGTTCTTGTTGGCTGGTTTCAGTCGTTTTAACCTCTCCACGCATAGCTCAATAGTTACTTTTCTTGCTGGCAGATCTCCATGAAGATGTACACGTGAATTGAACCAGTTGATAGTTACTCTTCTTCTTGTGAGATCTCCATTCGCTTCAACTTCAACACTTTTGTTGGTATATGCCACGTGGACTTGCACTTCCACCATGGCTTGACAACGTGGGCCTCCACTCTATTTTAGACTTGTTTGGAGGTTAAAACAATCCCCCTTTTTTAATGTTTTGAGGTAAAAAAATTATTCACTTGGCATCATAATATTTTTTAGGCTTCATTTTTGCTTGTTTAATTTCCTTCATACGCTTGTCGAAGACGGAGGGTGAGGTCTAGGGTTGGCAAGAGGCTAATCCCCCTCACAAGAAAAACAAACCCTGCCTGAAATTTGATGCCATTTCTAACAGTACCCACATGACACCCTTTGCACCCATTGTAGGCACTTTTTTAATGCGTGTGCACCATCTAGTGGCATTTTCCATCATTTGTGGGAATCATAATAATGCTTATAACTTTTGACTCATTGCTCATTTTTGAGTGCTTCTTTACTCAAATTTGCATGATTTTTCACACTTTACGTGATGGCATTGTCAATTTTGTAAATGCACTACTTTATAAAGTGCTACATTCTTGGGGTGACTAGTACTCTTGGGTGTTCACACACGAGATGCATTATCAACCGAGTCCGACGTCTTGCTTTTGTGCATCTTGCATTTTGCATCATGGAGAGTTCTCTTTCCAAAATTGAGCATCGTAGGATCACTTTACAACCTCTTCCACTTCTCACCGGGAGAGGGGACTATTCAGCATGGCATGCTTCCATGGAATGTTACTTCACCCACGAGGGTCTTTTACCCTTCTTGCTTGGGCAGTTCTGCACCCAATGATCATCATCATCTAGAGGAATTCCCTCGACACTTGCGACCACATCTTTGGTCACATGATGATGCATGTCTCGAGATATCTCTATTTTCATGTGGCAGACTCGAGATCCACCTCACCGTGTCTATATAGCATTGTTCGGTCCCTCTATGGAGACCCTTCACATACTACAATTGTTGTTGCTTACTTGATTTAGTCATCTCATCCATTTCTTCGTGTGATGGCAGTTACTTCTAACATAGACTCACTTGGTTCTAGGCTCTGTAGGTCTTCCACTCCATGCCTTGGTTATACACCTTGGTTGTCACCCTCAACTCATGCACAATTAATTCTAGTGCCTCATGCTTGATCTTCATTCAACGTATTCTTTGGTGTCCCCTCGTCTATGTGGTGTTTTTGAAAACTCAACCTTGATCCTTGCATTGACTCGCGAGGCTCTTGCTTTAGCTGTTGGCTCGTGGTCTACCATTGTATTTTCTCGATGACCCCATCTAGAAAAATGACTGCATTTGGGTAATTAGGTTCTCGATCTCATCTCCCCTACCCGCATCGGCTCTTGGTGTGGGTCGTGGTTCTTTGCTTGGGATTGTGCAACACCATTACCTAGCATCCACCACTCCAGGATCAGCCCTAACTCAACGCCTCCACCATCTCTGTCTCGACACACATTCAACTCGACTCAAACGGACTCCTACCTCAGTAATTTGCACCCTACGTGGCTGGTTTCATTCATTTTAACCTCTCCATGCATAAATTTCGTGATTCTTGTTCTTGTTGGCTGGTTTCATCGTTTTAACCTCTCCACGCATAGCTCGGCATTACTTTTCTTGTGTGGCAGATCTCCATGAAGATGTACACGTGAATTGAACCAGTTCAATAGTTACTCTTCTTGGCAGATCTCCATTCGCTTGAACTTCAACACTTTTGTTGGTATATGCCACGTGGACTTGCACTTCCACCATGGCTTGACAACGTGGGCCTCCACTCTATTTTAGACTTGTTTGGAGGTTAAAACAACCCTTTTTAATGTTTTGAGGTAAAAAAATTATTCACTTGGCATCATAATATTTTTAGGCTTCATTTTTGCTTGTTTAATTTCCTTCATACGCTTGTCGAAGACAGAGGGTGAGGTCTAGGGTTGGCAAGAGGTTGATCCCCCCTCACAAGAAAAACAAACCCTGCCTAAAATTTGATGCCATTTCTAACGAGTACCCACATGACACCCTTTGCACCCATTGTAGGCACTTTTTTAATGCGTGTGCACCATCTAGTGGCATTTTCCATCATTTGTGGAATCATAATAATGCTATAAATTTTGACTCATTGCTCATTTTTGAGTGCTTCTTTACTCAAATTTGCATGATTTTTCACACTTTACGTGATGGCATTGTCAATTTTGTAAATGCACTACTTTATAAAGTGCTACATTCTTGGGGTTGACTAGTACTCTTGGTGTTCACACACGGATGCATTATCAACCGAGTCCGACGTCTCGCTTGCTCTTGTGCATCTTGCATTTTTGCATCATGGAGAGTTCTCTTTCCAAAATTGAGCATCGTAGGATCACTTTACAACCTCTGCCACTTCTCACCGGAGAGGGGACTATTCGAAGCATGGCATGCTTCCATGGAATGTTACTTCACCCACGAGGGTCTTTTACCCTTCTTGCTTGGGCTAGTTCCTGCACCCACTGATCATCATCATCTAGAGGACTTTCTCGACACTTGCGACCACATCTTTGGTCACATGATGATGCATGTCTCCGTATATCTCTAGTTTCATGTGGCGAGACTCGAGATCCACCTCATTTGTGTCATAGCATTGTTCGATCCCTCTATGAGACCCTTCACATACTACAATTGTTGTTGCTACTACTGATTTAGTCATCTCATCCATTTCTTCGTGTGATGGCGGTTACTGCTAACATAGACTCACTTGGTTCTACTTCGATGACGAGGATTATACACCTAGTTCGATGCGAGAGAGCATTCTAGAGGACTTCTCTATTCTTTCTCTCACTATTCCAGGACATTTTTTTCACCCTCCCATCTCATCGGATATCGAGTAGTCTCATCACCATCATTACACCAATCTCCTTTCCACTTCTAGTGTGCGAGGCCCACTTCACTCCTCTACCTTCATTGGATGACTCATACCTATCCGAAATCGCTCTTCCATTTGGTGAGCCCCCTCATTGGGATGAGTATCTTCTCCGACCTTAGTTGTCTTTTTACTGAGTACACTTGTGATACACTATAGGTCCCTCATCCATCTACATGTGTTTTAGAGGAGTTCATCATCTCTATTGTTGGGAGTGCCCTTTAGGGAATCATGTCACTTCCACATCTCCAGAGACCTTCATTGATCCACCCTTAGGCTTGTGAGATCCCTTTTTTTGTTACAGAGAGGATGTTTTTTTCCCTTCACATCACTTGGACATTATTTCTATGGGTGTTCCTCTTTTTCACTCGACGAGTTCCTTGGCACTCACTCACTAGACCTTTGTCACACTTCCGTGCACCGGACTCGAGTTCTTCATGTTGCTTGCCTTCGCCTCCTTTGTGGAGTGGGTGGACTTCCGGCATGTCATTTCTGTCCTTCCTAAGGGTAGGCACATAGTTCATTGTGGGTGGCTCTTCTTGAGCTAGAGGCGAGGATCTCGTCATTGACATTCTTTTAGGAAACCTCCTATATCTGTAGAGTTCGAGATCCATCCATGCTATCTTCTCAGCATTCCTCTCGTATCCCTCTTCTTATCTCTTCTTCTTTTTTTTGAGAGATTGTCTCTTTGTACATGGGTACCCTTTTAGGCTCATCTAGAGTGGGACCCATATTGGCATCTTTCCTAGATTAGAGAGTGTTTTGTTCTATTGTGGTGGATGTTTTTCTCACTAGGTTTTCCTTCACTACTTGGGACTTCTTGTACATGGGTACCTCATCAAGTTTTGTGCCGAGACTCATTTCTCGTTCTTTTGAATTTCCACCTTATCCTAAGATTACAATGAAGGGTGGGTGTTGGTGTGTGTTATTTTCCACATCATTAGGTGATTCATCTCACTTAGGTGATATCGTAGGTCCATGTGTCATTTAGGGGTCATTATGAGATTCTCTTATGTGTCAGTGCGTTAGTGCGTCATATGCATCATTGGGAGTTACACTTCTATTCTGGGAATGTAACTCCCCCTCTCTACTCGAGTTGTCATGATTGCAGCACTAGGGGTTACTCAGCACCTCCTATATGTACACCCCATTTGATCTATGAGATAGAGGAGAGTTTTGTGGCTTATCGAGGTTCTGCCCGTTTGTCGAATCTTTACATGCACATTTGGTTGATGCTCGCTCCTCCCGAGATCTCTTCACACTATCATTCGCACATCCGTTGATGTGCACGTCATCCCTTGTGATCCTCACTTGCGGGTTTTAAACCCTCTTTCATATGCTTGGACATTTTTTCTTGCCTCAAAATTTGGGGGTCTCATCATTATTCACATTCAATGCCAAGGAAAAATATTTGCATTAAATGGATTATCGGAAGAATTACTAGCTAAGAAGCTTTAAAAGTTCATATACAACATGGTATTGATGAAGGTTACTCTTATGGCTTGCCTGTGTGGAAAGGATTGGGGTTTTTAATTTTCTCATTACCCCAACACTATCAAACTTGTCGAAACCTTTTTTCTTAAGAGAATTTGGAAATCTTGGGAATGTATTAAGCCTTCAATTTTGTGGAATGGGGATGGCTTTTGAAATGAGATTTCGGTGAACCAAAAATCTCTCTAGTGGTGACAAATTTTTCAATCTCAAGATAAGTTTTTAGCATAGATCCCGGGAATCTCCTCGCTTAAATTATTCAAACACATAATCTACACCATCAAGGATTTCTTGAGGAAAGCTACTCAATCCTAGTTATCTTGGCTAGATTTCAAAACTATATTTCATCTTTCCAATTAGGACCAAGATACTTTTACTACTATGATCAATTTAGTTCTTGACTACATGTTGCATAAGATTTTTGTGCATTCCTCTTGCCCATGGTGGACAAATTGGAAGTTGTATGTAGATAGCACATTCTATAACTACAAATCCAATAAAGGATATCGTTTGATCGACCTCATTTAGCCATGGTAGATAAACTTAATACACGTTAGGGAATTCATTCCACATTGTCTAACTAGAATAGGAAAGTTGAAACGATATAAAATCTATGTGTGTAGCCCAATATTAATCATTTCATTTGGTGTATTCTTTATCAAGGCCTTCATATTGGGGCTCATCTTGTTCAAATTGGGATCCCATCTCCCAAATGTCCTTTATGTGGTCATCTGGAAATAATCTTACATGTTTTCTCGGTTTTTTCTCAAAGCTCAAAATTCCTTGAACATGATACATTCATTCGATTTCCTTTACAATCTCATTGCTTCACTTGGTAGTATATTCTTTTGGGATATAATCCCAAGCTTCTACCAATGTTAACCCAAATTTGGCATGTTTTCGTGAGGGGAAATTAGATTTTGGATATGGAAAGAAAGAAATTCTTTTTTCTTTGTTAATTCCGGAGTTGATCAAGATTTCTCTGTTCATAATAAATCTATGGTGATCTCGAATGTGCTTATGTAGATACAAAATTAGGTCAACAAGGTTGCGCTAAAGGTGGACCACCTCTACACCTTGTTATGCCACTTTGGGAGGAAGCCCCGTGTAAAGTTACTCAAGTGCCTCTGTCTCCCACCTGGTGGACCTTTCCTTCGCCAGGTGATGGCCATAAAATTGGTCTTTGCATCATCCTTTTAGTAGCGCTCGCTGCTCCCAGAGACCAGTTGCATTAGTCCAATTTCTCACCAGTCAACTTTGTTGTGAGTCGGGGCTCGCTGCTACCTTCATCACATCACCAACATGGTTGTGGATCTCAACCTAGACATCATGGGTGGGGATCTCTTATTTCACTACCACACATCATGATGCTTGGAACACACCACCTCACACCTTTGCCACCATAAAAATTCCCCACTTGAACCTCGCATTCCTACTCATGTGGAAGTGGACCCAGAGGAAGAAGTTTCTTTTGGTTAGGATATTCCAAATGATGGCAAGGACTTACTTTGGTTCGGGTGGCCGGATGATCATGATCTACCCGCCTCAAGAATGTTTGTTATTACTTCTTGATTGTGTTTTTTTTTTCTTTTAGGTTATACCTATATTTTTAACTTTCTTGAGGCTCAACCTAGTTAGACTCATGTTACTCTAGGCTCAACCTATCTTTGTTTGTTTTCTTGGAGCATGCTCACATACCACCCACTTTTTGTTGAAATTTATCTTGTATCGTATTGAATTAATATAATATAATATCGTTTTCATCAAAATATTACCCTAGGGCATAAATTCATGTTCTAGATGTTTCTTTTGAGCCTATTGTGTATTTCAATATTTATGTGTGTAATGTTGTTGATGTTTGTGTTGATGTTGACTACATTTTCCCATAAGGAAGGAACTACGAGAATAGAAGAATAAACAAGTAGTCAAATACACATCTATATATGTAAAAAGTATGTAAAATGCTAAAATGTGGAAAAAGGAAAATGTACACCTGATCCATGATGAGGAAAGAGTGTTGAAAGGATCGGGTGTATTTCTTAAATGATTTGAGTTCTTTGGATGCAATCACACTAGTTGTGTTGGTTGTGATTTTTGAGTGATCTCACGCCAAGAACTAGAAGAAGTGTAGGGAGAAAATTCTATTATGATACTCAAACCTTTAACTATTTCCTTAAGTGTAGAACACCACCACATATGGTGTGTAAAAATTCAATCTGGTTGGACCATTTCGACCCAATACCGAAAAGAAAATTTGGAATCCTGAATGTGTTGTAGGTGCTAAAGAATATCTTCCCCTGTAAAAGATGTCATGTGAAGTGTTGTAAAATGTGTTTCATGAAGAATTATATGCATCTTCCCCTTGGTCATAGGCATTAGGGAAGGCTCGGGGTTTATAGGTGCTACTTTCTCGAGTCTAGGAATTGGTGTCTACGTTACATCAAGGAATCACGTCAAGATCTGTGTAATGCTTAATCACGATGAGTGTGTTGTATTGGTACTATTTTTTGTTGAATTGTCACTTGTGAATGTTGTATGGGGTGATTGATTCACACAACTGATTCCCCCTCTTTTGAGTTATATGCTATGGTGTTGAAAGAGTATAAAACCCAAAGGAGGATGGAATGTTGTGCTATAGTGGTGCCTTACGGGGGAGGTAGGGAGCGTGTAGCTTGGTAGAAACCAATGTAGACACAAACAAAATGGATAGCAGGAAAGTGTTAGTACAAGAAAACATGAATGTGAAATGTAAGCGAGTAGGTAAGTGGACAATGTGTAATCTAAGACGCAAAGACAAGGTAGACCACAAAAAGTGGGTTTCAAACATGGGACATAACTCATGATGTCGCAAGACAATGAAGCCCACTATGCCACAAAATGACTAGTGTGTACACAAGAAAAAGGGAAATTTCCACAAATAGTCGAAAATAATCACAATCAAGAACACACAATGATAAAATACAACCATGGAATAAAATAGACCTCAAAACATTTGTTACACATGAAACACCTATTTTATTGTTAGAAATATAAAAAGTATGTCAAATCATGTATAATATGATAATATAGTTTGTTATGAAAAATAATGAAATAATAACACTTGTAATGTATGAAGGTGGATGCCCTCGGGAGCCATTGTGGGAT
The DNA here is from genome assembly GCA_018340775.1 of Taxus wallichiana var. yunnanensis. Lineage (NCBI taxonomy): Eukaryota > Viridiplantae > Streptophyta > Pinopsida > Cupressales > Taxaceae > Taxus > Taxus wallichiana. Next base: position 71,449,070 of record CM031237.1, on the reverse strand, counting down.
CTAGTAATCGGTATTTCTTCAAGCATCCTTGCTACGGGTATGGATGTATAGAAATATTTGATCACATCTAGAAAGGAAATGAACGTGCATGTTTGTATGGAAAAATATAATGACACACAAGATATCTATCTAGTATCTAGCATGTGTAATAAAGTGTACATGTAATAAGTAAATGTAAGCAAGACTAAATTCAACCAAGATATGAAATATTTTGTCAATGGACGAGATGGAATGGAATGTAGAGTGAGTATGATAGGATCCACATGCCCCCAAGTGAATATGAATTAATTTGTATGGATGAGATGAGGTTCATTTAAACATGCCCCCTTAGAAGTCAAGAGTGCATCACCGGGAGATGATCTGAAATGTGTGTACTAGAAAGATGTGATCAACAAAGCACAAATTGTAGAGAGAGTAAATGCATGATTTAATTGAATGCTCAAGTGTGGTGAGGTCAATTTGAGATGTACACACTCACCAAGAGAGTATGGAGTGTAAAACTAGAGTGTATCATAGGGTGGTGACCACATCATGTAAAAGTGGATGTCAATAACATATGTCATGAATGCGTATTATAAAGGATGGGTAGAAGGATATGAATATGTGTAATACTAAGTGTGTAGTGTGATGTGTAGTGTGTAGTGTGTTAGGTTTATGTATATAGGATTACCTCTACGATCCAAAGTCTCGAACCAAAGAACAAGATGGACTCATCGGATAATGATGATAAACGCGTGTATCAATATTTATATGTTGGCTATGAGTGGTTAGATGTGAAATTATGATATTTTGAGATGCGTGTCGATACTAGAGGGGTAGGGAAAAAATAAATGCGATGAACCCCAAGTGTGTAAGCAAAGGAGATCTAATTGATGACACTGAGTGGATCATGTAAGGAGTATTTTATTGACATAAGTGATTGGAAACTAAAGTGGAGATTGGGAGGAACCTTGCATAGTAGTGGATCATTTGAATATGTTGCGGAAGACTTGAGTGAAGGCCAAGTTCAAGTGAGTTTTAGAGGAGGTGGCTTAAATTGACTTGGTAATACTGTACACTACTTACCAAGAGAAGGTGATGGAGAATGAACCTTGAGTGGTGATTTATTATTTTGACTTGGTAACGTCGCCAATAAATTGATTGGAGGAGAAGTGGGACACTCTTTAAGAGCAGTTAAGTAGATTGAATAGACGAACTTGATTGGTCAAGAAGGCACCTAAGAATTTCTAGAATGATTCTCATTAGATGTAGACGGAGAATATTTAAGATCACATTTGGATGTAGAATTTGTAGATGGGCATGTAACAAAATTTTTGCAAAGAATGAAAGAAAACCTTAACACTCAAGATGCATGATTATTCATTGTAAGATGTATCATTCATTGACCTTATGTCCATCGATCCAATGATAATTGCAATATGGAAGACATTGATATTTTTCTAGCCGATGAGTACATGCAAAGATGATTAATTGATGAGTTATAAGCTACAAAAGAATATATTGTTTCTTAGTACATTGATTAAAATCAAAAGGAACAAGGAATGACAAGGCTTAGGGTTCAATAATATGAGCGCATGTAGACAACACAAAATAAATATGATAAGAAGAATTAGTGTGATCCTAAGAAGTGTCTTTAAACTATTGGATTTAAGATTTAATAGATGCGATCATGGATTCCATATCCTCATTTTTTTGTAAAATAAAGAATGCAAATCTTGAATTGAGTCCAATATGGGTTGATTGCATGGAGGATCATTAAGGCTATGGCCATGAGATATAAAATCGAATATAAGAATTATTTTGTGTGGTTATGTATCTTTAAGAAGATACATGGTGTATAAGGTTTTTATAAAACAACTTGGCAATTGGGACATATACTAAGTAATTCAAATAAATAAATTTTAGATAATTTAGGATCTATGATAAAGGAAAATGAAGATCCTAAGCGTGAAAGTGTCAGAGCTCACCAAACTATTTAAGAAAAATATGAATACTATAGAATGCGTAATCTAATTTCTATTGAAGTAGTAAATGATTAATCAATTAAGTATATAAAGTAAATCAACAAACTAAGATAGACAATATAAAACCATAGTTTCAAGAGGGTAAAGAAATCCTTAGTTTTTTTGTAGTTAAATATGGAATTTTCCAAAGTGCTCACCCGATGAAAAGAGAGGTAGAAGTGTTACACATAGACCAAGAAAATGCATATCTAGAGGAATATCTTGGAAATGGGTGCCCATAAAGGGGCAAGGGTGCTTGCGAGCTACAAACTAGTAATGGGCACTGTGGATCGCAAAAGATCATCAAATCATATTTGACAGTCGTAATATTTTTGTTTTCCTTCACCTTTTATTGTTATTAGGTCACACATGTTCACCGAGGTCGCTTAGAAACCTGTAATGAAATATTGACCTGCAAAACCCTCAAAGAGACATCAAAACCTAAAAAGAAAGATGTAAAATGATTCGTTAGACTGTCTTCAACTATTAAAAATTTATCTTATGAATCAATGTTGCACTATATTTCAGACCCAATGTAGTTCATTGTGTTTGTGTGTGGAATCATGTCCAAGGTGGCTCTTGTGGTCTCACATTTGATAGTAGTTAAGAAGCTAGATGTAAAAGAAGTAAATAGATGTGAGCATGGAAATAATATACTCCCCTCCTATGAAGTGTATTCGAGAATAAAGTAGTTGCTTTCCCTTGAATGGATGCTTTAGATGGATGTTTGAATGCTCTTGTAATGCCTTTGGATGCAACCTTAGGTGGTGATAGCTAATGATTTGTGCTTGGCCCTTTATTATGATCACATAACTTTATATTTATATGATTGCCTTGATTAAATTTTATAGTTAACCATGAAAACGCTGACTTCAAATAATATAAGATGCTCAAATGGATGAAAGGACCAAAAAGATGTGAACAAAATACCAACATGTCGGCGGTGTCGAGAGGGGACGAGAACCTAACCACCGACGTCCTCGTTAGGTGCTAGTTTCCAATATGAGAAATGCCGAGGTATGAAAATATATAGTGAGCTAGAAAGAGTGAAGGACTAGAAGTAGAGAAAGAAGAACAAGATGACCCAAGACATGGGTTAATTAGTAATTTTCTTACATATGAATCATATGAATAATAGCATTCAATCAAGACTGAAAAAATTACTAAAAATGTGTGATTTTGTGTCTACATTATCCAAACAAACCTAAAGAAAAATAACAATTAAACTAGTGTAACTTCTTTTTTAGTAAATGATAAAACTACGCATTATATGGACCCCTAACCTTTAAAATAAACTTTATACGATTTCTCGTTTATAAAATCTAAATTACTATAATAAATGTTTTAAAATAAATACATTTACAAATTGAAATAATGGATTACTTTGTGGTGGTATGCTTTGGGCCGTGCTTTTTATAAAGACAAAAATATAAAAATTCCTATTATAACTCAAGTTTCTTTAAGCAAGTTAAACTAAAATAGAACCATTAATAATATTAAAATAATCATAAAATAATTGTTGACATCTAGTTAACTCGAAAATAGACTCGTGGTGTTGATAGGGTTTTCATATTATAAAGTTCTTTTATGATGTTTCATGGATCTATATGAGCATTATAATATGTCATTGAATCCAGAAACACAACTTTTGCCTTTTAAAGGATATATAATGATGTAAAATGATGGTGGAAGAGAATATCACATAAATAAATGAGAAGAATAAATCATATCATGAAAATTAACATGAGGGGAATCAATATAAAAAGTGATAGATATGAATATAATCAATTTAAACATATGTTTCTAAGATTTTTTTGTAATTAGGATCAATATATATGTGATTTTTATGGTTCGAACCATTTAAGTGCTGATTAATATGTTTATTCATGTTTAATAAATGATAAATACTTATTCTAGTATGAGAGAGATACCATTATTTTACGTTAATTATAGCTACGATAAGCGACCTACTTAACCCTCACATTAGCATTGAGGCTTAAGGTCAACATTTTGGTGTATGAAGAGCCCGTGTTCCATTTTTTAATTGATTGTCAGGAAAAATTTCACCACCACAGGTATTGAAAACCAACATTAACATATGTTCGGATTAGTGAGAAAATCATAATAAATTTTTGCGAAATATGAGGAAAAGAGCCTTAAAACATCCTATAAAGGAACTAATGTTGACTTATTTGGAGAATTTGGAGAGGATCTATGGTCTGCGAATTTCCACATCTATTATGGCCTTGCATTCATATTGACTGCGAAAATACCATATTTTTCAAGTTTACACTTTTGGAACCATTAGTGTACTCCAAAGAAGTTATAAATACTCATATATCTAGATGAACCATGGACTAGATCACCCAATTAATGGTTTGAAACTATATTAGAATCATATATTATCACCGCAAATTTAGGGTTGGATAAGTTTCAATCATGAGAAGGAAGAAGTTCTATGTGCGGAAAAATCAAGATTTATGAAACAAGTTCCTTTATTAAACCATTAGCTTCTAGTGGAAAAAGGACTAATTAAAAGTGTAGACAAGCTCCTTTATGGGACAGACACCGTAGGATGAAATTGGGAGATCCAAGAGACATAACTAATCAAAATTGATGGGGTGATGGTTGGGGAACAAGAAATAGAACGAACTGAAAAAAAATGACGGCCAAAAGATATATAATTGATAAAAGAGAGACGAGGAGAATTGCGTGAATAATTTATTAAACAAAAATTACGAGGATGTTAGAAGAAAAGGATGGATAGCTCTTGCAAAAATGAGTTAGAGTTAAAGAAAAAAATAAAGATAAGCAAGGGAGGAGAGCATAATGAAACTAAATGAAAGAAAGGAAAAATTAAATAAAATTGAGAAAATAGGAAAGAAAAATAATCCCACTTCTAGTGGAGGCCGAGTTGGATACACCTAAAAGGGAGGCGGACATATAATTCCATACTATAACTCATGTGTTAAGCAAAGTGACCATAAATCAAATGTTACACCATGGATGCAAATCATCGTGAGACAATGTTGAATAGATAATAGATTATAATACTCATTATCACAACATCGTAGATTAAAGAAGGAATTATAAGAAATAATGGATATAATAGAACCTAATAAAATGAGGATAGTTAGAGTGGGAGAGTAGGAGAATTAAAAACATGAATCCAAAATTATGATAACTAGAAATTGCATGTAGAAGAAAAATATAAAATAAAATAGAGAAGTGTATAACTAGGGACCTAGAAAAAGAGGGTGGCATAATAAATAGTGGATATAATAGAACCTAATGAAATGAGGATAGTTATAGTGGGAGAGTAGAAGAATTAAAAACATGAATCCAAAATTATGATAACTAGAAATTACCTGAAGAAGAAAAATATAAAATAAAATAGATAAGTGTATAACTAGGGACCTAGAAAAAGAAGGTGACATAAGAAATAGTGGAAGAGAATCTATAGTTATGATTTTGTAAGAATAAGAGAAGAATTTTGAAGAAGTAGAAAATGGAAATAATACACGATAAAGTAGAGAAGGATACATATAAGTAGGTTTAGAGGAAGGTTATAGATTAAGAGATATTAAAGGTAGAAAGTTAGTTGTGGAGAAATAAAGTTATGAAGAGATAGCATGAAAATATGCATACCCCAACCAAACAAGACCCCTAATGGAAATGAACCCCTTGAAATGGTCATCATCCCTTGTGACGCAAGACATGTTTTTTAGAAAGAAAAAAATGTTAAGACTTTGAAAGAAGATATGAAAATTTGAGAGAAGAAAGTAAAGAGATAAGAAACATTGATATACTTTAAGGAGATTGTAGGAGACTTTATTTTGTGTATGTTACTTTGAATGAGAAGGTGTTATTTCAAAGGGCAATATAATATGATTATTTATTCATTGAACTTATCTTTGGAACAATACAAATGTTAATAGGGTTATTCATCATTTGTTTGTCTCGAGGATGAGACAATGTTTGATGTCTAGGATGATGTTGAACTGGTTTTCATATCATGAAGTTCCTTAATTATGTTCGCGGGATCTATATGAGCATTATAGTATACTATGGAATATAAAAACATATTAACATGATAATAATAATAATATATATAATAGTTTACACAAGGATAACACATAAACACCTTGATATATATGTAAATATGCACTAAAAATTAGTTATTTTTATTATTGGTAAATAGTTTTAAAGGGACTATACCCCTGTTAATATGCACCAATTAGTATTTAATAATGTAAACAAGTGTTAACCAATTCTTACTAAGAGTCATTATGAGTGAAACAACACAAACTTTAGCTTTTAAAGGCTATATAATGATGTGAAATGAGGGGGAGAGAATATAACAAATATGAATGAGAAAAATCAATCATATATCATGAAAATGAATGAATGAAATGAGTATAAAAAGTGTGATATATGAATATAATTGATTTAAATATATATTTATGAATTTTATGTGATTATGATCAATATATGTGATATTTGTGGTTTAGACAATTCATGTGTTGAGTAATATGATTAATCATCTTTAGTAAATAGTAAATACTTATTTTATAAGAAAGAGCTACTCTTGTTTTTTATGTTAGTACCTGGATAAATCAACTACTTGACCATCATAGTAGTGTTGAGGCTAAAGGTTGACATGTGTAATCCATGGAAAAATCAACATGTAAAATTATTTTCTAGATAGAATTATGTAAGCTAAGCATGCATTCAAAGAATAATAATGAATCTCTATTACATAAAATGCACCCTAAGGTACGTAAATTATCATATTTCCATGTATCTTAACTTAAAAGTGTTTCCAACTTGCTTATTGATGACTAGACAAGAATTTGTACCTATCTAGAAACTCATGAGTGACAATGAATTTTAGCTTTTCAAATATTATAAAGAAATAACTAATAATAAATTATTTCAAGCTACTTGAGTCAAACAAATACATCAATGAAATAAATATTGGACTAAAACTTCCTAAAAGTATATTTAATAGTATTTCTAAAAATATAAATTATCGATATTTAGTATAATTTCAAGTGCCAAACCGGTATCATTCCCAAAACACATGGCTCCCTTAAAATTCCTAAATTATTATTAGGGAAGCTGCTAATATAGTTACTAAGCACTCAACTATGTCAATGATTATATCTTCCTCAAAGCCAAACACACCAAGTTCTTATTTCCAAGTCTTAGCGAGAACACAATTCAATCAAGCATGATCGGAGGGGTTCAGTTTCAAATTACTATTTGCATCCATATAGATAGCACATAGTAGGTGTAGAAATATGTATGGTTAAAGGCCTCTTCAAAGAAGTAATGACATAGGTGGTGTATGAGGTGCACCATAAACCAAACACTAAACTTATTGTATAATATTCTACACATGATTAGGCTTATAGAGTGATTCAATTGGTTACAAATAATATTGAGAATTTACGAAAAAATATATTTGACAATGGAGTGTATTTCTAGGAAGCTGAGGAATGCAAAAATTACAAACCACCAATCTAAATGCATCAAATACCATAAACCAATTATGAATTGATTATACATCTTTACAAGACCATATGGTCTTGAGGCGTAAGATTTCCATGTCACAATTTCAGCCGTGAATCTTTTCTAGTATTTGCACTTCTATTTTCCCCAATTTGTCTTCCAAGATTCCTCTTGTGTGTGTGTGTGTGTGTGTGTGTGTGTGTGTGTGTGTGTGTGTGTGTGTGTGTGTGTGTGTGTCTATATATATATTTATATATAACTCTCTCTCTCTCTCTCTCTCTCTCTCTCTCTCTCTCTCTCTCTCTCTCTCTCTCTCTCTCTCTCTCTCTCGTTCTTATTTATTTTAGACTTGTATTTGTTGAATGAAATAGTGAATATGGTTTTTTTTGTATAACTAATATTAGAAGATGGTTTATTGGAATATATCCTAATCTTCGTAACTTACAAATTATTCTTTATTTTTTTGAATTGCATAAGAAAATCCTAATTAATCTAAAAGGGTGTAAACATTTGAGAAAACCAAATATTGAATTGGATATATTTTTCTCAAACCTTACATTCCTTAGGTTTCCTCTATTATATTACTATATTATTATTTTCTCTTCTTCATAGGAATTGTTCTTTTAGGAACCTTAATGAATTATTATAGAGTTTTCCCCATAGAATTCGTTGATTTCATACTCCCTCATCTTGAATTTAAGGATATTATCTAGGAGGTATTTCAAAATGCTTAAATTCATCCTCTCACATCTATTCATAATTCAATATATATTCTCTAGGAAGCTTTCCCTCATGTCACTCCTCTCCCGTATATGGATAATTACTAGATGATTTAAGTGATACTCTTTCTAATACCAATTGTAATGATGGTGTACATGATGATGATTCTTGATCTTCTAGTGAAATGAATGTACACATTGATATACTAAAAACTCATGTTATAATAGAATCTTAAATTGGTCATTGTATACTTGTTTTTATACTTCTCTTGTACATCATACTAAGGAAAATTCTTATTCTAAAGATTAGTCTCCTAGGGATGATAGTAACTATCTAGTATGTTCCTATCAAGTTACTTGTAAAAGACTTGAACCGACAACTAATCCTTTTGCACTCAACAAGCCCTACAAACTTCTTTATCTAGACGTGTAATGTGGTAAATAGTCACCGAGGTTTTTTTAAAATAACTACAATCAAATCCTGGACATACCGGCAACTTGACGCTTTCCATCTCTTGGTTTTACTTCTTCTATAACAATGATTTTATGGACAACCCATATTCCACTTAAAAACATTCCAATGTCTATTGTTTATGAATTTGTTACCTAGAATCAATCTTGATACACCTTTAATTATTTGATGATTTCTGATCCAATGATTATATCATTCACTCACCGCATGCTACTACTCCAACCAAATTTTGCACATTGTCTACAATGTCTCATACTAGTTTCCCTCCATGCATTTCTACAGATAATTTATATTCCTCTATGATTGTACCCACTATTATTACATCTAGAGTGCTTACCTCCCATAAATCCTTTCTTAATAAACTAAAACAACTTGATTCTTTTTTGTAACCCTCTCACCCAATAGAAATGTGGGAACTATTCATAACATTTCATGGTCATAGACATATCATTTTTTAAAAAGAGAAACTACAATTTGATTAGGAGCATCACAAACATTACTTATAATTGTTTTCTTTTCACATCAATTGAAACATGTTAGATTACTAAATATTTTCTCCTTATATTTTGTTTTTGAAAGCGTAAGTTGTGTATTTCAGGAAATACCACATAATTATTTTATTACTTTTATCTAAATAAATAATGATTTAACATAGAGAATTTCCATTTCATGCACTGTTATTATTTCTAATGAAGACATCTCTTCGAATTCTAGCATGTGAAACCCCTTCACAAGAGAGACAGGTTCATTCACTACATGAATGTGGACATTACTCATATAAATACAAAATCATTCGCAATTTTTAGGAAAAAGAGAACCAATTTCGACATATTAAAATTATTCTAAGTTTCACCCTCACTCTTGAGTAGATGAAGTATTGGTTACCAAAACGTAAGTCGAGAAATTTAAGAGCAAATCCATATAACTTATTGTAAGATCTTAACGTCTGTTAAAAGCAGTATGTTAAATATTCACTGTTAAATTATCCACCAAAATACAAATTTGAAGGACTGTTCTGAAGGAATATTATAAATGTACATATTTGATAATCTTCTATGAAAAGTGGAAGCTTTTTCCTTAAATAAGATCACCGTTTTAGTTTGGACCTGGTCCCTTCATTGGTAAACTTAGTTTTGAAAAGGAAAAGTTTTATCCCTAATCGTTTTGGTTTCCGTCATCTCCTCCTTCCATACAAGCTTGTGTCGAGCCTCCCTGGCATAAAAGCCTCCATTCCTGCAGCTCCTCTTCATCCTCTTTATCATCATCACCAATACAACATATCAAAGACAACCTCTCACAAATATTATTATGGACATCTAAACTTGTACACATTTACATACATATGACATCTCCTGTTTTTCGTTGATCGCGTCTACACAAACCATACACAACTGTGTCTACACAAACCATACACAGTCAATATCAATTCATAACCACAAAGTTTCAGTAAAAGAAACAAAGAATATACGAGATTAGCAAGGAAACCAGTCACACAGAAATATGAACATCAATATTATCAAAATAATAGCTCTCAAGTTTCTGCCTGTTCCCATTCCCATTCCCATTCCAGTTTGTTCTGAATCTTCAATCACAGGGAATGACCAGGAAAAAACCCTTTCTAAATTGTTCATCGAAAGCCACACATTAAATCAGCCCGAGCAATGGGGAAATGCTACACCGCCGCCACCACCAAACCAGCCCGAGCAATGGGGAAATACGATACGCGTGTATGGCTGGAACACTGGAGCGAGTAACATACATGAAGCGCCTCCTCGCCTTTAACCTAACCCGCTGCTGGCAGAGACGAAGGAAGATGGGGGCCGAAAAATTGACAGTGCCAGTCCAAACGGCAACATGGAAGGCATCGGGTCCTCTGTTAGGCACAACAATGGTTATACTATTGGCACGCAACCACATGTTTTTTCGAGTGCTGCTGATACATCGTCCATTGTGGAAAAAGCAACAGACACCCCTGTTGTTACCCTTTCACTCCGAGAGGTAACCGATTCAATTTGTGTCCTTAAAAACTCTGCCATTATCTGTAGGTTTAATGGATTTTGGCCTTGGAGTGAAGAGTTGCATCAATGGATTTACTCTACTTGGTCCCGTGATTGTGAGGTCCAGTTATGTGCCAAGGGTTTTTTTATTGTTCAGTTCTCTTCTCCTACAGATTATCAACGGGTTTTTAGTGAGGGTCCTTGGTTTTGGGGTACGGCTGGCATTTTTTATCACCGTCATTTTTGGACTTTGATCCTTCTTCTATGGTGGTCTCAAAAATGCCGGTTTGGGTTCGTCTACCCAATCTTCCTCTTCCCTTTTGGCATCCTTAGGTTTGTGCGGCTATTGGTGATTCTCTTGGTCGATTCATTAAGTTGGATGATGAGCGATCTAAACAAGGGCTCTTTACCTATGCATGTATCTGCATTGAGGTGGATTTCAAAAGGTCTTCCGGAAAAATTGGAATTAATCCATGATGGCTTCAAGTGGATTCAACTTCTCGACTATGAGAACACGACCTTTTGATGCCGGTTGTGCCATCAAAGGGCACCTTCATGAGGCTTGCATGCTCTCACCCACTCAAAATAAACAAAAGAAGAACAAAGGGGCTTCTCAACGGCCTAAGGGTTGGCAACCATTCTCTACGCCGGAAGTCAAAGACCAACCAGAAGTCAAAGATCAGCCGATGACATGACGGTCGAGCTTCCCCATGTTGGCAGTGGTGCCAAGTGGACACATGTATCTCACTCTTCTGATTCTTACCCCACTCAAGATGACTCGTGCCTTGATCGTCTGCTTGACCTGACACCCCAACACCATGGACCATTGTCACACATTCGAAGGAGAAGAAGGGGTGTTTTGAGCCACATGTTTCTTGTTCTCCATTGACTCCGAGTAGCGTTGTTTTGGTGCTCTCGGTACCCATGTAGATATGCTTTCTTGTTGTTTTGCTAGGCTTGGCCTAGTTTTCTTGTGGCTTTGGGGCGTGCTCTCATACCACCCATTTTTTTGTTGAGAGACTCTTGTATCATGTTGCATTTAATATAATATAAGATCCCCTTTCATAAAAAGAGAGCAAGCATATATAAAATGAAGATCCGTTGCTCAACTTAGACTTTTGTAAAGTCAAAGTCAAAGTCCTTGACGTTGTGGAAAAGTGTGTGTACATGCTAATCTTTCCCCATACCAAAACTACTTATGACATGGTCAATAGTCAATATTAGTTATATTTATATGATGTGTGGTTTATTTAAATAGATTATATTACTTCTACCGGTAGGGTAACATTACCTAATCTTTTTCAACCAACCACAATGTACTTTTTTCATTTCATATGGGCTATGCTATGGTTTTAAATAATATATAATATTATATTCATTTACAAATATTAATTTTCATGTATGTGATTGATTGATAGATTTTTATCCTTATTCTTCTTATTGCCATACAACAAAACGATGTCATAATTCATTTTATTTTAATGGTACACTTCCCATGTAAAATTTTATTAATTAGAGAGCAATATAATTATTTTGTGGATTTACTATTGAACCGCCCTTTATACTAATTTAAAATAAAGAGAGTTATATTAGCGAGGGGGCAACCAAAAAAATCACGGTCCCACAAAATGCAACAAGGGCACCGACTTGAACCAAGAAACCCCACGTGGGTTACATCAAAAACAAAGGCTTCAAAGAGCAGCACATAACATAGGAGATAAAACAAATCACAGCCGAATAAAGCACATTGTGCAACACCAAGAGGATGAGGAGGGTCATCACTGGGAGGGATAAACGCTCCACTATTTGGCTCAGCCCGAGGAGGATCCAACTTCTAGCCATCATGGTCCTACGCAACCGCATTTGTAAATTAACCATATTACCCCATCTATGGGAAGCGATCCAACAATAGTTTGCAATCCCGGGCAAGGGAGAGCCCCACCGCAGAGACAAGGACAGGGCTAAAGGAGGCCCCGAGGAGAAGCGAGGATGATATCTACGTGAGCAACTTCTACGACGCGATCCTACAGTGGGCTGCGTCAGGGTGAAAAAGGATGAGGTGGTGGTGAAAGAGGATCTGGTGGGATCTGCCTCATAGTGCAGAGTAGACTCCCCAATGATCTAGAAGCTCCTGTAGATGAGTGAACTCTAGGGCATCCTTAAGCAACTTGAGCTTCAATTTGTAAGAGAATAGTAGACAAAATGACCACTTTGTCATTAGTGTAAAATAAAGCAAATGATTGATATTTCTTGAAAATTAAAGCATTGTGAGCTTTCTAAATATGAAACCGAATACACACACGAAACAATTGTCAAACAATATCAATATAATGATGTCAAGGATAAAATTACATAATAAATCCAAACACCGGTGAAAAATTATGGGTGTTAGGCCTGAAATAAATAATGCATCCAACTCCATATCGCCTAAGCATAGGAAAAGACCAAAAGATGTGTTTAAATGACTTAGACAGAGAACAAAAATGACATTTATGATTAGCAATTCCAATATGACTAATTCTTTCACCATTTGCGAACCTTTATAAAACCGTAAACCAAAATAAATGATTTACTTTGGGCTCAAGAATTGAATTCCGAGGGCACGGAAAGTCGACAAAGCCAAGTGGAATGTGTGGATTACAACCCCCACCGAGAATTGAGCTTGTCAATAGAGGGAAAGAGAATCCTCAAAAGATGGTAGATAGTTTTAGCATTGTCAAGGGAATAAATTTCTTGATTCCACCGCCAATTGCACCACTAAGTTTCAGAGAGGTCAAACCCCGATTTTGAAGCATAACATCGTGCATGAGTTCTTGAATTTCACAGATAGATGGGATGTCCAAATTAGAAATATTGAACTTCAACTTCAGTTCGGGCCAAGACACCCCAGTCTCTATACATAAACAAATCATGAATGGTATGTATGCCCTTGCGATAAACCCGAAGAGATTTGACATCCCGAGTTTCCGCAAGTGAGAGATTATCATCAGTGATGATGGGAGACCACCAAATATTCTGAGAATCAAAAGAGAGCCTTGTATGAAAAATAATTACTAATCCAACGCATCAATGGATTGACCATCTCAAAGGCTTTTCAGATATTTTTGGAAACAAAAGTACCCGTAATTTTGACAGAAACCGTAGTGATAATAAGAGTATCCATCCCAAGATCACCTCAAGTGTTGGAAAGTAGCAAAGGAAGGAAAAAGCTAAAGATCGTACTCAATCATGGATATCAAGGACAACTTGGAAAGTCTCAAGAATAATTTTTCAAAGACTACCAAACTTTGGTTGGATATGCTCTAGTTGAATTTACTCTTTTCGTGACAAGCTTTGTAGAGGTTGTTGTTTTTTTGTGGTTTCGCTATAATAATTTTGGGGTTTAGCTCCTCTTTAGTTGTGGTTCGCAGCTTGACCTTATCTCTATTTTTGTGATCTCGTATTTTCTTTTGTATGGTTTGAATTTTAGAATTTGGGCTTAGGCATCTTATGAACCGGTAGGATCGCAGCCAAAAACCTTTTCCTTTAATAAAAAAAAAAAAGTATGCGTCCCAATATTATTCCAACATGTCTTTCCATGCTGAGCTCTAAACCCAATGCAATGCCAAAATAAGATTTTCTAGGCTCGAGTGCTTGATAAACATTGAATCATTCACTTAGAACATAAAGCCCCACTTTTCTAGTAGACACTAATGATTCCCATACCACCTTCATCGCGAGGAAGACAACAAACCTCCTAGGCCATTCTATAAAACCCATCTCGAATATGAACTTTTAGACCATAAAAATTCGATAACAATGACTCGGTAAGTAACATGAATGAGGTGCGAGGAGGGAAAAACACACATAATAGTAAACATGAATGGTGGCAAGAATCTTAGTGCAAACTTGGAATTTTCCATCCAGAGATAAAGGATTGGAATACCAACGAGTAACCTTATGCTCCACTCTCTTAATAACATACTACAACAACATCATGAGTCACTATCAAAGGCAAATGGAATTCCCAAAAAAATTAATTTCTCACCACGGCTAATCCATTTCTAAGGGTAAACCTTCAACCAATCAAAGAGAGGAAAACAATGTTGCTAGCCCAAACTCTTCGCTAATCGGATGTTGATCTAGAAGCAAAACATAATGTTTCGAGGAAATAAAAACCCCGCAACATTGTATTCAAATTCAAAAATTGTAAGAAAAGAATCATCTGTGAAGTGACCTTTGATAAGTTAGGTCACATGATCAGGATGGAAAATCTCCTGAATGTTTCCTTGAGCATCTTGATGCATAACAAGATGCCCTAAAGCGTTAACAATAAGAACAAACAAGGAAGGCACAAGAGGGCACCCCTATCCGATAGAGATGAAAAGGATGATACAATTGATTGATGGCCATTGCTAGTGAGCCGAGTGGAGGCATTAGAAAAAAATTGTTGACAATGATCTCGAAAACTAACCAAATCTAAGGGCTTTGAGCTTAGCCGAATGAAGGGCCATTCGATATGATCATAAGTCTTCACAAAATCAATTTTGACAAATAAAGGCCACTATAAGGAAAACAGTGCACATTCCATACCTTCCGAACAACAATAAGATTATCTAGAATGTATCACCTTTCACAAATCCAGTTGGTTCAAGAAGAATTTTTTTCAAGCTGATTGACAATGCGAAGGCAAAAATTTTATAAGAAACATTTAGTAGGGTGATGGGCCACCAATTATTCTTCGCTTAGGGGTGCCAAATTTAGGATGAACTTGATGTTTCCTTGATTGATGAAACTCCTAAGAGAATGATTTTGGAGAGCTTCATTATAAACACAAAGTAGATCAGGTCCCACAAAAGACCAAGTCACTTTGTAGAATTTGCATGGAAACCATCTGACTCGACTACTTGTCATCACCTAAATATAGTAAGGTGGCATGGAGCTCCTTTAAGGTGAGAGGGTCATCGTAGTGAGCTCACTCTATGGATGAAATATTATTTGGCAGCATATCAATACATCTCTACAAGAAATCTACTCAATCAATTGAATCCTCTTGAGATTGAAAAACAAGACGATAATTCTTAACAAAAGCATGAGTGATCGTCCGGTAGTTTCGTGAGCATTGTGGTGTGAATCATAAATATATTTGATCCGTTGACAAACATGCTTGGCCTGTGAGGGATTTGAAAAAGGTTTTCAAAGTTTTTTCACATTTTTTGTGAATGGGTCCTCAATCGGATATGAGAACAACAGTCTGAATGAGACTCGATGAGCTTGAGCTTATGCCGAATGTTAGCTTCTTTGAGCTGAAGAGGAATGTCAAAGGATTATTATTTTTTGGATTTAAATTAACAACCAAAAATACAAAATATCCGTACACTTCCTATTTTCATGAAACATAAGAGCAATATAATTTGTTTTGAATTTAAATAAACATTTCTCTTTTTAAGCTATTTAATGCTAAATATTATTTTAAAAACAATACTATGTCATAATTCATTTTATTATACCGAAGAAAGTTATATATCTTTCAACATGTCCATTAATTTTTTTCTAATCAATCATTGTTTTTAATTTCATTGTTTTGTAAAGTTCTTAAGGGACTATTCTTCTACCCTTTATTCGACATATTCTCTCATATAATGTTATTCATTCGTTATTTTATCATGATCAATAATATCATGCCACGTAAAAAATAATTCTTCTACCATAAATATTGAAAATTAATTTGATAGAAATGATTGCATTGGGTGTGGAAATTTCAATAATAATTTCCGTTTGGGCGCTTGAAGGTCCGACTTAATTTCGGTTGTTGTAATAATAATTGTGTGCAAAGGAATAGTCGCACCAGCTTGGAAAATTTGGCTTTAGGTGTTAAATTTCTCCAAACTTCACACCTACTTAAATATCATTCTCGGCCAATTAAATATTATTCCCGATGTTATCTTGAAATATAACTATTTTCCAAAAGCTTGTTGTTAAGATTAAACTAGTTGTGAGTATAATCAAGGAACTCAAGTTGTTCTGTAGCTCTTCTTTGGTAGCAATGCTCATCTTCCTTTCCCCGGCACTCCTTGCTTAGAAAAAAACCTAAAAGATAAAATCGTTATGAAGATTAAGGAGCATCTATCCACAAGGCATTTGAAAGAGCAAGCGCTTTCACTTATAGAATATCGTATCTATTTCAGTTTTTATGTTTCCTTGGTTATCCATTTTTCTTGATTGTAATTGAGAATGCAACAACCATTAGCATTTTACTAACAAACTTTTAGAATTAAACTCTTAGTTCTCGTATTTGGTAGTTTTTCTCACTTTTGTTATTTACTATTTTTATTTTATAGTGCGAAAGCCAAAATTATGAAGCAAAATATTTTTCAAGTTAGGGGAGGAAATCGCTTGATGGTAGTGGAACAAAATATACACTTGACTCTTGTTGAGAACATTTTGCATTAGAAGATCACACCGGTTCTCATTTTGGATTTTAACTTAGGTTAGATATATTGGATTTTGAACTACAAAAAAACTCAATTTTACTGAGGAAAATGACATGCACATGTCTTTTTAACTTTAGGATAGTAAGTGTTCGATTTAAGAGGCTGAAATCCAAGGTGACACAAGTTGGAATAGCAGATCCGAGAAAGTTGGGAAACTAAATCTTGTCGCAGTTGCAGGTTCCCCGATTTTCTGGATAGACTTCTCCTTACAAATATTGTAGATATTTTTTCCAAATTATTTTCCCGTATAAGTACAATATTTTCAAAAAGGTCATGTTCAATGGGTGTACAATTAATCGATGTAGTGATTCTTTCTTTATCAATATATTCATAAATTCCTCAACCCAAATGAGTGTACAATTAGTCCCTTAAATCAAGTAACATATGTTGTTAAATTCGATATGTTATTCTATGGATTATTTAGTGATGGTAGATGAAGCTTTAGCTAATATTTTTACTGAGAAAAGTAATTGAATCACAACAACTTTTTCATTTGGGCTTCAATGTCAAAAGTGATAGTATTGATTATGTAGAACATGTAGGACTTTCATTACTAAGCCGTGAGTGAGTACTATTATTTACAATAACATTACAACACGAGCTTTTAGATTTATTTTAGTTCTACATATTTTTCTTCTTCATCCCAATAATGGAAAATTATTTTTACAACTTTCCTAAGCTCTTAATTCTCTATCCATATAGAGTAAAAATATTTGAATATTTTAACTAATTATCCAATAAGATGTTATTTTATTTATTACTCGATAGGTTTGTAGGTTTTTAAAGACTAATTTAAAAATCTTGTTTGGCATGTTTTTAATAGTTAATTATGTTTTTGATCATCTCATTTCAAAATTTGTATCTACTATGTCAACAATATTTCTCGCTAAATTCATTGTATGTTTATTATATCCAATTCAATTTTTGTAAGGATAAAATGTTTAGCCTATCATTTATTCATTTGTAATGACTACACTAATTGATTATCTATCTTTTCTAGTTCAATTTATCTGTTGTCACCTATATTTCACTACAAAATACATTAGCTTGAGAGGATTTTCCATATCATGTCCTTGGTTTTAACAAAATAGTTCCTATTTTCATGGAACACTTCGAGAGCAATATAATTTTTTTGTGGATTTAAATTAACAACTCAAAATACAAAATAGCCCTAAACTTCCCTATTTTCATGGAACACTTCCCAAGATTTTTTTATTGAGAGTAATATAATTTGTTTGTGAATTTAAATTAACATCTCGCTTTTGAAGCTATTTGATGCTAAATATTTTTAAATAAAAATACTATGTCATAATTCATTCTATTTTTATGGAACACTTCCCAACAATTTGTTTTTCGAGAGCAATATAATTTGATGCTAATTATTTTTTAAGAAACAATAATAATACCTTTAAAACAATTCAACAAACACTAATCATTTTATATTTATACAACCCATACACACTTCTTTATAACATAATTACTTTAAATCAATTTAATGTCATTTAATATAAAACTAACAATTAACCCTAAATACAGGGACTACTCGCATTGTGACTCTTATTTACAAAATTTAATTGGATAAATAATATATTATTTATTAGAGTTATATGGTTGCATAACTATTAGTAAATCTTATTTTCATAATCTATTATAAAGAAATAAAAGTATTACATTCTAACTAATGATATATAAATATAGGGTTAACTAGTTTCCTATACAAGGTTTTTCATAGACATATAGTTATGATTTACTTTCCTATGTATTGAGAAACATAACATTAATTTTTTTTTGAAGGGTGTGATATATAATTAGATTGTTAAGAAACATAATATTAAATTAACTAATGTGATTTTATTATTTTGAATAAATAAGGCATTTAAATATGTAGATGCAATGCCAAGATGTATTGAAGTGATACAAAACAATACTTTTTTTTTTTTTCGGATTATGGAGTCACAAATGATGAGATTATATGACTAAGAGAGGAAACATACTCATTTAAATATATTAATACAACCCTTTTAATCTAGTTTTAAAACTCAATTATCACAAATTGTAACGTACCACTTCGATTCCACCATTAAAGAGATTTACAAAATATCTGTCACACAATATTAGGTAGGCTATATATAATAATATAAAGTGGGTTATGACTATAATACTTTCACCTTTCCGTTTAATTCATATGGTCATAACATTGCCTTCTATATAACCCCACAAACACAAACATAAGAGTGCCTTACACCTACATTTGTGACCTCCTATTTCATTTGAAATGTTGAATGGATCACAATGATTTCATGTATGGTGTACCATATATTTATTTGACCATCTTGACATTACCCCTAAAGAATAAATTCTTAGACATTATATTTAATAAATTATCTTTTCACTATTATAATCTCAACATATTCAACTCAACATAGAGGAAGTGTTGCGGTGTAACTTACGATAGTAGAGAACAATATAGTATGACCATTGTATTTGTATTACCAACATCTTCATTGTATTTAATGTTATATTAGACATTGATTACATTCGTTCGAATAGAATACTTCTTGGTTAAAATCACTTTATTATAATGAATATCATTGGATCATTTATACATTATTTCTTATGAGATATTCATGTTGGTGAAGTGCACCCATTAAATTGATTATTTTTGTAAAGTGATCTCGTGGACATTTTGGGTGGTCAAAAGATTCCTAATTCTCCATAAACCATTACAAGATGCGGAAGAGATCATCGTGATCAATCTAATGGTATGTGGATTCCGGAACATGTAGATAACATGTGAAATTTATCATCATGCTAAAGTTCTAACTCAACCAAAGAAAAACAAAATATGGGTCCAAGATGACGTAGAATCATGCGAGAGGTGATAAAATGTTACAAAATAAGTTTTTGGGGTTATATTTTCTCCTCTCGCAGTATTTGACACTCATGTTCGACAAAATGGTCCTCAAGTATTTGTTGGTTGGGGGCATTCGAGATAGGTTCGACACATTATATTTTAGGAGGGGTACCTTTACCTCATATTATTCCCATTAGCTTTGAGACAACTTATTACTTATATTCCATATTTCGCATGCCACCATGCATTTGGGACTAATTTTCCACATTTTAAACAAAATATGCATTTCCTTGCTAACTCATATTTCTACGGTGGTTGCCAACGTACCTTATAACGTGTCAACACAAAAAGTCCTATGCACTCCACACTTAAGCCAAGCACCCCACACCATGGCCATAAGAACACCTAAGAGCTTCACATTCTAGGATATGCATTCTATATTTTCCACAACGCCCAACACAATCAGCCCCAAGGCCAATAATAACATGCCACCACTTTACTTAATAACTACCACTCCTACTAACCTCGACCAAGTGTGGGACTAAATGTATTAAAAAATAATGTCGTAGCTCATATATGCAGTCAATGCACCTTAGTGGGGATTGAAACCTAACATTTTGTAAAAGATAAGCCCCCTAACCATTGTGCTACACCTTTCCAAACAAAATAAAAGGATAATTTATGTATTTGAAGGGTATTCTTAGGAGGAATATGATTAATGCAATTCATTTAAATAGATAAATGAATGTTAAATAT
Organism: Taxus wallichiana var. yunnanensis; assembly: GCA_018340775.1. Classification (NCBI taxonomy): domain Eukaryota; kingdom Viridiplantae; phylum Streptophyta; class Pinopsida; order Cupressales; family Taxaceae; genus Taxus; species Taxus wallichiana. The sequence continues at coordinate 71,428,282 of CM031237.1, read as the reverse complement.
AATATTAATGTAACAACATAGATGTGAACAATTAAATATAGAATCGAATCAAGGAAATAAGTAATTAAAATTGGAAAACGCATTGTAAGTGAGAGGATAAAATACTTAGCTGATTCGCAGGTGATGGCAAAGGTGTGTAGATTTGGAAAATTTCTAGAAAAGAGTGACAATGTGTCACAATCAGACCCAAAAATTTTCAGAGGTGTCAAAAATGGCAGGACCAGGATGCCTATGGAGGGTCAAGGGTGTTTGGAGTGTTAGGGACCGGTCGAGGCACCAACCAATTAGAGCTACAGAATTTAGTGTTACAAGGAAACAAGATGATCATATGTTTTCTCCTTTGATCACCTCTATGTATCTAAACATTTTCATTATTCTCCTAAAACTCGCAATAAGAAGAAACACCTACAAAACCCCAAACTTTATCAAATCCTAAAAAAGAAAGATGTAAAAAGTGAGGTCAAAAATCATCGATCACAACAAAGTGAACTTATGAGTGATCCCTAAACTACATTCTAGACTATATATAGTTCGTGTGTGTGTGTGTGTGTGTGTGTGTGTGTGTGTGTGTGTGTGTGTGTGTGTGTGTGTGAATTAATCATTCCCTAGGTATCTCTTGTGTGTATCACACTTGATAGCGAGTAATAGCTAGATGTAGAAAATGTAAATAGATGTGTGCATGAAAGAATGAACTTCCCCTCCTATGAAGTGTATGCGAGAAAATGTGGTCGCTTGTCATTATATTGATGCTAGATAGATACTTGAATGATGTTGATAATGAATTTGGATACAACCAGTAGGTTGTGATAGTAGATTCTTAGTGCTTGGTCCTTTATTATGATCACATAACTTTATATTTATATGATTCCCTTAGTTGAATTTCATAATTAATCACTAAAAGGCTGAAAAATAGGAAAATAAGATTCCTGAAATGGCTAGAAAATGAAGGAAAACATATGAGTATAGTACAAAGAGGACAAAATTATGCACTTTAAACATAGTTTTTCCGATCTTATACTACTATCTAGAAGGTTATCAAGTGTAAAAAGTACTAATTAATCCCAAAATTTGGCCATCTCTGTTATTTCATAGTTCTCGTGCATTTTCCAAAGACTTATCCATCCATTTCGCAACTACCCCAACATTCTAGCCCTAAATCAAGGTTCCCACTGCACATGTACGGGGTTGTCCCAGTGTCACCCCGGTCCCACTTTGGGTGCCTTGATCTATGCAAATCCCCTTTCTCTCCTTTTTGGGTCATTTCTAGTTGTTGGTCATCTTTATCTTTTTCTCAGTTGGCCTTATCGGGATTAATTACGAAATTAAGCTTGAGAGCCCTATAAATATAAAGCTATAAGACCATAATGAGGGTCCTAGGTCATAGCATTACACACTACTATCACTCCATCTACATTTTTATCCATTACATCACTTGTACTCACACAAAGGCTATGCATCAAGGCTAGGATATCTACATCAAAAACATGTCATTGGGGGAATTTATACTATTCCATGCACACATCTTATTTACATTTTCTATATTTACTATTTCTCGCTACTTCAAAAGTGTGACTGACATGAGAGAACCCACACATGACATGCACACACACGTGAGAACTACATTTGGGTACGAAATGTAGTGTAACACTCAAAGAATAAGTCTACTAGTTTGGCGGTTGAGGTCATTTCGAACCATTCATTTGCATCTTTTATTTTTCTAGGGTTTGATACTTCTCTTTGCATTGTAGGTCATTTTCCAGCTCATTTGGTAGATCCAACGCGACAAACAAGGAAGGTTCAAAACCAACTTGTGACCATACCAATTGTAGGTTTTGAGCATTTACAATGTTTAGAGTGTCCATATATCATACAAGGGTGCCCCATGGCGCCTTAGGACACTCCCACGCACCCTAGTCACTTTAGATCCTTCACATATTCCCTTCGCAAGATACTTGAGTATTCATATGCATTACAAATTTTATTTTCATACCTATGACATTATGCGACCATGTACAACAATAAGCTAAGACATTTCTCCTTACTCTCTTACACATCTAGGTTTTATTTTAATTAGCATATTTATGTACATCTCCTTTTTTATTTACTACATTTATACAACATTTTAGTCCTCCTAATTAAATTAACTAGGATTACTATTTTCGTGCACTTAGTTCAAAATTTTATTTAATCATTTTGTTGAACCTCACTTCCATTTTTCGTTTATGCCCATTACTCGTAGCTATCATTTTGGACCTCTCCATTATTGTGAGCTTTCTTCTTCTCTTCCCCATCCCTCTAGATCCATGGCTGACATACCTCCCTCTATAACTGACAACCCCTTAGACACCTCCACCTAGGTTCCCCTTCACAAAATCAAAACCACAGTTAGTGAAAAATCCTATGACGAGGACACTAATGTTGACCAAGAACAACTTGATACTCTCACGGATTTTCCCGTGATTTACGTGAGAATCCCACTCATCTCCCTCATGTTTTGCATGCTCTACTCGTAGCTAAGCAAGCTCATGAGGCATCCCTACCTGTTTCTTCCGCTCCTATGTTCTCTACACTACCCATTTCTACTCTTCCTATAGCAACTACTACCCCTCTAACCCATCAAGGTGCTTATATTTTCCCACTTTGTTCCTCCTCTAATTCTCCTGATTATGTATCATTGTACCAAGATCTTCAAAACCAAATCCACTAGTTATAATTCACCACTTCTAAAGGACCCCTACCGCTCAATTCCACCTCCTTGTTGCATTCTCCATTTGCGCCATCCATATATGCTTACCCATTCCCATATAACTTCATCTCTCCCAAACTACCCATTTTTAAAGGCCACAGTGACCCACAAGAGCATCTCCATGCATTCCATATATCTTGTGTCGACTATGTTGATGATCATACTATCCTCGCCAAATTATTTCCATGTAGTCTATAGGATTATGTGATGTATTGGTTCTAGGACTTACCACTCCACTTGGTGGTTTTAATTACATATCCGGATAACACTTTTATCACACACTTTTCTATCAATATCAGTTCCACACTCTCTTATGCCCAACTCACTCAACTTAAACAAGGCTCCACTTAACACTTCCCTGCTTACATCTTATGATACAAGAATATTGTCAACAAGATGACTAATTTTCTTGCTGACTTCGAACTACAAGGCTTATTTTTCCATAGTCTTGTTCCACCTCTCCAGGATAGTGTGCTCTTTGAAAATTTTCCATCGTTCCACCAATTTTTTCAAGCTCTCAAACTGCGTGAGACTAAATTTGTCTCTCTGTCGACAAGCTCAAATATGAAGATGCCCCTTCTTCCTCATCCCACATGTCGAGTAAAACACTATTTAAGGTGCCTGCACATCAATATAGAAATTCATAAAAGTTGTTAATGCAGTCTCCACTCCTAAGGAATTACGAACTTAGCCATACCGACATCATTTTACTAAACTTATGTTAGGAAATTAAATATTAATGTTTACATTATAGTTGTTAGCTAATATTTAATATTGTTATATATTAAATATTAGGTTTGAAAGTATTTTGTTATAATATATTGTTTCAACAATATATTATTCTTAGAGTTTGTTATACCCGTGAATAACATTCCAAAGGGTTATTTGTTGTGACTCCTTCCTATTTTATAGGAGGTTGATTTGTTGTTATGATGGCTATATAATAGCCTAATGTATTGCACTAAAAGACATAGTGAAATAATATAATTGTTCGTGTGTTTTTACTGTAAAGTCTGATCCAAAATCAATATTTGGTATCAGAGCGATCAGAGGTCTGAGGTTGTGTCTGAATGAGAGTCATTTCCCATTGAAATATGTAGTCCATCAGTTGGCTGCAGACCTGGTGATTGGAAACATGCATTGATTTGCATGGTTTCTTCCTGTCTTGTTTGTCGAATCCAGTGTAGTCCAATTCACACAAAGATATGCTTGGAGGTTTATGCGTTGCTATTAAAAACGTGAATTTTAAAGTTTACGTGGTTGTTTCTGACTAAATTTCAAAGTTATTATTCATTACATAGGATCAACCAATTCACTATTGGTTGTATCTTAGAGGCGATTTGATAATTGTTATCCATCAAATATATGCTTATCCAAGCATCCTCCACCACCCGGATTTGTGTCAAGCTAATTGGAGAAGATTTTAGTGTTGGAAGGAGACTGTTACACTTGCAGCGTAGAAAGATCTCAGGAAATTTGCTAATCGACCTCCTCTAATTCTACGACTTCACGCTCAGCTCACCACTTGTTGCAGATAATAAACAATAAGGTGAGATCCACACAGTAGTTCTTAACATGCGTGTAACGTATGTGTTTTAAGATTTGATGCCATCCATTCATACATCGCTGGCCCACCTGATTCAACGTGGAGATCCAAATCTTGCGGATTTGTTAAACTTCTGAAGTCTTTACGGCTCGTCCATTCTCCTACAAGCAGCTGTATTATCTATGTCTGGTAAATTTTGATATTTCCAGCTCTTGCAATCATGAATAGCATGCATTTGATAGCTTTTTCGTCTCCATGTGCCACATGCCATGCGTGTTTGATCAAAGAGGAGAATTCTAGGTAGTTGTGCGCGCATGCCAGCCAGACCTGAGCGCATAATCAATTTCATTGATCAATGGCCTCCGAGTACTCTCTAGTTCCGCTGAAATAGATATAGACAACTGTAATGTGAGTCTATCTAATAAGTTATAGTTTATGTTTAGTTCTTGGTGTTGAACGGTTTGTCCTTTTATATGTTTGAGAAAATTGTCCTCTTATCAATATATTTGTCTATAAAATTAAAGTTTGGTCAATTTCACAAAGTATCATTTTGTGTCATTTATAAAGAGTCTTTGTCGAGTTTATGTCGTTATAGTCAAATTGTCGAGTCAATTGTTGTCGAGTAGTTGTGTGTCAGTCAAAATCATTGTATTGTTATAATACTAGTCTTGTCATTTTTTAAAAAATCACATTTTGTTTATCTATTAAAATCCAATCTTTAATTGGATTTTATGTTAGTCATCAAGATATGTGTTTGTCATATTGTCAAAATAGTATTATCGAGTCTTGTCAATAGTGTCCTTGTCAAATATTAAAGAAAAATAAAAATTGCCTCACAGACGCATTTTCGGTGTTATCCGACGTCTGGAAATAATTGTTTTCACATTGCGGGGGAGAGACAAAATAAAGTACGGTGTGAAACTTGATGAGCTTCAAATATATATTCCGCTGAGTTAGCAGCATGCAAATGGAGGACGGAGGCACAGGAGGCTGGAGGTCATTCAGCTGACCTCTCGTTAGTCGCCAATGACGGGGCCGCATGAAGTTGTGGTGACAGTGTGTGGGTGAGTTTTCTTTCATTTCAGAATTGCAGTTTGTTGTGTGCAGTATGATTTCAGAGTTCCTGTTTTGGGTTGAATAAGTGAAATGTTCACAATGAGGGGGGGAACATGGTCTCATTGTTCCATTTCCATTATGTTTTATTGTTCAGTTTTGAAAGCAGTATTTCCTACATGATTCCCTTTTGTAGTGACATTGTATAATATTGATCAAAAAGTATTGTAGCAATCATGATGTAAAGGTTTTTGGTAAACCTGTAAAACCAATTGTGAAAGGTTTTTGGTAAACCTGTAAAAACCAATTGTGTAAGGTTTTTGGTAAACCTGTAAAAACCAATTGTGTAAGGTTTTTGGTGATCCTGCAAAACCAAGTGTGAAAGGTTATTGGTACACCTGCAAAACCAATTGGTAAGGTTGTTGGTAGAAGCCGGAGAAAACCATCAGTGGAAGAAATGTGCGTTGGCACATGTTTGAGTTTTGTGCAAGCCCAATGCTGCACATTTGCGGAGTTGATCATGAGCACACAGAGGTGGCAGGCTACAATCAGTGAACGAGATATGTTGTACCATGTAAACATTAAGGGGGGGAATGTTAGGAAATTAAATATTAATGTTTACATTATAGTTTGTTAGCTAATATTTAATATTGTTATATATTAAATATTAGGTTTGAAAGTATTTTGTTATAATATATTGTTTCAACAATATATTATTCTTAGAGTTTGTTATACCCGTGAATAACATTCCGGGTTATTTGTTGTGACTCCTTCCTATTTTATAGGAGGTTGATTTGCTGTTATGATGGCTATATAATAGCCTTATGTATTGCACTAAAAGATAGTGTGAAATAATATAATTATTCTGTGTGTTTTACCTGTGCAAGTCTGATCCAAAATCAATAACTTAGTACCCCATTAAGTGTCTTATTTCAAATAAATCATTCATAGTAATCTCCTTACTTTTCCACCACCATTACGCTTTGACCCATCTTGACCCAAATGGTGTAACTTTGACAACCATTCATATTGTGATTATCATCAATACGTAGGGCATTCCACCGATCGTTGTTTTCAACTCGACATCTTGTCAAAGACCTACTTGATAGTGTTCATATTGAGCTCTCAAAATCCCCACATCCATCCCTACCAATGATAACCACAAATTCTAAATCTTTAACAACCCCCTATCGAAACAAGATACTAAACAATTGGATTCATCGTCTAACTATGTCTTCCATACATTGTCTTCTCCCCCTAGCCCTCTCGACTTTCTTATTACTCACACTTCCAATTCAACACTGATTATTTCCTTCTTCAACACTGACTACCATGTTACGTTAATCTCTAACCATTTACATATAAAAGCTTCTATCGGCTCAACATTTATCAACAACACTTAAGTCAATCCATCTTCCCCTATTAGTGTATGTTCTTTGTCCTTCTTAAACTCTATCGGGTACCCTCCCTAACAAATTGAATATGCATTCAACCAGCCTTATGGTGTTGTTAAGTTACATATTACTATTGGTCCTCTCACTCTTCTCATCCCTTGCCTTGTTAGTCCAACAATCAAAGGATGTGATTTACTGCTCAGTCTCAATTGGATTTGTAAATCCCAAGCTGTTATTTTTATGAATCATTTACACCTAAATTTTGTATACAACAACCAAGTTATTGTTGTAGACACCTATAATTTAGCTTGAGCAATTTAAACACTCAAATTGTGCTAATTATACCATTTCCTACAAATTAGCGGCATATCGCCAATATCACACATTTTCTCTACTCTCATCATTAATTAATTACATTACATTAATTAATTAACTCTTATATCCAACACCGAAGATAATTAATGACCTTCCATTAATCAGATCCCCTTTCTATCTAGATTAATTTATTATTTCTAATATATTAATAACCATTTTTATCTAGATTAATTAAATATTCTTAAATAATTAATTCTCTCTTTTATTTAATCAATAAAATGTCATTTATTTGATTAAAATCCTCTCATGACATAATTCATACCAACTATTCCTCTAAAAGATTCTATAAACTTACACACCTATTAATTAATCACTTTGGTTACTTAATAAACCCCTTCAATCCCCATGAGTCACTAGAGGATAAATTAAACTCTCATAAAGTAAACTCAACCACTTCTAAACCATGTTTATCCACCACTAACCCAACCTCTCTATTATCCCACATGTAAAGGGATGTAGAGATTCTTTTATCCATTGGGCTATATAAAGATCCCTCCTCCTACCTTTCTTCTTACACCTTGCATGCTTATAGCTAGTCTATAGGTATTTTATCTTAGAGAATATTTCATGTGAGCTAATATCCTCATTCTTGCATTTCATTCATCCAAGCTTTTGGGTCATATGGAGAGAATAAAAATGATCTTATAGCCATACTTTGATGATCTTCCATTACCAAACCCTTGAAGATCAAACAATCAACTTTGATTTCAATTTATCTATCTAGGTTCATTTAGTGTTTTTGGGGATCTAAAGTGTATAGACTCAAATTCTTAGCATATTAGTTTGATTTCTATTTCATGTTCTAATGCATAATGTTAGTATATAGTCTTGTTTAGATCTTAACATGATGATATTTGTGTATTTACTTCATTTTTAAAACTATTAAGGTGTTAGTTTCAATTCCTTTGCATAGGTAACTAATAAATAGATACAGTTGTTATTAACAATGTTCCCCTGTCATCTCCATTTTCACCTCCTCCTCACTCGATACTCGTGCATCTAACCCTCTGTATGCATAGAGCTCCCTTGATTTCACCACCTATGCATACTATTCCTACTTCAACAACTCGATTGGCCCCTATGTGACTACTCCATTCTCATAGTCCAACTACACACCAGCATAGGCCTATTCCTCGACCATTCTTTGCATCCCACCGCCCATCACCGCCTTGCTTTATCCCACATGGATCATCCTCCCTTCCGCATAAGCCGCTTTCTCGGTATCCATTTCCTACACACTTTGCTAAGCCAAGACATGCATCTTATCTCGCACCGATCACATTTGTCTGTCTTCATTCCCCCATGTAAATTTTGTCTCACATACCAACATTTCTCAACCATCATCCTGGATATCATTCGTCGGACCTCCATCCAAAACCTCATAGGTTGACCCATAATTTATGACACATGCGGGGGTATAATACATTATATTCTTCACCCCATTCTCTATACACACATACTTCTATTATCTCACATTATATACTTTATCCATATCATTTTCATTTCTATCTCGCGTGTTGTAGAAACCTCATTACTCGATGACGTAATCTTGTGCTTTGGTTTGCACTTTGGACTATTGAGGGATTACCATTACACTAAAACCCACACACCATACATCATACATCATCCTTTCCATGCATAGAATACATCCTACATTATACTACATCCCTTCGATACATATATTTAGTCATTTATATCATACACACTACACTAGTTATCATTACCTATGAGTCTAGTTATATATTGCATCCATACGTTTTGTATTTATGCTAGGTCACATTACACATGGGTCTAGATTTACATGTCATCACTACATATTCTATCTATACCTATCACCCCATCTTACATAGCCTACACATCATACATCTACTACATTGCATAGTTCCCATCGTGCATTTATCTATCATCTACATTGTATATGCTACACTAGATTCCATTATAAATGGGTCTAGTCTTATAATCTTTGCATATTCCATTTCTATAGACATTGCATATCTTATATACATTATGCATCTTGCATTACATTTTACACACCATGCCTTTACCTCACATATTCATCACTTGGTCATCTATACTACGTTGTCTTCTACTCGTTGCACTCACCACCCTATGAAGAACTCTAGTTCCTCGGTCCAAACTTGACTGCCGAGGGTTTACCAATAAAATGGACATTATGTACATTTGACATGTCATCATACCACATTCATCGGACTAGTGACAAATGCTCTAGGCTATATTATCACCCAAACTCCTCATCACATACCAGAGTGGTATACTCGTTTAGTTATATCACAACTTTTTTCATCACTTCTACATCATCCTATTAAATTTATATTTTCTCAATTCCAAAATATTCTATTACATTATCATGCCTTCAATCATCATGTAGTGGTATACACCTTAGGTTAAATCACCACTCTCTTCATCAATTTCTCATTATCCTCTTACATCCTATCATCACACATTCTATTATCCTATTCTACATCATTATATTACATCATCATTTATCCTACTCATCACTTAGTGGTATACACTTTAGGCTAAATCACCACCTCATAATTATTCATCATGTATTGGTCCATGCTTATTACAAAATCACAACCTTCCATTATCCACTACATACTCATATATGCTTCATACATCCTCATTACCCATCTTGTAGTGACATATGCTATAGGCTACATCGTCTTCTTCTTCTTACATCATGTAGTGGTATACGCTTAGGGATAAATCATCACTCACCCATTCCACAAGTCATGATATATGCCTCGGCTATATGGTTCACACACATTTGCTATACAATCACATACTTCATCACCACTTGCTACCGCTCATCCCATAGTGATATACACTTAGGGATAAATCATCACTCATCTATTCAACCAATCTATTATATACACATAGGCTATAGGGTCCATACACATCTTCTCCCCATGTCACATTTCATCACCATTACTTACACATACTTATCACAATGTGTTAAATACAACAACACTACTCGACCATTTTCAAATGATGAACTCTTATTTATGGTCCATTCTTGATCACTGAGGGGTAAAACCAAATGAACCTCACTGCATACACTTCCATTCACTCAAGGGGCATGTTTCCCCTATCATCCCATCTTGCATTCCATTCCATCCATCCAAAACATACTTGCATTTTATTAGGGGTATTTAATTTTTCTTTACTAGTGTTTTGCATGATCACTTTATTACATATGTTAGCTTAATTTTTATATGTCATTATCATACACACATTAACGTTCATGTTTTTGTCTAGTATGATCACATATACAAGACTTTACACATGGCATAGATGCTCGCGTTATACCCTTACTATACCGGTTGCTTAGTGGCATCCACATTCATCTTATCCAGTGTTTTTGTTTCATTTTGTACTTAATATCTTATACTACTTGTTCATACATGCTTTGACATATTGGTTTTCACTCTAACATGTTAACGGGTGTTCCATGTGCAGCACTTGTTTTGTAGGATTACATGTTTCCTTAATTATTTGTTTGTTTCTACTTTTTCCTTCACTTTCCATCAGTATGCGGGCTTTTCCCTTTTCTTGTGTGCAAACTTGTCTATTGTTTGTGGCCATGATGGACTTGCGTGTCTTGCGACATCATGAGTGATGTACCATGTTTGAAACCTATTATGTGAGGTCTTCTTGTTTGCTTGCGTGTTCACACTAATGTTCTTGGTAGTTTCTACATTGTCCGTATCTTTTACACTTATCTTATTACATGCATGTGTTTTCGGACTAACACTTGTTTCAGCTAGCCATCCCCTTTTGTGTGTACCTTGGTATCTACCAAGCATTTTTGTTTCCCCTCCGTAGATATCTACATGTGGGAGTGCAGTTGGTCCTATATTGGGGGAGAATTATCCTTTTAGGGTCATCACATGCGCCACCAAAGAGGGGGCATAATTGAGAGTTTTCTAATAATATAATTGTTATCCAAAGTTCACCCCCTGTGGTAAACTTCGATAACATGCATCGAGTCTTCGGTTCTAAGCGTAGGTCGGTTCGGGAAAAATTGTGAAAATCAGCTAAGTCCTTGTCCTAGGAGCAATCGGGACATTCGGGACACCAAGGCGTGGTTCACCAAATGCCTCCAGTGGCCCAAACCGCAAAGGGACATCCGGGACAAATGGACGCGAAATGCCCGAATCGGCCGAAAGGAAGAAAAATTGCCCAAGTCCTTTACCTGAGCAATCGGGACAAGTGGGAAAAGGGACGCGAACCGATTGGTTCACCCAAAATGGAGAATTTTCGCACAGGGGACATCTCGGACAAATGTACGCGAACCGCCTTAGAATCGGGCCGAAAAGAAGAACTTCATCCAAACAATCTAGGACAAGTGGGACAAAAGGACGTGAACCGCCAAATCGGCCGAACCGGAAGAATTTGTCCCAAAAGGCACTTTGGGACATCCGGGACAAAAAGACGCGGTGGACGCGAAAGAGCCGGCAGACCCGCGGACCAACCAGGAGATGACACGTGTCACAAGGGAAAAGTCCAAAAGTCAAAAGGTGAGTTTTGAAGGGGCAGCCCGAGCCAATAGGAATTGGACACGTGTCCAATGGAGCAGGGAAGTGCGGAGCTCGGGGAGAAGTTAGAGAATTTGGCCGAGTTCGCCAAAAAGGGGTAAAAGTGAAGTAAGACCCCGCGCCCTGTCCTCCAACAAGATCATGCCACGTGTCGTCCAAGTGGCGGGGCACGGGAAAAAGTTGAAAAAGTCCCAAAATCATCAAAAAGGTCAAAATTCAAGGAAAAACCCATGCGGGTAAGTGAAGGAGAGAGAATCACGTGACCAATCAATGCATGCCACGTGTCATCCAGGTGGCAGAGCGCGGGAAGAAATTTAAAAATCCGTTTTCACCTGTTTTGTGCCCTAGATCTTCAGATCTCCATATCTTTTGATCCAGAGCTCAGATTTGCGCGCTTCTTGATATCCACGAAAATATTATGAAATTCTCTACATGATTCTCGGGGTAATCTCGAGTTTTGGTGCGTTCGAGAGATAAAATTGAAAAACGGCTCGATGCATGTTTATGGCCGGAAGTGACATTTCAAAGGTGACCAGGATGTAACGCAATGGGTCGATTCTCCTCGTAATCCACCAAAATGACAGGGAATGGGTTTGTAAGGCCCCATATGCTGTTTTAATGCATCTGCCATGGAAGGAGGGATGGGCTCTCACGTTTTTGTCGTTTTCTCGTCCCCTCGGGATTGCCCCATGCAATGTAAAACCAGATTTGGCTCATTTCTAAGGGGGACATTTTTTTGGCATAGCGAGAATTCTTCTTTCACCTCCAAAGAGTGATTGATGCAAGAATTAGACCTCTCCAAAGATTGTAATAGTTTTTACCTCTCGAGGGTGTAATGCGATGATTTTGGACACTTTGGAAATGATAATGCAAGCCTTGTGAATGGTTTTCAGTCCTTTGTTTGTGTTATTTGCTTCATTTCAAATCCAAAATTATATCTTATCACTCATGTATGTTTTATATTGTAAACTTTGGTCTCGTGTCTATTTGCTTGACATAAATGTTTCACCACTCCTTTTGGTGCATCACCACCTTTAGTTAGTTTCATATTTTTTTCATTTCTATCCTGTCTCGTTGCATAGTTAGAGTAGGATTAGGATCTCGAACCTCTGTAGTTTTGCAAAATATAGATCTAAATCGAGAGGAGTTTGAGGAACCACCTCTAATCTGGAGATTCCTCTCTCGCCACAAGTCCCACACTTGGAGAGAGGTTTCCATGTTTTGCAATCACACCTGGATGCTAGAGTGATCAACCTAGAAGCTGATATGCATCCAGGGGTCTTGTGATTTTGCACTAACAGCTGCATTTTCTGCATGCCCGGTGGGACACTAGAGGTCTCATTTTTATTGCAGCAAAGTTGATATGCATCTGCTGCAATTTTCTTGCTTGAAAAGAGCTATTATTTGCATATCTGGTGACTCCAAGGGGAAGAATCAACTGGTTTCGGCAATGCAGGCCTGAAAACTCATGAGAAGAATCACTACAAGGTCAAGAGCTAGAGAAGATGAAGTACTGTTTGAATACCTGCAATTATCTCCAAGAAGAAGGCAAAGAGGAAGAAGGATTCAAAGGTCTCCATCTCCACCAAACAGAACTCTCTCAACCCCTCCACCTGACAGGCCTTTCATTCAGTATACAAGGGTTTTAAGACCAATCGAATGGATCAAAACAACCCCTCGTCAACTTCATAGGCAAAGAGCCACTTTCTCTCATTGCACAACATCCAGTTCCTATTGCAGCTTTGAAGAACATTCCCTACTTCACTGGAGAAAATCAGACTACTCCAGGTGATCATGTTAAAGATATTGCTAACCTTTGTGCGATCCATGAAATCAATGAAATGCAAGTGGCTGTCAAGTTACTGGCATCTTCATTCAAGGGTAAAGCATTGCAATGGTTTAGAAGCCTTGGAGCTGGCTCTATCACAAATTGGAATCAGTTTGTGTATAGCACTTCATGAGCAATTTGGAGAGAAGGGAGACAACTTATCTCTTTTGGAGCAGCTGAAAACCATCAAGAGAGCTCCCAATGAGCAAATGACCGATTTCAACTTCATATTTCAAAAGACTTGGGAGAGAATTCCAAAGTGACAAGTATGAACAAAGTGAAGGTGCTTTTCTCTACTATCTCAAAGCTTTAAATTCTGATATTTCTATGTTGATTCATTCCATGGAGGCATAACTATCCCTATGGCTTACAAGATTGCCGTTAGGGCTGAAAATTGTTTGATCCAAGCTGCGGCAAACTTGCCCCCTAGATCTCCCATGCCACTGCTTTCCAAGTTTAGAGAGTCTAAACACCAGATCAAGCACCTAATTTGGCTCCTTCTCCCACTCCTAGAAACCGAGTTCAAGTGAAGCTTCCACTTCATCTCCGTGTGCCCCAAATGAGCTTCAAGAAGTCATGAAGCAATTGCAAAACCTAGGCAATGAGCTAGTTACTCTCAAGAGGCAACAAGCCCAAGGTTTTAGACCTTCTTCTCAACCCCAAGCTCACCTAATAGGTAGCCTTACCAACCACAAAGGCCTCCTATTCCGGATGCAAATATGAATCAAACAAGGCCTCCCCGCCAATAGACCATTCCCAGCCCTATAATCCAAATGCCATATCTGCCTCTAAGGCATTAGTGCCAACACGAAACAATATTGCCCAGAATATGATTGGTGCTTTCCATGCAATGAGCCTCATAACCAATCCATGTGCTTCAATGGTGCTTTGAATCAAGCATTAATGGTGACAACTATCGGTGTGGAGGGCGGGGCAAATCAAGAAGCAGCCAACAACAAGAAACATTCCAACAAAGAATCAGCCCCAAATGACACCACATTGGTGAACTCGCAAGTAGAAGATTTCTATGGCATGAATCAAGGTGTTGCAGGTGTCAACACAAGGTCAAAGAGGAGGAATTTGGGTGAAGAACAGCCATTAGCCCCAACCAATCCATGACCTTCCATGGCTCCCAAATGGTTGGCAAGCAAAATCCAGCTTTTAGATGCACAAGGGCAGCCAAGAACAACCCCTAGGCCAACTCAAATGCCAGCTTGTTGGCCACGTGCAAGGAGTGAATGTGCAAACCAAGGGACAGCAAAGATATCCTTCATCACCATTCAAAGTCATCGATCGATGAAGAAGACAAACGTCAATATATCTATGTGGGAATCCCTATCCATCCCGCCAAAGAGATCTGCAAGCAAGCGCCATGAAGAATTGGCCAACTTCGAATCAAAGCGGAGTTCGAGATACAAGACAAAGTGCTTACAAATGCTGCCCAGCCTGAGGGAAATCATGGAGGATAGCAAGGTAAAATGTTGAAGCCCCCTCCTTTCTATGTTTCATTAATCATTGGAAATCAGCTAGTGCACAATTGCATGATAGACTCCGAGGCAAGTAGCTCAAGAATGCCTAAACAAATAGCCGATCGATTAGGGCTCCAGTATGAAACAATATCCAAAGGGGTAGTGCAGCTAGATGGGATAGCAGTAGCAATAGTTGGAGTGATTAGAAACTTGAGTCTTACCTTGCATGCATGTCCAAATGTTGTTGTTTTACAAGATGTATCAGTCATAGACCTTCCACCACTCTTTTCCCCCTTTGCTTATGAAGGGACTTCACAAACAAGATTGGGGGTATTTTTCTTCGCTGATTGGTCACACATGCTATTCGGAGAACAAGGTATGGAACTAAGGCTACAATTAGGTCGAACCTATTGCAAACTTCCATATTGAGCCTTACACTCCAAGTCGATTAATGCCAATTGCTCAAAGATTTGATCAAGAAGATCACCCAAGCACTGATGAAGCCGACACTAAGGTTGGAAGCATCCCGGATCTAACTCTTGATGAATGGGCAAGCAAGATACATGCATTTGATCCTTATCAAGAAGTGGAAGAATCTGAACTAGGGGTCTATTGCATACACGAAGAAAATTGGCCTATTCCTAGCATCACCGAGCCAAACCACAAAGATGACAATGAGGTATGGCGGGTTGTTTTTGATGGATCAAGGAGTAGACAAGGTACAGGAGGTGGAGTCATGCTTGTTTCACCTCGAGGAGTAAGGTACTATTCATATTTTAGGTTTCAGTTTGCATGCTCCAATAACACTGCGCTGAATATGAAGCCTTAATACAAGGGATGCATTGGGCAATCAGAAGAGAATAAAGAACTTGCAAGTCTTTGGGGATAGTGAATTAATTGTAAATCAGGTCAAGGGACAGCATGCTTGCCAAGAATGATCTACTCAAGCGCTACAAGAACAGGTGTGGGACCTCATGGAAGATTTTGAGGGTTTCGGCATCAAATCCATTCCCGGAAGAAGAATCAAGCTGGCGAGCCGACAGTGATCGCAGCAGTAGGGGCAGCCTTTGACATTGCAGAAAGCATTCAACAAGACAAGGTATAGCCAAACATCCACGTGATTATGAGGCCTTCAAGATGTATAACAATGCCAAATGACAGTGTTTGAAAATGACCAGCAAATCATCCATTTCTTGCAAGAAGAAGCTGAGTTCTCACTAAGAATCAAGAAAATTGGAGCAGCAAGATGGTGACTAGGTAGCACCGAGAACTAACAAGCTACCCAAGGGCTCATCACTTTGAGTCAATCTTCAACCCGAATGATCAGTTCCTAAGGAGAAAGCAAACATTTAGGTCAAGAGAGAGGATTCAAGATCCATCTTGGTAGAAGAGAACAAACCACCTAAATTGGAAGGATGACGACCGAACAAGAAAGGTATGAATTCATGCAACCGTGTCAAGAATTCCCAGATGTGTTTTCTTGGAGCTATGAAGACTTGAAAGGTTTCAATCCTAGCTTAGCTCAAAGATACTATCGAATTAGATCCAAATACTAAGCCTGTCAGGTAGAAACAAAGACCACCAATCCACACATGGAGCCTCTCATGAGGAAAGAATTGGACAAGCTGATTGAGTCACGGATCATATTCCCAATCAAGCATTCTAGTTGGGTTGCCAACTTAGTTCCAAATGTCAGAAAGAAAAGTGGAGAGATCAGTGACTGTGTGTTGACTTGAGAGACCTCAATAGAGCCTCTCTCAAGGACCATTACCCACTCCCTTCCATGGAGCAAATATTGCAAGTGGTAGCTGGTTCAGAAAGGTTCTCACCGCTTGATGGCTACTCGGGCTACAATCAGATTATGGTGAAGGAGGAAGACCAGTTCAAGACAGCCTTCACTACAAAATGGGGCACATATGCTTACAGGAAAATGCCATTTGGGCTATCAAATGCTGGGGCCACTTTCCAAAGGGCAATGGACATGGCATTCAAAGGCTTGATCAACAAGATAGTGCTGATTTACCTTGATGATATCACTGTCTTCTCAAAGAATGCAGCAGACCGTCTCTTTCACCTCAGGCAAGTGTTTCAGAGGTGTAGAAAGTTCGGAGTGTCTTTGAATCCCAATAAATGCATCTTTCTTGCTCATGAGGGGAAACTTCTAGGCCATATTGTCTCCAAGGAAGGATTAGCAATTGATCTAGAGAGGGTTGAAGCCATAAGAGCACTACCATTTCCAAGCCACACGAAAGCCCTTCGAGTTTCTTGGGAAGGATAAACTTTGTTCGGAGGTTTGTCCCAGCATTTTGCATCCCTGGTCAAGCCCATCACCAAAATGTTAAAGAAGAGCATGGCTTTTAAGTGGACAGCGAAGGCAAGGAGAGATTCAAGCAATCAAAGAAGCTATCTCTCAAGCACCAACTCTCATCAACCCAGACTTCTCCAAGGATTTCATCCTCTATGCATTTGGAGCTGATGACACTATTTCTCGCCATTCTAGTACAAAGAACAAAGTTAATAATGAGCAGCCGGTTTGCCTTCTTCAGCCAGAGCCTAGATGACTATAAGGTGAGGTACTCTTTTATTGAGAAGCATGTGTTGGCAGTAATCAAAATCTTGAAGAAATTCAAGCATTTAATCTCAAACAACAAGGTCCAGTTGCTGGTCTCACATGCTGGAGTTAAGGAATTCCTCCTCAACAAGGATTTGAATGAGAAAAGGGCAGGTTGGATCACCCGTGTCATGGAGTATGACATTGAGATCAAGATTACCAAGATAGTAAGAGGGAAAGGATTGTGTCGCCAGCTGGTTTTGGGGAAGCAAAAAGAAGTATGCAATGAAGAAGAGGCTGTTTGATACCAAGACAGCCATGAGCCAAATGGCAACCATGAAGAAGACAATGCTTCCCCCACTCCTTGCTGGACCCAAGGTATTATGCACTTTCTAGGCACAGGCCTATGCCCTCCGTAGAGATGAACAAGACCCAAAGAAGACACTTCAGATTGCAGCCGTCCCTATGCCATTGTTGATGGAGTCTTGTTCAAAAAGGATGTGAACGGAGTGCTGCTGAGATGCATTAGAACAAATCAGATTCAAGAGGGTGTTGGAAGAGTTCCATGGTGGACCAGTTGGTGGTCATTTTGCACCAAGAGTGACAGCTCTAAAAATCATGAAGGCTGGTTATTAATGGCCTAAGATCTTCAGTGATTGCTATGCATGGATCAAAAGGTGTAAGAATTGTGCATTCTTCATAGGGGAAGAGATACTTGCTGCCCTTCCATTGCATCCAATCTCAGTTGACCAGCCATTCATGCAATGGGGTTTGGATTTCATTGAGTCATTAATCCCAATTCAAGCCAAGGGCACAAATGGATTTTGGACCCACGGACTACTTCACTAAATGGACAGAAGCGATAGCACTCAAAGAGGCAAATGAGTCTAGCATCTTAGACTTTTATGAGGGGATAACAACTAGATTTGGTGTGCTGCTACAATAATCTCAGATAATGCATTGGCATTCATTGGATCCAAGGTGACCGAGTGGGCTGTCAAAGAACGGTATTTACCTCGAGCACTTCATCAAACTATTACCCTCAAGGTAATGGCCAGCCGAGTCTACAAACAAGAGCTTGTTGAGAATCATTAGGAGGATTCTTGATGATAATCGAGGTCTTGGCATACCAAACTAAAATCATCCTTATGGGCCGATAGGATAACTACCAAAAGATCCACAGGTAACTCTCCATTCAGGCTCGTCTATGGAAGAGAAGCAATCTTGCCCACGTCACTTGAGTTGCCAACATTGGAACTCATGAAGCAGCTGGAGTTACTGGAATTTGAGCCCATGGAAGTGAGGTATGCAGTTGATGGAGCTGCAAGAGATCGAAACCGTGCATCCCAAATAATGGAAAAGGATCAAGCTTTGATCAAGAAGACCTTTGATAGAAAGGCCAAAGATAGATCTTTTCAAGTTGGAGATCTAGTGTTGAAATGGGATGCAGATCGTACAAAACCGGAAGGCATTCAAAATTTGATGCCATCCAGGAGTGGCCCATACATGGTCACAAAGTGCAAGAACGACAATGCTTTCCAATTGGCCTCATTGATGGTGAAGAACCGTAGATTCCAGTCAATGGAATCTATCTCAAGCGTTGCTTCTAGAGGGAAGTTCACTACCTTGTAAATATTAGATTAGATTTTCATTCCTCCAAGTGCTTGTGCACATTGTTCTCATTGTAGGTTAGTTTTGTTTTCCCTAACCGCTTTGGCACATCTTGCTGTCCATGGAGATGTTTTGCAGTCCTTGCTTTCACCAGTGACTTTCCATCTTCCTCCTTGCACATTCTTAATCATTTGGGTTTCTAAACAGAATATTTGATGACTCCATGCCCAATGGATCGCTTCAGCACAGTCACCGGTCTTTTCACCTAGCAGGAAGGTGACCCCGAAAAGTCACCAAAATTATTATCCAAAGTTCACCCCCAGTGGTAAACTTCGATAACATGCATCGAGTCTTCGGTTCTAAGGCGAGGGTCGGTTCAGGAAAAAATTGTGAAAATCAGCTAAGTCCTTGTCCTAGGAGCAATCGGGACATTCGGGACACCAAGGCGCGGTTCGGCCGAAATGCCTCCAGGCGGCCCAAACAGCAAAGGGACATCTGGGACAAATGGACGCAAAATGCCCGAATCGGCCGAAAGGAAGAAAATTTGTCCAAGTCCTTTACCGGGAGCAATCGGGACAAGTGGGACAAAGGGACGCGAACCGGCCGGTTCGCCCGAAATGGAGAATTTTCGCACAGGGACATCTGGGACAAATGTACGCAAACCGCCGAATCGGCCGAGCGGAAGAATTTGTCCCAAAAGGCACTGGGACATCCGGGACAAAAAGACGCGGTGGACGCAGAAGAGCCGGCAGACCCGTGGACCAACCAGGAGATGACACGTGTCACAAGGGAAAAGTCCAAAAGTCAAAGGGCGAGTTTTGAAGGGGCAGCCCGAGCCAATAGGAATTGGACACGTGTCCAATGGAGCAGGGAAGTGCGGAGCTTGGGGAGAAGTTAGAGAATTTGGCCGAGTTCGCCAAAAAGGGCTAAAAGTAAAGGAAGACCCCGCGCCCTGTCCTCCAACAAGATCATGCCACGTGTCGTCCAAGTGGCGGGCGCGGGAAAAAGTGGAAAAAGTCCCAAAATCATCAAAAAGGTCAAAATTCAAGGAAAAACCCACGGGTAAGCGAAGGAGAGAGAATCACGCGACCAATCAATGCATGCCACGTGTCATCCAGGTGGCAGAGCGGGAAGAAATTTAAAAACCGTTTTCACCTGTTTTGTGCCCTAGATCTTCAGATCTCCATATCTTTTGATCCAGAGCTCGGATTGGCACGTTCTTTATATCAACGGAAATCTTGTGAAATTCTCTACATGATTCTGGGTTAATCTTGAGTTTTGGTGTAGTCTGGAGAGAGAAAATCAGAAAATGGCTCGATGCGTGTTCATGGCCGTGTGACATTTCAACAACCAGATTTAACGCAGAATGGGTCGCATTCTCCTGTAATCCGGTGAAAATGACAGGAATGGGTTTGTAATGCCCCCATGCTGTTTTAATGCATCTGCAGTCAAGGAGGGATGGGCTCTCACGTTTTTTGTACGTTTTTGTCCCCTGGGCTCGCCCCATGCAATGTAAAAGCCAGATTTGGCTCATTTCTAAGGGGGGACATTTTTTTGGCATAGCAGAGTTCTTCTTTCACCTCCAGCAAGTGATTGATGCAAGAATCAGACCTCTCCAAAGATTGTAATAGTTTTTACCTCTCTGAGGTTGTAATGCAGTGATTTTGACACTGGAAATGATAATGCAAGCCTCTGTGAATGGTTTTCAGTCCTTTGTTTGTATTATTTGCTTCATTTCAAATCCTAAATTATATCTTATCAGTCTGTGTATGTTTTATGTTGTAAAATTTGGTCTGTGTCTATTTGCTTGACAGAAATGTTTCACCACTCCTTTTGGTGCATCACCACCTTTAGTTAGTTTCATATTTTTTTGCATTTCTATCCCTGTCTCCTTGCAGTTAGAGTAGGATTAGGATCTGAACCTCTGTAGTTTTGCAAAATATAGATCTAAATCAGAGGAGTTTGAGGAACCAGCCTCTAATCTAGAGATTCCTCTCTCGCCACAAGTCCCACACTTGAGAGAGGTTTCCATGTTTTGCAATCACACTTTGGATGCTAGAGTGATCAACCTAGAAGCCCGATCTCGTCCCGTGGTGCTGCCGTGATTTTGCACTAACAATAATGTATTTACACTGGTTTAGACATAGTGAGTTCGACCATTCTATGAACTCCATAAATAGTGGCCTTGACAGAGCAGTGTCCTTCGACAATTTTACAGAGCACTTACATGTTTGGGGTAACAAAGGTGTGTTTCTCTCTACATTTATCCATCGTGTTGCATCGGATTGCCCAAAAACCATGACAATATAGATATATCTTCAAAAAAATTCAACACAAACATTTAGAGTCGGAGGACATAGATCATTTCCACCATACAGCTTCTTCAACCAAGGTAGCGTGAGATTTGTCAAAAACTCATGACAAAAGATAGATATCGTTATAAACCATTTTTCTCGACATGGATCAATTGCACATGTTTCATTTACACTTTTTCTATCATATTTTACATTTGTTTACTTTACACATCATTTTTACATACATACATATTTGACTACTTGATCGTTTCCTCCTTAGAGGTTCGTCAGTATGAGAAACAAGTAGTCAAATTGGGGAAACAACAATAACAACAATTAAAAACAAACCTCTATGGTACTTTCCATATAAACCATGTAGGTAGTACACTACACACCGCAACATCTACACACGCGCTCCGCTATAGGTTCACTCTCACCACTTTTTATGTTCATTTTTCATCATTGGAATCCATGGTCCTCCACATTTTTCTTTTTTCATTCCACACTTGAGTCTAGTCCATCGCACATCTTTTCTACACTCTACATGGATATTAGGTACACATCTTTATCTACTTTGTGTTACCAAGATTTCTTCTCACCAACATAAAGTGGGGATGAAATGTAGACACAAAATTATGTATTTTACACATAATTTGGGTCGGTCTTATACTATTATTTAAAAGGTTCTCAAGTGTAAAATGTACCAATTAATCCCACATTTTTTTCATCTATTATTTTTTAGTTCCCGTGTATTTTCCAATACTTATCCATATATTTTGCAACTTTCCCAACATTCTAGCCTTAAATAACGGTTCCCCATCCTATATTGGGGTGCCTCGATCCCACTGGGCACCCCAATCTATGAAAATACCCTTTCAATCCTTTTTGGGGTCATTTCTATTTGCTAGTCATCTTTACCTTTTTCTCAATCGGCCTTGTTGGGATTAATTACGAAATTAAGCTTAAGATCCCTATAAATATAAATCTATAAGACCATAATGAGGGTCTTAGGTCATAATAATACACACTACTATCACTCCATCTATATTTTTATCCATTTCATCACTTGCATCCACATAGTTCCATGCATCAAGGCTAGGAGATTTTAATCACACACACTTTATAGGCAAAGAGAGG
Source organism: Taxus wallichiana var. yunnanensis (assembly GCA_018340775.1). Classification (NCBI taxonomy): domain Eukaryota; kingdom Viridiplantae; phylum Streptophyta; class Pinopsida; order Cupressales; family Taxaceae; genus Taxus; species Taxus wallichiana. The sequence continues at coordinate 71,405,716 of CM031237.1, read as the reverse complement.
ATTCTATTCTATTCCATGCACACATGCTATTTACATTTTCTATAGTTACTATTGCTTATTACTTCACAAAATGTGACTGGCACGAGAGCACCTAGGGCATGACATGCGCACACACACACACACACACACACACACACACACACACACACACACACACACACACACACACACACACACACACACACACACACACACACACACCGTAACTACACCTATGTTTGAAATGTAGTACAATGCTTAGCAATAAGTCCACTATTTTGGAGGCTAAGGTCAATCAAACCTATTCATTTGCATTATTTATTTTTCTAGGGTTTGATACTTCTCTTTGCATCAAGGTCATTTTCTATCTCATCCAACAAATCCAATGTGAAAAACAAGGAATTTTCGAACCAACCCGTGACCATACCATTGTCGGTTTTGAGCATCTACAATTTTCAGAGTGCCCAAATTATAGACCAGGGTTCCTTGGGGTGCCCTAATACACTCCTAGCATTCCATTCACTTAAAATCCTTCACATCTACCCTTCATAGGATGCCCAAGTATTTTTATTCACTTACAAATTTTATTCTCGGACCTACGACATCAGGCAAGCATCTACAACAATTAGCTAAGTTATTTCTCCCTACTCTCTTACACATATATGGTTTTACTTTACTTAACATATTTAGGTACATCTACTTTATTTTATTTACTACATTTAAAAACGTTTTATTCCTCCTAATTAGATTAACAAGCATTATTATTTCCTTTCACTTAGTTCCAAATTTTACTTAATCACCCAGAGGGGTCAAAATCACCCGAGCATCAAGGCGTCATGGTTGGGTGATAGTGTTGATGGTCGAAATTATGAAGTATGAAAAGAAATATTGGGATGGAGGGAGTGTAATACCAAAAGAGGAAATAAAGAGAAAAAGTTGTCTAAAAATAGTGATCAATAATTACTTTTCTCACTTAGGAATCATAAGAATAGTAGTATGTATTCAAGACTAGATAGATACCCGAAGTGTATGATTTAGTTTCTACATTTACCCCCACATTATATTGTTTAGCGCATAACCAATAAAATAAAGTAGATAATACATGTAGATCAATTTTGAAAATCATGTCATGCACAAGAAAAAGTGTGGAGTGATAAAAATGTGAAGCATGGAAACTAAAGAAGAGGAAGTGCCAAAAAGTAATGATAATGACCCTAGGGCGAGAGCGTATGTGTATATGCCACATTTTTCCTCTCTTGTATGTCACTTGATTTTTTTCATTGATGTGTGATGATGTGACTACCACTTTCAATAAGGACAAACTCAAAATGGAAGAACAAACAAGTAGTCAAATATGCACATATGAAAAATAAAATAAAAATGATTAAAAGTAGGTAAGAAAGTATGTAAAAATGTGAAAAAGGAACATGTGCACATGATCCGTGATAAGAAACAGAGTTAGAAAGGATCCTCAAGATGTTTTAGTAGAACAATTTTTGATGATCTCACACTAGTTCCACTTGAATATGAATTTTTTGGGCAATCTCACGCCAAGAACGAAAGAAGTGTAGGGAGAAAAGTATGGTGTCATCCTAAAACGATTAACTAATTCACATGATGTGAACACCATTATAGAACATATGTAAAAATCCAATCCTTTTCAAATAATTCCTGATCCACCATGAAAGTAGAAAAGGTTTAGTGCATGCATGTCGAGTGCTCAAGGATTGTGTGTCCTACACAAGACATTGTGTAAACTACTCGAAAACTGTGGTGAATGAAAAAATGTTTTGTAACTTCCCCTTGTTCACAAGCATCTAGGAAGGGTCAGGGGTTCCTAGGAACTAATTCCTAGGTTTAGGCACTAGTGTCTATGATGTGTCAAGACCCAAGTCATATTCTGGACCGTTGATGTGAATGAAAATTGTGTTATACCAAGATTTCAGACTATGTTGAACTATGACTCGTAAACCATTTTATGGGATGATTGATCCACCCAATGGGTTCCCACCTTGTTTGGGGTACATACGATGTCGCTGAGGAGTATTCGGTCCTAAAGGACGACCGAATTCTAAACTCGAACCGATGCAATGTAGGGGGGGAGTGTGTTTGGTAAAAACAAAGGCACACACAAACAAATTGTATGGAAAAGAAGTTTTAGTGCAACAATATAAGGATATATGTATAAAATGGTATATAAGCTAAGAACACAAGAAGACAATGTAGAAAACAAATTATGTAGGGAAAGTAGACCGTGAAAAGTGGGTATCAAACATGGGACATCACTCACGATGCCACATGACAATCAAGGCCGGTGAGGCAAAAATCAGACACTGAATCAGATAAAAATAAAGACATAGGGAAAATACCCCAAACAATGACATATAATGACAAGTAAAAATAGTCAATAAAAAGAACTCGTAACATACGACCTTTGTAGTACTAAGTTTAAGCAAGACAAACACTTCCCATGAAGCACCCATTACCATGTTAGTAAGATATAAATTATTTCAAGACGTGTATAATCCGGCATAATGTGATGTGATAATATGAATAGGAAGTATTATAAATCGAAACAATAACACCCGCAGCAGGTGTGTACGAAATCGATGGCACCAATAGTCACTTTGGGACTAGTAATAGGTAATGTGCCAAACATGCATGCTACATGTATCAATATATGTAAATTATGTGATCACAACTAGAAATCAAGTGAACACACATGTGTATATGGAAAAGATAATGACATACAATGTATCTAGATAACATAGTAAGCAAGCGTATCATGTGAGAATAAGTAGACAAGAAAAGTGTGTAACCAAAATATATAGCATGTTTTGGAGTCTAGATGGAATGAAATCTAGAGTGAATGTGATAGGATCCATGTTCCCACAAGTGAATACAAATTAGATTGTATGAGGTGAGGAACATTCATGCATGCCCCGTTAGCATTCAAGAATTAACCTTAGAACAAGAGTGTGTCATCTTGAAATGCATGTGACCCTACTCTAATACCGGAGGTGCATGAGAGAAATGATGTATATGTGAATGTGAATGAGACTTAGGAGGTGATGGAGGTGTTGAACTAGTTTTTAGAGGAGGTTTCTTAGGTTGTCTTGATAACGTTGTACGTGACTTGAGAGGAGGTGAATTAAGACTAATTTTGATAGGTTTTTGCTTAGTTTGAGTGGATTGACAGGTAAGTGCTTGAGTGACAGAAGAAGAAACATTAGAATTGTTTACATGATGTTCATTAGACATAAATGAATGAGATTTAGGAACCAATTAAGATGTAAGAAGAGACGACCATGAAATATAACACTATATAGTGATAGAGATAAAACCCTAATGTCAAGATGTTTGATTCTTCTTAGTAAAGGAAATCATTTTCATTATGTTCATTGATTTGATGATAATTGCAATATGGGAGACCTTGATATTTTGTAAGCCGATAAGGAGGATAGCAATGACTAGATGGAGAGATGTTTAATTGATGAGTTATGAGCTTTGAAATAATATCCTTTTACTTAGAATTGATTGCAAACTTGAGAGGCACATGGAGCAGAAATATTATAGGTACACTAATATGAGAACATGTAGAAGACATAGAATAAAGATGATATGTAGAAGAAGAATAAAAGTGAGCCTGAGAAACATCCTTAAGATGTTGGATTTCAAATTTAATAGATATAATCATGGATTCGATAGCCTGAAATTTGTCTTGAAATAAGTAATGCAAAGCATGAATCGACTCAAGATGGGTTAATTAGATTGAGGATCACGAAGACTAGGGTCATCAGATGATCAAAATTAGCACTCACTTGATGTGATGGCATATCTCTATGGAGATACATGGTGTCTAGTGATGTTTTTATAACAAATGTGCATTTGGGATGCATTTAAAGTAACTCATACAGAGAAATGTGAGCAATTTTAGGAGCCATGATAGAAAAGGATGTTCCAAAGAAGGATCTCGAATGACCGATCATGAGTGGGGTTCACCAAATGATTAATACAATTTATATAAGTAGATAAATAAATTCTATATCTAATATTAATGTAACAAAAAAAAATATGAACAATTAAGTACGGAATTGATCTAAGCAAATAAGTAAGTAAAATTGGAAACCCTAGTTATAAGTGATAATATAAAAGAGTTAGTTGATTCGTAGTTATGCTAAAGGTGTGTAGATATGGAAAATTACTGGAACATAGTGGAAATGTGTTGAAATCAGACCCAAATAATCATAAAGGTTTCAAGCGCCAGAACATGGCACCCATGGAAGGTCATGGGTGACTGGGAACCAAAGAACGTTTCAAGGTTTTGGTGATTGCGTAGATCTCAGAAACTCGTTTTTATAGGGTCCCAATATGTTCAGCTATCATTTCCTTTGATTACCTATATGTCTTTGAGATTCATTGTTATTATCTTGAAACTTGTAATAAGAAGAAATACAGCAAAAACCCCCAAACTACATCAAATCCTATAAAATAAAGATGCAAAATGGGAGCTTGTAATCTCCTCAGCTATCAACAAAGTGAACTTACGACCAAGATTTGCACTACATTTCATACCCCAATTAGTTATATGTGTGTGTGTGAAGCAATCATGCCATACGTGCTTCTTGTGCCCGTCACACTTGATAGTGAACAATAGCTAAATGTAGAAAATATAAATAGATATGTGCATGAGACAATGAACTTCCCCTCATATGAAATGTATGAAAAAAATGTGGTTGCTTTCCATTGTATGGATGTTAGATGGATGTTTGAATAATCTTAATAATTCCTTTGATACAACCTTAGGTGGTGATTGTAGATGCTTAGTGCTTGGTCCTTTATTATAACTACATAACTTTATATTTATATGATTTCCTTGGTAGAATTTCGTAATTAATCCCTAAAAGGATGACTAGTAAGAAAAAGATGCCCAGATGGCTATAATTTACCCAAAATATGTGAATAAAGTACAAAGAGGTTGGGGGCACTCGTAGGGGATGACGGTGCCTAGGAATTTGGTGTCCTAGCCGGATGTTGGTGTCCTAGGTGAGAAATGTCTAAGTATGAAAACATAGAGAAAGAAAAGGTGGCCAACAATAATGAGAAATTAGTAATTTTCTAGCTAAGGAATCATATGAATAGTACTATGTAATCAAGACTAGATAGATACTCAAAGTGCATGACTTAGTGTCTCGTAAAACCGTGTATAGTCCTAAAGGATGATTTTGTATTTCGCTAATTTTCACCCACTTAAAGGCACTTTCGGGATTTCGTAGAATTGAGAAATGTTTATAACTCCCAAATGATTAGCATGAGATTTGAATTTTCTTGATTGGTATTTTTAATGACATTATGAAGATTTTTTTACAAATTTTTCTATAGAACAAGGGTAAATTGATCGTGCAAGTGCTACAGAAGATGAAGGACATTGTTGATTTAGTATAGAATCTTTCAAAGGTCTCTAAGAACATTATTACTGGTTTAAGATAAATTTTTGTTGTTATTTTAGGAATGATATTTGAAAATTTATTTATTAATAGATCGATGACATTATAAGTGATCCTGTATATGTAGCCCGATTAGTGGGTGAACTCTATTATCAATTTGGTTTTGTGTGTTCAATGTTTCCATTGATTCTTATTTTTTTGTAAATTTTGTGTAGTATTATATTTATTTTAGTGTAATAATAATCAAACTCTTGCACATTTTGGAAAATAATATTTTGATCCTTTTGATCATAAAAACTAGAAATTATTATTGAGTTACAAATCATATTTTGATTTAGTGTCAAAACACATTTATATCACTTTTGGATCAGATTTTAAACAATTTCTATTTGATATGTTCGGAAAATTAATATTTTTAAAGGATCGGTTTTGTAAACTATTTAGACATGGGATCAATGTTTGTTTACAGGTCAAGTTTTGTGTTAGATTTGGTTAGTATGTTGGATTAGCTTCGATTGCATTTTGATATTAGTTTTCAACTTGGTTTTATTCAATTTATGCTTGACATTTGGGCTTGTTGATCTTCAATTTTCTTGTCAGATTGTTGTGGGGTAAAATTTATTTATAAGAGATAGGGAACCATGAAATGAGAGTCTTAACCACTATGTTATATTCTAGTTTTTGTATATTGGTAATCTTGAGAACTGCTTAGCAAATTCAAAGTGGTCGAATTGGCTTTTAGGGACCAAATGGTCTCATTGGGAAGGTGTGATCTGCTGAAAATTTTGGTTGGTCGAAGATCCATAATACTCTCTAAACTATCATAATATAGAGGATACCATCATGATCTTTCCAATGGTATGTGGATTATGGGAAACATATATTGCATGTAAATCTTATTACGCGTTGAAGTTCTAGCTCAAGTGGTGCAAAAACACACACGCAGGATCGAGATGATGTGGACTCTAGCAAAACTCTGTAAGTGGAAAAATACGCTCACGAAAAGTTTCAAAAATGGTGTAGAACATTTTTGTGGGGATTATATTTTCTCCTTTGGTCTTCTACACTGGTGTTCGGATAGATGGTCCCCGCTATTTTTTCACTAGGGGGCCTCACCTATCGACATGTGTCATTTTGTTGTCATTGATATCAAGTGGCATTGATGTCAAAGGGTGTGTTGGTGTGCATAAGTGATTGCATAATGTTTTCATTGATTATCATTGATGTCAAATAAGGTGAAATGAGTGAAGGTTGATTGGTAGTGAGTTGTTTTGGTGTCATGAAGTGTTGTAGTGGCATGATGTGTTCATGCATATGCATGGTCTAGTGCTTGTCTCAGTTTGTATGAGATAGTGTGAGATATTCAGAGGTAGTATGGAGTTTCTATGATGTCTATAATGTTTTGTGATATCTGTTAGAGGTGTATGATTTCTTATAAGATGAATAATAGTTCATTTTTCTTAAGGCATGAGTTGAAGGAATCCATTCTAGGCCTAATCCTAGACCTAGTGCAAGCATGGCATGAGGTATGAAGAAAATAATGACAATAAAAGTAAATGTAAGCATGTGAGGAGCATTTTGAGGCTACATAACATGCATGGAAGATGTACTAGGTCATGGTTTAGGTGTATGATGCATGTTCAATGTCCTTTGAAGCAATCACAAGAAGGCAGGGAAAGAAGGCATGGGATATCTAGTGGCATTGTGAGATTCGTAGGTGAGAAATAATGGATAGGAATTGTAAATCATGGAGGATGTTATTATGGGGGTGTGTGAAATTTTTAGGTCATGAGGATGATGTAAAATAAATAAAATTTATTTTGAGTTGACTTGAGCTCTCAAAGACTCATTCCTAGCTCGATGGTCAATTTGAAGTGATCACTCACAAGTGAATTATTTGCATGGGTACCCGAGAAATTTCATCATTTTTGAGGCATGTATTTAAGATTATTTTTCAGTTGGAATGAGGTAAAATGTTGAATTATCCTTTATGAAATATCAGAAGAAGAAAAGTGGGAATAAAACTTCCTAAAACCCTAGTTTCATATCGATAGAAAATATATGGATAGTTTGGCCATGAAATGACTTGAAAGGCTAGTATGAAGATTTAATGTTTTAAATAATTCATCGATCTTGGTTTGGTGACATTTCCATGTTCCAAATGTGTGACGAAGGTACAAAAACAACCTTTATGTGGAGATTTACTTGTATAGGCATGTGTTAATTATTTCACAAATAAAAATATGTTTCCTAAAGCTTTGGACGTATGTTAAATGAAAAAAATATTTGGATAGTTTCAATGCAAGAAATGAGTTTAATAGCTCTCACAAGATGACCTACCGTTAATGATCCTAAGAGGTGTAACTAGTCATGAAGGTCCAAGAAGTCATTGGTATAAATGCACAATGTAGGATCAAAGATAGGCATGAATATATTATATAAGTTTTACATGATGTGTTTTAGCCCTTAGTTTTATCTCGATGAGTTGTTTTTATGTTGAAAACCTTATGGCCTAATCATGCTAATCACGCTTACTAATGAGATCTTAGGAAACAGTATACGCAGGATAAATATTCTTCATATGACATATACATGTGAGTGTTTGAGGAGGTGTTTCGTGTCCTTGGTAAAGTGTTACAAGTGATGAAAGTGATTCAAAGTGAATTTTGAGGTGTTTGAGGTTAGATATCTCAAGAATAGTTCCTGAGTCCTACATGTAGGTTTGAGTCGTTTAGTGAAGGATGTGTTTTGAGCTCTCGCACCCAATTGAATGTTGCTATGAGTTTATTCAGTTTCCTAAGGGTGATATATTTCAAATGATGTACCATATGTCCCTTAACATCATGATTTGATTTTTAAACCATATTACTTTGGAGGTATGATAATTAGGTGCTTGAGACCTAATAGGAGGTGTTTTCTTAAATGAAGTGGTCTATACTAAAAATCAATATTGTAGATTGTTTCAAGCATGGAGATTATTTTTAGAGGATATTTCTGATTTTTCCTAAACTAATAAAGTTTTAGTGGTGCTGCCTCATGTGTTTGAAATTAAAATTATGACTCATAGAGTAGTGACTAGTGTTTTTAACATGCTTTGCAATTTTGTGTTGTAAGGCTTATGCTGACATATATGGTCTCTTCTTGTACCTTATTAATCCTTGTAAGTTTCCATTTATGTTTTATATGAATGACATTCCATGGTCTAATGGTCCTTTTTTGACCTATATGGTTTTATGGTAAGTGTGATTTATAAAAATCAAGGTGTATTTGCTAATTTGAGCTAGTAGATAAGATGGAGTTACGAGCAAGAAAGAATGGTGTGTGATAAGCCAAGAGGGCTCTAGAATAGAGAAAATAAGAGGTATGAGAAGATGAGAAGGAAAGAGTAGATGAAGCTATAAGGTTATTTGACCTACTTAGCACTATATGGTGCATGTATGAGTGAAGAAGGTGTTTTTGAGAAGTGTATGAGCTAAAAAAGTGATGAAAATCAGTTGGTTGAAAAGTGATCAATATCAAAATCAATTGATCTTCATATTCAGGTGGTTGAGTTTTTGCTTGATCATCTTTGGGGTTATAGCCTCCTTATAGAGTGAGCACTCTACTAAATAGGATTTTTTTCTTCTTGTGGGGTTGGTGCTCCACTAAAGAGATATATTGGGATGTGCGATTCATAACATTCATTTATATTGAGTAATATATATAGAGGTTCAGCATTTTTCTTCCCATTGAGGGTTTCCCACTTTATATCTTGTATTCACGTGTCCTCTCTTGCTTCATGATTTTTTGAATGGTTGTCTAGGTTCATTTTAAGAGACGTCTTGGAAATCCAAGGTGCAAAATACCTGACGAATATCCCTGGAACCAGTTTCACTGAAAGGAAATTTTTTTGGGGTTTGTGTGAAAATGTTTCATCTAATGTAAAGGCTACAAACATGCGACAGGATATTTTTTGTCACGTGTCTGCAGCCTCCACCCTCCTGTCACGTGTCAACAAACTCTCTTTCTCACGCATCAACAAACTCTCATTTTTTAGTGTCAACAAACACTCACACGTCCTATAGCCTCCACCATTATATCTCGTGTCAAAACTCCCTTGTCGTGACATCAATGAACTCTCCTTGTCGCGCATCAGTGGAACTTTCTTATCATGCGTTTGAGAATAATACTTGTCACCCGGCTGCAAATTTGATGAATATCTATAAAACTACACTTTGTGTACTGGCCTTTGTTGCTTCACAAGTTTATTGTACTTGATAATAGATATGCCCCTAGGTGGTATGAGTGAAGTAGAAGTGTTCTACCTGAAAATAATCTAGGATTATATAGGGGATATATTTCAATCGTAGGAAAATTCAATGCCTAAAAACATTAACCTATAATTTTAAGGTGAACAGTCACCGAATTCGCCTAGAAAATTCACCTTTCAAATTTTCCTAAAATAGAGTATTTTCCATATTATGAATCTTTGCCTCTAAAATTATCCCCGATGGTTGTTTTATACTTAGTAAGGTCACATTGGTTAATGATTGTTGAATGGAAGTTATGAATGATGTATGCAATTTAAGATAACTTATGTAAAAAAATTAAACGACTAGTTTAACACCCGCAAAACATTTTGTTTCCAACATCATCTAGGTTTAACACACTATTTTTGAAGAGTGATTATTTTTGCTCCTATTCTTCCTATTAACTCGAGATGATTTATTATTTATATGTCACATTTCCTCTCCCACCATTCATGTGGGACTAATTTTCCACATTTTAAATAAACTATGTATTTCCTTATCAACTAGCATTTCCATAGTGGTTTCCAACTCACCTTTCAACATGCCAATATAACTAAGTCATATACCCTCCACACTTTGGCCACATATGTTGGACATGTTTCATTACTTTTGTCATTGATGTCAAGTAACATTGATTTCAAAGGAAGTCTTGGTGTGCATAGGTGTCAACATGAGGTTTCAATCATCAAGAAGCATGAATTTTTATTGGTAGTTCCTTGTCTTGGTGTCATGAAGTGTTGGATTGGTCATATGGAATTGTGTCTAGGAGTGAATGGATGGTCTTGTTGTAAGATCTAAACAAGCAATGTGTTGTGAGTGAGTTACATAGGTGATAAAAGGTTTCTATGGTGTTTATTATGTTGAGAGATTTATGTCGAGGTGTTAGTAAACATGTAATATGGAGAACATGCTATTTTACATGAGACATGTGGTTATACTAGACATTCTAGGTCTAGTCCCGGATGGAGTACAAACATGCAATGTAGTATAAAGAAAATAAGGAAACAAAATTTCAATGTAATCATGTGTGGAGTGTTATGACATTGAATAATATGTGTAGATGGCATACAAGGTCATGGTTCAAGTATATAGTACATATTCAAGTTCCTTGTAGGCAAGTGCAATAAGACAAGGAAAGAAGGAATTGGAAAACTAAGTTGTAGGATGAGTTTCAGAGGCAGTTTAGAATGAATGAGAATTGGAAATCATGGAGGAGGTCATCGTATAGGTGTGTCCAATTTTTAGGTCACGAATCTAAAAGAAATTCATGAAACATTGTTATGATCTTTATCGAGCTCTCAAAACTATCATTCCCAAACATGGTCACCTTCAAGTGCTCACCCAAATGTGTGTAATATGCATGGGAACCTATGATTTTTATGGATATTAGGTCATCGTGATAATAATGGTTTCCAAGTGGAATGAGTTCCTTTTCTCATCATAATTTTATGAACCATTATTAAGAATCCAAGTGGATTTAAACCCTCAGAAACCCCCAATCTCAGAGCAATGGAAAAAATATTATGGGTTTGGCAATGTAATTAATTGGGAAGGCTAGGAAGAAGGTTCATGCATGTAGAGAATTCATCGATCTATTTTTGGTGGTGGTGTCATGCTTCAAGTGTGATGGAAATCTATAGGAAAACATAATCACCACTATATGGTGCGTTCATTAGCGAAGAAGGAGAATAAGCATTTTGAGATGATTTTGAGTGAAGATTTTTGAAAGAGTGATCATAAGCAGCTAGATGAGAAAAAATAACATCATTTGATCTTCATATTTAGGTGGCTAGTTGGGTGTTTTTTCATCGTAGGGGTCAGAGCCTCCTTGAGAGTGGGTTCATTACTAAAAATGGTTTTTTCTCCTTATGGGGTCAGTGCCTCACTAAATAAATATTTTTTTTCATTTCTAATATTTACTAGAGTCCTTTATGTTTTATAATATATATAGAGTTTTATTAGGTTTTCTTCCCTTGAGGGTTTGTCACATTCATGTGTTATCCGTTGCTCCTTGTTCTTATGAATGGTCATTACATGATTAATAAGCTCACATTTGTTAACGAATGATCAAAGGTTAGTTTGTCAAGCAAAAGTATACGAAATTAAATTAAATGTTTTAAAGGACCGATTCACTCCCTTTTAGTCATTTTTCATCCAACAATTGGTATCAAAGAAAGGTCCTTTTGAGGTAAGTGTAACTACTTAAAAGAAATCCTTCTGAGAAAAAAATGGAGAGTCGTAAGAGTAGATAGCTGCTATGTTCGATGGTAACTACGCATTTTGGAGTATCAGATGCAGAATTACATGAGATATTTGGGATGTGATATTTAGAAATCATTTGTTAATGGAAACACCATTCCTTAAACCCCTCCTAGTGATGTTGTATGTGAGAAGGCTAGTAAAGATAATCGCATAGCTATGAGTGGTATCTTATTTGGTTTGGCTAGAATCATAGTTTTTCAAGGTGATGGATTTCACTAAATCTAAGACCATGTGGAAGAATTTGAAGATAATTTATGATGGTGACACTAAGGTAAAGTTGAAAAATATTCAAACATAGAGAATTTAGTTTGAAATTCTGAAAATGAAGGAAGAAAAAATAAATCTTGTATATCTTCTCGTAGTAGATCAAGTGGTAAATACTATGAGAGTATTAAGATAAGAAGTTAAAGATTATGTAGTGGTAAAAAAGTGTTGATATCACTCACTCCCAATTTTAATGCTAATGTATCATCCATTGAAGAATCCAAGGATTTGAGTACCATGTTGATGGATGAGCTCTATGGAATGTTTTCAGCCTATGAGATGAGGACCATTGATAAAAACCTATCAAGAAGGAGGTCAGATTGAAGATGAGAAAATAAAAATTTAAGAAGGTTTTAGATGATGATATTTCTGATTTTGATGTTGATGAGTTGGTTTCATATTTTCTATAAAGTTCAAGACTCGCTCAGAAAAAGTGTAAGAGAAATATGCCCTACAAATGTTTCAATTGTGGTGAGATTAGCCATTTTGAAAATAAGTGTCCTAAAAAGGATTAAGATGATGATTATCATAATGGAGATAATGATAATATATTTCATAGTTCCGATAAGCATAAGAAGAGGTTCAATAAACTTTAGAACATAAAGAATACCATGAAAATATTTTCTTCCAAGGAATATGGTTACTCGTTAGAGGTAAGTAGTGATGATGGCGTTTGATTTTTTGTCTAAGTAAAAGTATGAACATGATGGTATATGTCATGAAGCTATATTCATGAGAAAATGTGCTAAGATCTCCAAAATTTAAGAATCCATATTGGAGGATCTTGTATACATTCTAAAGAAGAAGTGAATGATCTTGAAGATGAGTTAATGTGTGTTCAAGAAGACTTGAAGCGTGATGAGAAGAATAAGAAACTCGAGAGCACAAATCAAGGAATATGAAGAAAATATTCATGATCTTGAGGAAAAGCATTGGTCTAAAACCAAAAAATATGATGAGATTCTCAAGAATCTAAAATTCAAGTAGAGACTATACAAACAAGTCTAAAAGATAAGGAGAATGAGTGTATCAATTTTGAAAAATAAATTAAGTCTCTAGAGCAGAGACATCTGAATTAACCAGCAAGAAAAAATTTATTCTACATGTTTGAGAAGATCTCCAAAGATCTAGATGATCTCTTGCATAGTTATAGGTCTACAAGAGATAAGACTAGTCTAGGTTTCAAGGAGAACCTTTAGGCCAAATAAGTAATGGAAGGAGATGCTTCTCCAAGCAAGGAGATCAGTATGTTCAAGTACCAAAGTAGATAAAAATAAGAGAAAATTCAAAGGCTATATGAATAGAAGGTTTATCATACAACCTAATGCATCAAGGTATGAGAATTATTTCAATGTATACTGTTATAGTTAAAATGAATTAGGTCACAATAAAAAGAGTGTAGAAGATCATCCAAAAATGAGGTCTCGTGGAATCGAAGAATGAAATTAAATTCATATCATATAAGAGGTAAGAGTGAATTTGTGTGCTATAACTACCACAAGAAGGTTCAAATTTCTATATATTGTCATCATGACCCACATAGAAAAAATTGGAGAAATGTATGTATGAACCATGTAGTTTGTTTCAATTGTAACAATATTGGAAACATTTCTAGATACTATATCTGGAGGAAGATTAGCTCTTAGAGAGATGTATATGTAAGGTCTAACCATGTTGAGAAAGAAAAGGAAGAACCTAAAGTAGCTTTCTCTAGTCATGATTATCCCAATAATCAAAGAAACTTATTTGATATTAAAACTCCTCAAAAATGCCTTCTATCAAGACAAGAACACCACATGGTGGATGATGGAGAGATGTAGACACAACAACCAAGTTTTTTTACCTATCTCATGAGGAGATGGGTGTTTGGCATTTCTAAATGAATTCAATTCAATGGAGTGTCTCTTACATGATTCAAATATGAATTCTACAAATACGTTGAAGTATAATAGGGTTTTGATTTTGGGTATGAAGGAATGTATCTTATGTTAGCCTATTGAAGGTAGGTCTTGATCTCGATTCAATCATAATAGCTTTTAAAGGACTGTGTGTAGTGTCTAGAGGTGTGTATAGGTCCTAAAAAATATTCTAAAGTAATTTAGCTTTATGAAGAGAAAAAGAAGAGAATGTGTCATGTCAAACAACATATGAATATAAGGATTCAAGTCACCAAGTGAGTGAAAAGTGTTATAGAAAAGGAATTAAGGTCTACAGGACAAGATGGCAGAGTGAGGAAAGAAACAATTAAAGCCTTGATATACGCTTGTGTTTACATGTTTAATTCATCCATTTTAGGATCATTAAGAAAGTATGAAAGGTGATAATGAATAATTTTATTCAATAAGGTCTAAAACAGTTTATTATCGAGTTCTAGAAGGTAGGGCATCGATGACATGCTTGTGAATCATGAAGATAAGATAAGAAGAGTCTCTTTCAATTTATATGATGACTTGATCAGACCATAAAATTCTTGAAGTTATGTGGAATTTTCATTGGATTTAAATAAATTGTTTCAAGACCTCATTTAGATATGTAATTCTCATAGTGCATTATATGTGAGTTTTTTTAGACCAAATCAATCCTACAACAAATAATAATGTCTTAGAAGATGAGTTAGATGCAAAGGAAAGGGTTATGTTATCATATTGCATTATTTCAAGAGGAGAAATAGTGGTTTGAAGGTATGTAAATATGATTGAATGACATAAAAGTAGGATTTAATTTTGAGGTTGAGTTGGTAGTTGAAACATACCTATTTCACTTCTAAGGTATTCATGAGAAGAAAACATAATCCAAAGGGTATTCAGTTCCATGACTTGAAATAGTGAAAAAGAGGTATGTAATATTTTTATTGTTGTGTTTATAAGATATAAGAGGATACATCATCTGAGGGGGAGATGGATTCAATGACATTTTTGTATCCATTCCAAGGTGTACTCACAAAAATCATGTGAACTAGAAGGTCTTAAATGTTGTCTACAAAAATAATGAAGAAAACATTGGTATGTGTATATCTAGGGGAGTAATGAGCATTGAGGATTTTTTAAGATCAAGTCCACAGATCATCAACAACACTTGTTTTCAAAATAGTGATTATAATCCGAGGGGGTCTTGAAATAAGCTTGTGTGTATTATTGATTGTTATTTTCATGTCAAGATATCATAATAACCTTTTTCATAGATGTAAAAGTATGATATTGTACTCAAAAATAAAAATGATATCCTAAATTTTCTTACATGTTTGGTTTCCATTAATATTTCCAAACATGGTTTCCATCAATGATAAAGGGGTAGATTGTTGGAAACTATGTAAATGTTGTTGTCATTATTGTCAAATGACATTGATGCAAAGGATTTATAGGTGACATAGAGTCTCGCATATGGTGTTAACAATCAAGAAATATGAAGGTTGATTTTTGGTTTCCTAGTTTATTTTCATGAAGTGTTGTAGCGGCGTGGTGTCTTAATTTCTATGCATGGTTTGATGCATGGCTCAAGAAAGCATTGTGTTGTAAGCAAGATCCAAATGATGAGAGGTTTCAAGGATCTATACCATGTTCAGAAATTTTTATAAAGGTGTTAATAAGTTTCAAAGATGAAGAAAATATTAGTTTCAATATGACATATATTAGTAGATTACATTCTAGGCCTAGTCCTAGACCTAATGTATGCATAAAGCATGAGGTGTGAAGTAAAATAGACCAATGTAAGTCATTGTAAACATGTTTGGAACCTTGTTAGAGGCCATAATGGGTGTGAAAGTGTTAAATTATGAGTTTTCACTATGAATTTAAGTTCATGAACATGTTGATGGAGTCCCTAGTGAAGTGTTCCAAGTGGTGGAAATGTCTGGAAGTGGATTTTTAGGTATTGGATATCAATGAGCTCAAGACTAGTTCTTCGACCTAGAAGTAGTTTGAACAGCTTTCAAGGAAGGATGTTTTTGGGATATTTTCCCTGAATTTGAGGATGCAATGAGTTGTGTGAGTTACCTGATGTTTATACCTTTATAGTGACATGTCACATGTTCCTTTGTGAAATTCTTTTAGATGTGAACTAGCTATGTTTTAAAGATTGATTATTAGGTGCTTAAGATGTAATTGGTAGTATTTTCCAAATTGAGTGGTGCTTTATGAGGATGAAAATTTGAGAGTTATTCAATATTGTATATGGTGTTTAGGGGTTGTTTGTGACATGTTTTGAGCTGATAAAATCATGATGATGTTTCCTGTGCCCTTGAAATTCAAAATGTAACTTTTGGTGTAGTGAATTATTTTAGGCCTATTTGAGCAAAGATTGTATTGTTTCATCCTATGCCAACATAAAGGGTCATGCAATATAATTTTTAATGTTTTTAATTATTCTTTATTTTGTTTATGACTAATATTTAATTCTCATATGGTCCTTTCCAACCAAAGGTGGTTTGTATCATGAGCCATGGATATAAAGAAAGTGTATTCACTCATTTGAGTTAGTCGAATATATGGAGATTTGAGTGAGCAAGAGGAGTGTCGAGAGAGATAGATTTGTAAGGGATATAGGGAAGATAAAATAAGAGTATGAGAAGAGGATAAGTGTAGAGGAGAAGAAGATACAGGGTCACTTTACCGAATCAACACTATATGGTGCATTCATGGGAAAATAAGGAGAAAGAGAAATTTGAGAGGGTTTTGAGTGAAGAGAGGTGAAAGAGTGATCATAATAAATTATTTGATCAAAAATAAAATCAGATAATATTAGTATTCAGGTGAATAGGTGGGTGCTTGTTCATATTATGGTGTTTTATCCTCCTTATAGAGTGGGTGCTCTACTAAATAGAGGTTGGTGCCTCACTAAAGAAATATCTTACGATGTGTAATAATCACCATATTCCTTTTTGTCATGTAATATATGCAGAGGTTATGTGGGTTAACTTACACTTGAGTATTTCCCACATTATATGATGTGTTCATGGGTTTTATCTTCCTTCTTCTTGTGAATGGTTATTACATGATTAATAAGCTCACATTGGTTAATCAATGATATAATGGTTAGTTTTTTGTCTCACACAACTATAAGCAACTGAAGTAAATTTTTTAAAGGAATGATTCACCCCCATCTCATTCATTTTGCTTTCAATCGGTATCTTGTCTCCTCAAATGTTTATGGTACCCTTCTTTCCAATAGCCTTCCTATCAAGGCTATCATCCACCTCTATGATCTTTACATCCTATTCCCTCCCTCTTCGATTCATCCCTATCATCTTACTCCTAGATGTGATCCATACCTCGCTTGATGTGCTCTCAATGGTTCAACATATTTCATTGGCCTTAATTTGTTTATTCTCTCTACGTAAATTCATTTTCTATATTCTAGGAGAAGTATTTGTACTACGTGTGTTATCCACCCATACAACAAATGAACCCTATCAATGTGGTATGTCTCTACAAAAATACATCATTTCCTCTAATCTCGTAGTACTCTCAACATATATTATTATCTCTCCCAATAAAGTATCCCCGATTCATCCATTGCTACATCTAGTAGTTTCCCTCAAGAAATTTACATCACAAACCTCTCATATATCAATACCACTAGTAAAATCACTAGTCTAACTGACCTAGATTGTATGACTTGAATCTTGTATAATTTGTGCATCAAATTCAATCATATAACGTCCCCCAAATGAACTAGATACTAAAATCTATGACATATCTGCTTGTCATTACTATAAATAATGATTCTACTACAACTTACTTGTGTAAAAAAATCCATGTCATAACCATCCCTATAATAGATTTTTGGATATTAAAAATTTTTGTAGTAAACCTTACACTCACATATCACAACTATTTTGTGATTTTATTTATCACCATCTCTCTCTCGTAAATATATGGATCTCCTCTCTATTGTATTAGATGGTACATTTTAAAACATCGTAATACCCTAAAATTGAAACCCAAACATGGTATGAACATCTTGCAATGTAATGGTAGCATCCAAAGTTTATGTTATGGCCCTCCACTTGAAGGCCTTAGACCTAATCTCCCAATGCCCCAAGAACATATAAATCATATATGGATCTAAACCATTTGAATAATCCAAATAAATAAAAGGGAACATAAATATGTAACAAGTCCTATCAACCCGCTCAATATCTTAGGAACTATGAAAAACCCACATATCTTCCCATTTTTATCCTCCATGGAACCTTCAAAATATCAAACAATATAACCCTTCAAATCTTAGTCAAATAAAATAATCAAGAACATAAATACTATTGTTGAAAATCTAAAATAAATGCCTTCCTTACATAATTGGCCATTATGGTCTTACAAAATATCTCCTATATACATTCCCACCCTTCATAAAACATAGAACATATACTCATATATGTCATCAACCATGCTACTAAATCTATTTGACTATATAAATTTACTCTATGACTTGTCCTCTCTATCATGGTTGATCCTATCAAAATCACAGTGGCGAAACACACCGCCTTGTGAGAATTTAATTCACCACTATTGATTCAAAAATTAAAATAATCCCAATAAAACATAGGCATGAACCCCGTCTATGTTTTAACTATCTTTGGGAAAGTTTCACTAGATAAATTTTCACCAAGACTCATTTTCCTACTTTATTCTAGCCACCCTTTCCCGAATTAAATACAAAACCTATATCACTATTCACACAATTATATGCTCCATCGTTTCCATGTTGAGAACATCCTCACATACTGTTACCCTTGTCACCAAAATCACAATAATTAGACACTTTCACATGCTAAACACATCTCTCAACAATTTCTGAAAGCGCACATTTCTCACATTTCTCGATCCCTCTTCTTCATTTCAATGATCCTATTTATCCTTCCCATGGCCTCCTAGATAGGTATTTTATGTATTATTACACTAATTATTATAAATTGTTTCTATTCAGTCTTTTCTTTTTATGGTTATAAGAAATGATTGTGCCCACAACATACTATCCAAGAAACACACAAAGATATGTATGGGATGCGTATATGACTAACTAAAAATTCAAAAATACTATAGTTAATCTCAGCTATGAAACAGATTGAAATGCGGTTAAAAATGTAGTAAAGAAGTATTTAAATGACCCAAGAAACTAATCTAAGAGAAATAAAAACCCTAATATTCAAGAATAGTGAGGAATTGACTCGACTTGATTCGATGTCTTGACTGGATTGTATCGTAGAGGTGACTACAAAGACAAAAATAAAGAAATACTATGAAGGGGTCCTAAAAGGATGGATAGATATGGTTTATATAAATATATTGGAGAACTTTGAGGGGGATGAGGGCACCTAGGGCTGCTCTAGTCTTCAAATTAGGTGCCATGGTCTCAGTGTAAAATATCTATAACCGATCATTACAGGTTTTGCAAATGGTAGAAAATGTAATAGAATCATGGATGCAATAGAATAAATCCTCATATGTTGTGTTTGATGGAGATATGTAGATGGAAATGATCTCCCAATGCAAGTAGATGGATACAACTCTAGGTTGATGATAGTAGTGCTAATGTTTGGTCCCTCATTCTAGTCTCATAACTTTATATTTATAGGGTTATCTTAATCTAATTTCATAGAACCACAAATGATTGAGCACCAAAACAATAAGAATTTGAAATGGCTAGAAAGTGCCCAAAAAGTGGCAAGAAAGTTCAAAAAGGATTGGGGCACTCCAGTACTAGCCTAGGCACCCCATTAAGGATAAAATGGTAGAAGATGATGAAAATTGACTGGGCATGTGTGCGGTGGTGGTTGGGAATGATGATGGAAATAAAATAAAAATGGCCAAGAGACGGGGTTTATTAGCAATTTCTTTTCTTAAAAACCTCAAAATAGTAGTATGAGGCCGAGACTATATATAATACCAATTGCATGATTTATTGACTACATTTTCCCCCAATTTATGTTGGTGAGTGGAAACCTTGGTAATATAAAGTTGATAGAGATGCGCACTGTTTCCAATGTAGGGGATGTAGAATGCTTGTTAAAGGAATAGACAAAGTGTGGAATGATAAAATGGTGATGGAGCATGGAAGATAAAGATGAAAAATTAAAAGAAAGAGTGATGAGAGTGAACCTAGGGTGGAAACGCTTGTGTTTTTGCTAACATGTATAGTTTACCTACATGGTTGGTATGCAAAGTGTGTTTTCGTGAAGTGTTTTTATTGCCATTGTTTTTGTTTTTGTTGTTACCCACATTTGACTTTTTTTTCTCATACGGTTGGACCCGTAAGGAGAAAATGATCAAGAAGTCAAATATATATGTATGTATGTGTAAAATGCTATGTAATATACACATGTATATGAAAGAATGAAAATGTTAAATATGGAAATGAAAAAGTTAAATGGAAAATGGACAATTGATCCATGTCAAGAAAAATGGTGTATAAGGATATCCTGTTTCTTTGGGTATTTGGGAAATTTGATGCCATAGACTCAAGAAGTATAAGGATGAAATTCTCTATGTCCTTTAAAATGTAACTTCTTCCGTCAACCTGTGTGAAGAGCTATATGTATTTTCCTTGTTTTTGGGTGATCCAATGTTGGTGGTAGAATAAGTATTGGGACGAATTCCAATGTATCCTTGAACCATTTACTACTCCTCCGAATACTAAGGACTACCATGTCCTATAAAATTTTATGTTTACGACATTCGTAGATTGTTCGAACCCACGTGCCACATATAAACCAAGAATTCCAAGGGCGAAATGCACCTTGAACTAAACCTGTAAACGTGTTGTGAATATTTAAAACCCCACATCATGCCCCCTCTTTGGGGGTGTATGCAATGTCACTCATAAGAGAATATGGCCCTAAATGAGGACCAACCACATGAACTCTATACCATAAAAGGGGAAGGGAATGTGTTTGGTAGAAACCAAGGCACACACAAACAAGATGGATAGCCAAAGATAAGTGTTCCTATGCAAATAATGTAAAAGACACCACACAAAGTAGTGTAAAACATGCAAGAAGGAAAATTAATCTACGAGAAAGCATGATGCAAACATGGGACATCTCTCATGATGTCACAAGACACATAACACCATCGTGGTCACAAACAATAAGAAAGTGTGCGCACCAAACATAGGGAAAATGCCACATACAATAGTAAAAAAATTATACAAGTAAAGGCAAGCAAAGAAGTAGTCATGGTAACATGTAATCCTAAAAATAAGTTCTCTACATGAAACACTTGTTATCATGTTAAAGAGATAACTAATATGTCAAAAGCATGTATAAGAAAGTAATTTAACAAAGCTAAGTATAAAATGAAATGATAAGCTTTGAAAGAATCAAATTTTGATGCCCTAAGTGACTAGCATCGAAGGGAAGAAGGTGAGCATTAATTTTATATGCAAGATATGTGTATATCCGATCACAACTAAACAAAGACATGAACACCCATGTATGGATGATATAGATAATGATATATAAGAAATCACGAAACATATGTATTAAATTAATCATGTAAACCACTTTGGTAAGCAAGAGCAAATTCCGCAAAGACAATGCAATACACTATGGATGGATGGAATGAAATGAAAGATATAATGATAGGAGCATGAGTCATTTAGTGAATGGAATGTATGAAATTTATTAACAAAAATAAAGATTCCTAAATTTCTCGTATATTAGGTTCTAATGTTAATCTAAATAGGGAACTAAAATGCTATAATAAAGAGGCTAAATAGTAATTAATAATAGAAAACTAATATGCTAAAGCGATGTAAATAAATTGCATGATTTTATCTAAAGAAAATAAAACCATAGAATGCAAGAGAGGAGTAAGAAAAAGACTCAATTGATAGCAGGAGATCACATCGGTTGTAGAAGTTCTAGAATTAGAACTCAACAATGCAGATGAATACTCATGGGCCAAACAGAGGGTAGATTTGGATTGTCTGCAAGTGATATAGGCACCTAGGAGTATATTGAGACACCCTTGGGTGCCCCGGTCTATATTCTAGGCACTCAGAATATTATAAATGCTTAAAAACCTAATTTGGTACGGTCTCTCTAACCTGTCTTTGAATACTATGTGTTTTTCACACTTTGGATTCACCAGATGAACTAGATGAATCCAATCCCATGAAGAAGAATAAAAAGGGGTTAGACTAACCTCAACCACCAAATGAGTGGAATTATCACTGAGTGTTGCACTACATTACGGACCATGATGTAGTTTTGGTGAGTTTGTGTATGTCATGGCCTAGGCGCTCTCGTGCTAGTTGCACTTTGTGAAATAACAAGCTATGGTAGCTATGAAGCTGTAGATAGTAGAATATAATGAATAAAATCCCTCCTCTAATAATGTTTATGATGCAGAATTCCTAGCTTGAATGTATGGTGTTATGTAGATGCTAGTGATGCAAATGGAAGTATCCCTAGATTAATTGATAGTAGTGATATAATGTCATGCCCTAAGACCCTCATTATGGTCTTATAATCTTTATATTTATAGGAATCTCAAGTTTCATTTCATATCTAATCCCGACAATGATGACTCGATTTAAAAGATAAATATGACCTATGGCTATAACTCGACCCAAAAAGGAGTGAAAGAGGATAAACATAGATTGGGATGCCCATAGTGGGATCTGGGCACCCGGACAGGTGGGGTGCTTGAAATTATGGCTAGAATCTAAGGGATGTTGTGAAATGGGTAGATAGGTAGTAGTAAATATGTTAGAAAGATTAAGTAAAATATAAAACAAAGAAGGTGAAAAGGTGGGATTAATTGGTAGTTTGTACACTTGAGAACCTTCTAAATAGTACTATAAGACCGGGCTATAAATTGTCTAAAGTGTACAATTTTATGTATACATTTACCCCCACTTTATGTTGGTGGGTGAACAATTTGGTAAAATAAATAAGATAAATAAGCATACCTAATGTCCGTGCGAGTGTAGAAGAAAATGCGTTGATGGAATCAAAGCATGGAATGAAAAAAGAAAAATGTGGAGGAGTGTGGATTGTAAAGATGAAAATGTGTAAAAAGTGATGAGAGTGAACCTAGAATGGAACGCGTGTGTTGTTACATGTGTGTGGTGTACTTACATAAATAATATGGAAAGTACCGTCATGATGTATTACCATTGTCGCTATTTATTTTTTTGACCCCAATTTTACTTTTTGTTTCTCATACGGTGGACATACAAGGAGAAAATGATCAAGTAATCAAATATGTATGTATGTAAAAATGTTGTGTAAAGTATGCTAGAATAGAAAGTGTAAATGGAAAAATGGAACATGTGCACCTAATCCATGTCGAGAAAAAGGGTGTAGAAGGATATCTTGTAATGTCACAAGTTTTTCAAATGATCTCACGCCATCATGGTTGAAGAATTGTAGTGAAGAAATGCTCGGTGTCCTCCAACTCTAACCGCTTATAGTGAATTTTTTTGAAGATATCTCTATACTGCACTGGTTTTTTGGGTGATCCTACACCACTAGACGGATAAGTGTAGAGAGGCCACCCACTTTAACCCCATATCATATGACTTCTCGCTAGAATTTCTGAAAGACACTATGTCCTATTAAGGCCACTGTGTATGGAGTTCATAGAATGGTCTAAACTCACTCACCGTGTGTGTGAACCTTTGTAGATAGGATGTGTTATTATAAATCATAAATGATGCCCCCTCTTTGGGGACACATGCGAATAACCCCGGAAGGAGAATACGACCCCAAAAGAGGACCAACCACATTCTAACCTTGTAACCAAATCAGCCTTGTAGGGGGAAGGAAAAGCGCTTGGTTGATACCAAGGTGTGCACAAAACAAGATGGCTAGCCAATACAATTGGTAGTCTAAACACATGTATGCAAACAAGTGTAATAAGATGCAGAAAATGTAGAAAAATACCAAGCACAATAGTGTAAACACGTAAGAGAACAAGAAGACCCCTTAAAGTGGGTTTAAAACATGGGACATCACTCACGATGTCACAATACATCGCAAGGCCATCATGGTCGCAAACATTAGTCAAGTGTGAAAAAAAAAAAGGGAAAATCCTGCAAATAATGGCAAACAATGGAGACAAGTAAAAATAGCCATGTATTCCTACAAAGCAAGTGTAGCACATGGAACATCCGTAGCATGTTAGAATGAAAATCCATATGTCAAACCATGTAGCGAGCAAGTAGTAAAATATGCTAAGGAGAAAATGAAACAATAACACCTATATGAGATGAATGTAGGTGCCCACAGGGACCAGATATAGTAAGGGTAAAAGGTGAGCATCCATGCCATGTGTAAATTTCCTATATCTATGATCATTATAAGCAAAGGCGTGAACATGCATGTGTGTATGATAATTACATAGAGGAAAGAAAGCTAACATGTGTAGGAAATTGATCATGTAAAACACTATTAAGAAAAAGTAAATGATACCAAGACAATGCAAAGTATGGTGTGGATGGATAGAATGGAATGTAAGATGGAATGAAAGGAGCAATGTGCTCCCCTAGTGTATACAAGTGTATGTAGTGAGGTTCATTTTTTTGGCCCCTCAACAGTCATGAATGAACCATATATTAGGGTGTGTCATCGGAAAATGGTCGAGTAGTGTAGGTTGTGTCTAACGTGCTACGATGAATTTCTATGTGTAGTGGTGATGAAATGTGACATGGGGAGAAGATGTGCATGGACTGTATAACGTAAGCGTATACCATGACTTTGTTAAATAGATGAGTGATGATTTTCCCTAAGCATATATCACTATAAGATGAGTGGAGGATGATGAAATGTATGGAAATCTATGCATGGGCCCTATATCATAAGAGTATATCACAACTTGGTTGGATAGAGGAGTGATGATTCAGCCCTAAACATATATCACTATAAGTTGGAAGAAGAATTTGATAATCTAGCCTATAGCCTATGTCACTATGGGATGAAGCATATATGAGTATGTAGTGGATAATGGAAGGTGGTGATGTATAACTAATCATATACCACTATGTGATAAATAATAATGAGGTGGTGATTTAGCCTAAAACATATACCACTAATGGATGAGGAGGAGAAGTGATGATGTAGGAAAATTACTTAGAAGAGGGTGATAGAATCGGTGATGATCAGATGTAAGAGGATAATGTAGAATGGATGAAGGTAGTGGTGATTTAACATAAGGTGTATACCACTATGGGGTGTGATGATGAGTGTAGGTGACCATATAGCCGAGAGTGTTAGTCACTAATTAGATGAAATTGGTATAATGGCGTGTTGCATGTAGGTAAGGTCCATTTGATTGATAAACTCTCGGCATTCGATTATGGAGCAAGGAACTAGAGTGTGTCAAAGTGTGGTGAGTGCGGTGCATCAATTAAGTGTAATATTTCTTAAGGTCCATGACATTCAGTGGGTTTTTGAGAAGTTTCCTAGAAGGGTAGCTAGGTGATAAATGCCACGCCTAAATTTATCTATGACGATGTAAAGACCAAGCCATTTGGGCTTGAATTTTCCTTTGAGTGTGGATTTAGCTTTTCTATGTTTTTTGTTTTCTTTTAAGACAAGATCACCGATATTGAAGTCTTGAGGTTAGGTCTTGCAGTTTGTAAGCATGTGAAATGCAAGTTTGGTATGGGCGTAGGTTTTCCAATGATTTGACATGACATAATTCCAACATTTCTAGCTCATGTAAATGATTTTCGTGGTAAGTGTCATCTTTAAGGATTCCTTTGAAAGAGATTTAGAGAGTCGGTATTTTGAGTTATGTTAGAATAATGACCTTGACATCATAAACTAGGGAAAAAGGGCAGCATTTATGGGGGTTTGACGCTAGTGTGGTAGGCCCATAATGCATATAGGATTCGATTATGTCAATCGGTGCCCCTATAATCGATGAGCTTTACATAGGATTTTACAATGGTTTTATTGGTAGCTTTGGCTTAGCCATTGCCTTGTGGGTAATAAGGCATGGAAAATGACTGTTTGATATTAAACTCAACATAAAATTTCTTGACATATTTGTTGTTCAAGGAGGATCCATTATCGATGATCATGGCAGATGATACACCAAAGTGGGTGATAATGTGTGTGTAAGAAATTTACAAATTTCGGTATTGGTGGTTGTACATAAGGGAGTGGCTTAGACACATTTGGTGAAGTATGTGGTGGCGGTAATTATGAATTTTTGGCCATCTACAGATTTTGTGTTGATAATGCCAATTAAATCAAACTCTTAAAGGAGAAAAGTCCATGTGGAAGGGATAGGTTGAATTTCACAGTGAGCACATGATGGATATTACCATTCTTTTGACATTTTTCGTAACACTGAGCATAATCTAGGAAATCATGTTCCATTGTTGGCTAGTAATACCCTTGACGTAAGAGTTTTTTTGCGTCATGGATTTACCAGAAAAATGGCCACCACAGAGGCTATCATGAATGTGAGATACATCGGTGGGAATATCCGTAAGGGAAAGACAATAGAGTAGCGACCATTAAGAGCATGCTTGAACAACTCGAGCCTCAACAATAACATAATGAGTGGCTTCATGGCACGGATCTACGAGATTCATGGGGTTGTAAAGTATCATGAATAGTTTGCTTGTAAAAATAGTTATAGATAGGTGTGAACCATTCGGTGGATTCATGACTATGCATGGTGGCATAGGTGGTGATAGGTATGGTATAAATAGATGTTTTACATAAGTGGGTGATGATGAAATTGGCCCGATCATCAATAATGTCCTGTGGGATAAACGAGGTGGAACTGGACATGGTATCGGCATGGTGATTGTCTTTGCGAGGAACTACGATGATGGAATAAGTATCGAAGGTAGCTAAGAGGTCTTTTTCAAAATAATTATATGAAATAAGGTGTTCTTCCTTAGTGTGATAGGTGTCATTAAATTGGTTAATGATTAATTGAGAGTCTCCATGGATACACAAGTTAAGAATGAGGAGACATTTATCGGTGATAAAACCTAAAATTATTTGCTAAGAGAATCTTGTGAGAGAATCCTAACTGGTATGGAAAGGGAAGTGGATCACCATGCGAGTAATAAAGATAATACTAGCTCCAACGCCGAGAGAAATGAGAGCCATGAAAGTACATGGGTCTATATGTGTGATTCAAAGTGGTATAAGAACTGAAATCATTACCGAAGAAATCGAAATAGGGGAAACAACTAAAGAGGGGGCATCAAACCAACTTATCAAGAATGATGTGCCCCTTAATTTCTTTCATGGGATGAACTTAAGGTTGAATTTGGTAAGGAAGATGACCCAATGAGCTTAACGTCCCGAAAGATGAGTACATGACAAGAGGTAGCGTAAATGGTCAACTTTCATGATAATGTGAACCTCATGGTTAAGGATTTAATTACACAACTTGTCAAAGAATGGAGACAAGGCCAAGGCATAATTTGTCTATGTAACTATAATTACACTCATAAGAGAGAAGAGTACAACTAGTATAGTTGATGGATAATTATCGATGGGTGTCATCATGTTGTGCCAATAGTGCACCTAAGGCGTGGAATGTAGCATACATATACAAGAGAAAGGGGCGGTCTACTACTGGGTGGGACTAGGATAGGAGGGTTTAATAGATAAGCTTGGATGTGATTGAATGTTTGTGACATTGTTCATCCCAAGTGAACTGGGTATATTTTTTTCATAAGATGCAAAAAGGGTTGAGTCTTTTTGGTAATTTGTGTAATGAAATGGCGAATAACTTAAATCTTACCTTGTAAAGAGAGAAGGTGATGCATATTTTCTGAAAGTGCAGGAATTTCTAGAATAGTCGTGATTTTATGGGGGTCAATTGTGATGCCCCAATGTGAGATAATATATCCTAGAAACTTTATTTTGGTGACACAAAAGACACATTTATTTGGGTTGAGGCAAACACAATACTGACGTAATCATTCAAATAGCACCTAAAGGTCATGTTTGTTGTAAGAATGATGATGAGAGTTAGTGATAATATCATCGACGTAATCTTCGATGATTTTATGGATGTAATTGTGAAAAATATGTTTCATAGCGCGTTGATAGGTAGCCCCAACATTCTTGAGCCTAAATGGCATGAAAATGTAGAAAAACGTACCCCATGGCATAGTGAAAGATTTTTATGAGCCGGATTTATTTTAATCGATTATAGTTGATGAAACCATCCATAAAGGAAATTACATCGTATCCTACTGAGATTCGACAATAGTATCAATGTGCGGGAGGGGAAAACTATCCTTTAGGGAATATTTATTTAAATCTCATAAATCAGAGTGTAACAACGGACACAAACCTTGGGCTTCATTATCGGAACATCTTTTCAAACCCATTTGGGAAAGTCAACAACGTGGATGAAGCCAACATCGAGAAATTTTTGGATTTCTTCTTTGACTAAAAGTGCAACCTTAGGATGCATCTTATGGATTTTTTTTACAAGCTTAGCACTGGGATTTAGGACAATGTTATGCATCACTAAAGAGGTATTGATACGTTTCATGTCATTATAGTCCAAGGTGAAGATATCAAAAAAATTCGTGAAGGACCTACTTGAGATTCTCTTTTTCTCGCGAGGGGTAAGGGAAGTGGCTAATACTAAAATACAAGGATTTTAAACTATTATCAACTTATGTTGTATGATTTATTCATTGATAAGTGTGGAACGATCGTCGATATATGGAACCGTTAAAATAGTGTCGCTGTTAGGTCGGAAGTATCGGTGGAGTTAAAAGAATCCCCCAAATAAATCTTATTTACAGAGGGAAGGGATTGGCA
This sequence comes from Taxus wallichiana var. yunnanensis, assembly GCA_018340775.1. Classification (NCBI taxonomy): domain Eukaryota; kingdom Viridiplantae; phylum Streptophyta; class Pinopsida; order Cupressales; family Taxaceae; genus Taxus; species Taxus wallichiana. Next base: position 71,376,719 of record CM031237.1, on the reverse strand, counting down.
TTATTTCTTATGGTAAGAAGGTAGATCCTCATAATTACCCATATGATCTAATAATGCATCATTAGTAGGAAAGTATCGGTGGTGTCCCAAAAGGAAGGGGATTTATTCTTGATGAGTTCAAGGTGCAATAGGGGAAGAGATGTGACATGACATATGGTTTGAATCTCAATGGGAGATGGGTCGAAAGGTTGATAGCCAGGCCAAACTTATGTGAACTGGGAGGTTCCAAAGTTTGGTAAATTTATGGTCTTGGTAATGATAAAAACCAAAATGATGAAGATAGTCGTATCCTAACCCATACTTTGAGAGAGGTGAACCAACGTGTGGGGAAGTGGGGGAGTCCAAAGGTTGTTGAACAGAGTTACAATATGCGAAAGGGGAAGGATCACCAGAACATCATAAAAGGCTCACGATAATAGAACTTTAGTTGAACATGGACTATGGAGGAAATGCATATATGGCATGGATCTAGGACCGACCCAGGATAATGTTATAATTAAGGTCATTGGGAATTACATGGAAGGGGATAGTAAGGGTACATGGGGTGGTGGTAATGGGTAACTCTACAATACCTAGAACTCGTTTTGGGATGTTATCGAGAGACATGAATAGAAACACTATGGAAGGAAGAAGGGATGTCGGGTCATGCTGATATGGTGGAGAAAACTAAGATTTAAAATGTTCATGATAGATAAGTTGTCGACTAGGGCATGCTTTATATCGAATTTACTAACACACACCTAGATATATAAGGGAGGGTCATGGGCTAAGAAATCAGGGGGAGGGGGATGTGATCAGATATGAAGGTGATTTGATATTTATTAAGGGTTAAGGTAGAAACAAACTTATGGTAGACATATTCAGGTGATAAGTATGGAGAAACATAGTGAGTAACTAAGTAATTTTTGAGGTGAATGAGGAATTTTGGTTATTTTTGCAAGTATGCATGAATAGAGATACTCATGGTGTCGGAGGTTGACTAGAAACTGTAGGGAAGGAGAAGGTATCAAGGATGATGAATAAATATCATATAAACCAAAAATAAAAAGAGGGAGACAAGAATGATGGTGAAGATGGAGTACCAAGAGATGGTGATTAGAAAAAATGGTTAGGGTCACCAAAATGATTAACAAAAATAAAGATTCCTAAATGGGTGTATGTAGGGTTCTAGTGTTAATCTAAATAGGAGGACTAAAATGTTGTAGTAAAGAGGCTAAACAATAATAAATAATAGAAAACTAATATGTTAAAGTGATGTAAATAAATTACATGATTTGATCTAATGGAAATAAAAACCTAGAATGCAAGAGGGGAGTAAGAAAAAGACTTGGCTCATAAAAGAAGACATGCATAGTTGTCGCATATCTAGAACTGAACTCGGCAGTCTAGGTGAACACTCAGGGGGCAATGTATAGGGTAGATATGGATTGTATGAAGGGATAGAGGTGTTTGCATGAGTGTACTTGGGAACCCCGGGGCACCCTAGTTTGTAGTCCGGGCACTCGAAAAGTATAAATGCTAAAAACCTCATTTGGTAAGTGTTTTTGAATACTCTTTATCACACTAGATTCACCTAATGAACTAGATGACTCCTGCAAATGAATAACAAGAAGCGGTCATACTTGACCTCAACCACCACACCAATGGAATTATCAATGAGCATTGCACTACATTATAAACCCCGATTTAGTTTTGGTGAGTGTGTTTATTCCATTCCCTAGCTGCTCTCGTGTCGGTTGCACTTTTTGAAGTAGTGAGCTATTGTAGCTATAGAAGATGTAGATAGAAGAATTAAACATATAAAATCCATCCTCTAAGAATTTGTGTGATGCAGAATTCCTAGCTTGAATGTATGGTACTATGTGGATGCAAGTAATGTAATGGATGCAACCCTAGATGGAGTGATAGCGGTGATAGGATGCCATGACCTAGGATCTCATTATGGTATTTTAAGCTTTATATTTATAGGTTTCTCAAGTTTAATTTCACAATTAATCCCAACAATGCTGAGTGAGGAAAATATAAAGATCAGCAATGGCTAGAAGTGACCCAAAAAAAGAGTGAAAGAGGATAAGTATAGATTGAGAGGGCCCGGAGTGGGACCGGGAACCCCGAGTGCCGCATTATAGGGTGGGGTGCTAGGATCTAGGGATAGAATCTTGGGAAGTTACGAAATGGGTAGATAGGTATTAGGAAATATGCGAGAAAGATGAGGTAAAATATAAAACAAAGATGGAAAAAGGTGGGATTAGTTGGTACTTTGTATAGTTGAGAACCTTCTAAATAGTAGTATAAGACTAGGCTAAATATTGTCTAAATTGCATGATTTTATATCTACAACAATGAGGTTCATTTTTTTCCCCCTCAACTTTCATGAACAAACCGTAAACGAGAGTGCGTCATCTCGGAAATGGTCGAAGTGTGTTTATTATGTCTAACACATGATGAATGTGTACGTGTAATGATGAAATGCAACCTAGTGATGATGTGTTCATGAACCCTATAGCCAAAGCATATATCATGACTAACTGAATGAAAGAGTGATGATTTAGCCTATGCATATATCACTACATGATGAATAAAGAGAGTGGTGATGTAACCTAAGGTGTATACCACTACATGATGACATAATAGGATTGGTGATGTATCCTAAAGTCTATACCACTACAATATGAAAAGGGAGTGACGATTTAGCCTATAATGTATGTCACTATCCTATGAACATCACATGGTGAGAGGTCAAATGATGAACGAGTGATGAATGAAAGGTGCATTTGATTTGTAAACCCTTAGCATTGGAGTATGGACTGAGGAACTAAAGTGCATCATAGGGTAGTGAATGCAGCGCATAAAAGAAAATGTAATGTGTAAGATGTGGATACATGACCATGTAATTTGTGAAATATGTTAGTACACGTGTGTAGAATATGATGCAAGATGTGTATGTTATGTAATATATAGAATGATCTAATTCTAAACTACTATATTGTATGATGTATAATGATGAAATGATTGAAATTTAGAATGTATGATGTATGATGTATGACACGTGATGTATGAATAGATGCAATGTGTATAACCTAGTGTGTAGTGTGTGGGATTCATGTGTAGTAATCCCTCAACAAGTAAAGTGTGAGCCGAGCACAAGAGTGTGTCATCAAAGTTGATTGCATTGTAGTAATCTGAGCGTAGTATTTCTTAAGATGTATTATTTTCAAGTGGATTTTTGAGTGGTTTACCCAAAAGGGTTGCGAGACAATATACTCCACCACCAAGTTTATCGATTATAATGTATGGACCAAGATAGTAGGGCTTAAATTTACCTTTTAGAGGTACCTTAGGATTTATATTTTTTATTTTCCTTTAAGACAAGGTCATTGATATTGAACTCTCAAGAGAGATTTATATGCATGGATATTTTTGAGTCCTTGGACATGACATGAGTCTAACATCTCTAGTTCATGTAATTAGTTTTCACAATATTCATTATCTTTGAGGATGCCTTTGAGATATATCTGCAAGGATGGTATCTCGAGTTCAAGTGGGATAACAACCTCGACACCATAAACTAAGGAAAAATGGGTGGCATTAGTAGGTGTGTGAACACTACTACGATTAGCACATGATGTGTAGAATAACTAGTTATGCCAATCGGAACCACTAGAGTCAACGGTCTTGTGTAAAATTTTGAAAATAGTTTTGTTGGTGGCATCATTTTGGCCTTTGCTTTATGGATTATATTGTGTGGAAAATGATAATTTAATTTTTAATTTAGCACAAAACTTCTTAACTTATTAATTTTTGAATGAGTCTTCATTATCATAAATTAAAGAAGAAGGAACCCTAAAACGTGTGATAATATGCATGGTGAGAAAGTTACAAATGTTTGGACCAGTGGTGTTTCATAGAGGAGCCTCCTCGACCCACTTTTTGAAGTATTCAGTAGTCATAATGATGTATTTATGTATGTCTTCTGATTCTAGATTAATCATACTAATTAAATCAACTCACCACAGGATAAATTCCAAGTAGCACAATCGATACAACACTTGTATGTAGATGCGTGATGCATTGCCATGCTTTTGAAAATTTTATTGAGTAACATATTCAAGGAAATATTGTTCCATTATAGGCCAATAATACCCTTTCCATAAATAAAAAATTATGTAGCTTTACCGTGAGAGAAGTGACTACGACATGTGTCATCATGAATTTGTGAGATGGCCATGGAAATATCTTTAAGAGAAATTAAATTGTGAAGATGACCGTGAAGATGACTGTAGATGGCACGTTTGAACACTTCACCACAACAATAACATAACGAGTAGCCTCATGATGTAACCGACGAGCTTCATGAGGTTGTAGGGTGTCGGGGATAGTTTTCTTATATAAGTAATTATAAATAGGTGTGAACCATTCAACGTTGTCTTTACTTCTCATGATGGCAAAAGCTGCAAGAGGTAATTTAGGGATAGAGGGATGTTGTAAGTGCATACTTATGAAAGTATCTTTCTCGGGATAAGTGATGTGACACTAGCCATAGCATTTTCATGACGATTATCCTTGCGAGGAATAGTAGTAATGGAGTAGGAATCAAAATTAGCTAAAATATCCTTTATAAGGGTGTTGTATAGAATGATATGCTCCTCCTTTGTATTATATGTATACTTAACCTAATTTATGACTAATTGAAATTCACCATATATGCATAAGTTACAAATGAGAATGTTTTTAGTGGTAAGCAAGCCTAAACTTAAGAACCTAATAGATATGAGAAGGGGAGTGGGTCACCATGTGGGGTAATGAAGAATAACCCATTCCTATGCCTGATCGACAACAAGATCCATCAAAGTACATGGTCCTTGTATTCATCTCAATGGTATAAGAACTGAAATCATCACAAAAGGAATCGAAAATGACCGGAGCATCTAAGAGGGTGCTATAACTAATTGATTGGTGATAAACCTGTTCTCGATTAATTTTTGAGGTATGAAATTAAAATTAAATTCATTGAGGATCATGACTCAATGTTCCAAACATCCGAACAAATGTGTGTGGGAGAGTAGGTAACGTAATGGTTCGACCTTTGTTATAATATGTACCTCATTGTTAAGGATATAAAGTCACAATTTGTCAACATTGAAGATAAGAATGAGGCACAATTTGTCAATGTATCTATAGTTACATCAAAGAGAGTAGAGTACGATGATATAATATATGGCTATTTTGTGTTGATAATCATCATATTGTGCTAATAAAGCCCCAAGGCATGAAAAATAGTAGAGATATAGAACAAGAATGGTCTATTAGCTACGGGAGGGACTAGAAATGCAGTGGATTTAACAAGTAGGCTTTAATATGGTATAATGTTTGTTGACACTGCTCATCCCAATCAAACTTGGTATATTTCTTCATGATTCATGTGAATGGTTGAGTCTTATCATAAAGTTATGCAATGAAGGTCCGAATAACTTGAATTTTACCCTGTAATGAGCGTAATTGATGTAAGTTCTTGGGTGGAGGCATATCGATAATGGATTTGATTTTTTAGGATAAATTTCAATACCATGTTGCAAGATAATATTTCCAATAGGTTTCCTGTTATAACCCAAAAAAATACATTTTTTGGATTTAAATGCACACAATATTGTCGTAATCATTCAAATAGTATTCTTAGATCCTTTGCATGGGAATATCGTCACCTAGATTTTTCTAAGATGTCATCTACATAATCTTCAATGATCTTTTGAATGTAGTTATGGAATATATGTGTCATTTCCTTTGATAAGTAGCCTTGACATTTTTAGGGCCAAAGGGCATGACTATAGAGGGAAATGTACTCTATGGCGTGGTGAAGGAGGTTTTTTCTTAGTCATCTAGGTTGATCTTGATTTTATTGTAACCCACAAAGCCATCCATGAAGGAAATAATACCATAACCCAATGTAGAGTCAACAATAACATCGATGTCCGAAAGGAAAACTATCCTTAGGGCACACTTTGTTTAAATAATTAAAATAAGTAAAACAAGAAACCCGACCACCTGGTTTCATTATTGAGACAATATTAGATACCCATTTAGGATAGTCAATAAGCGCAATAAAAATTGTGTCTAAGAGCTTCAATTTCTTATTTGACTAACAGGATACCTTATATTGCATCTCATGAGTTTTTGGTTGGACAGTTTAGCACCCATGTTAAGGAAAATATTATGCATTTCCATAGATGTATCAATACCTGACATATCACTATAATCCCATGCAAAAATAATATAGCAACCATGAAGGACTTACTTGAATTCATTTTATTCAAGAGGGGTGAGAGAAGTGGCTAGCAAAACTATGTGTGGATTTTCAGATGTTCCCAAGTTGTATTGTATTGTTTCTTCATTGAGAAGGGCTGAATGATCTTCAATATACGATCAGTAGAAATAGTGTCGGGTTGATCGACATTGTTAGTGGTGACATCAGATTCTTCAAGGTAAACCATATTAGTGAGAGATAAAGGATGATGTTGTTTATGGTGGAAAGAGGGAATCTTTGCGTGTCATTACATTTCGAAATAGTTCACATTAAACTTTCTCCTAGGAACACTCTTCTTCTTCTTTTACTTGTCTAAGTGAAATTCATAGTTTGGGTTAAAAATAACACTTTTTAAATTTTGTATTGCATTAGTGAAACACATACTTTCTACATTGCTCATTGCTCTCATCAAATTTCACTTTCAATTTGGGCTTAAAAATGTTTGCATTTCATCCTTATGTATGTTACATTTATCTCACTTAGATTTATTTATAACCTCTATACTTTGAAGGTCATGACCAGTTGATGGTTTGTGGGAATTAAGCGTAGCTCACATCTTGCACACACACCCAAAAAAAAAAAAAAAACTAAAACAAATCAATCATTTCCTAAACATCTTCCTTCCCAAAGAATTACCATTAACAACTAATAATCGGATCAGCGGTGGATCCACTGGTGTTCGTTAGTCATCATATCATAGTAGAGCCTCGTATACTACGAAGTATATATTGTGACACCGAGCCAAAATTTACTTGAAACCATCCATACACAAATACCCATCTAGGTACCCTCGTTGACAAAAAAATCTATTCTAATCATAAATCGGTCCCAAATGGCATAACTCACACTATACCATCACAACTCGGTGTATTCCAGTTTATTCTGGGGCATGTTAGGACTCATCACCGCAATACTCAATTTCTTGGTTGTTATTTTCAATTGACTTAATTACAAAAATTCAAATTTGCATCTCCTCTCAAGATTTCATAGTAGAATTAGCATATCGGTCCAGTGGACCGGTATCAATTACCTCTTCATATCGGCATCAATTTACCGACCGGCATCAGCTTACGTGCTATTTTGGTTATTTCTCCCAAAATAGTGTTCAATTCACAAATAAACATTTTCTGTGACTTATTATGTCACTTCATCATATTTCTAACTCTCTCGTATGATTTTCGTAGTCGCAGTTCTCTTGATTTTTACATATTTATCTCCATTTTTAAATCTACCACTTATTTAGATTAACCTCCATCGCCTAGTGACCAAAACCGGTTAGCCAACCGAAATTGATCTCTGTGTTTTGATTTTTCTATCAAAATAGTGACAAAATTCCACTTTCCATATTTCTTCTGTTATCCTTTTATGTGTTTTGTACCATCTTCAGTACTCATATTATGTATTCTACTGCCATTAAAATGGTTTTGACTCAAAAAAATCCAACACGTTAGTTCTTCACGCTAGCCACCAACCACTACCACCTAGTCCTTCACCACTTTCTATTTATTCACCCATGGACTCCACCTCACCTATTGCTATACATGTAGGAGATTAGGAGTTTGGAAAATCCTTGATCATGATCCCGCCACTTTTCCATATTACCTAACTCATTTATCTACCCACTACTCATTAGGAAAAATTATCCATGGTATGCTTGTATCCATCCCTTCTGCTTTGGTCCCCACTTCCGTATCGGCCACCACTAGTGTAGTGGTAACTACTTATACCTTACCACCGTCATTTCTAATATCACTCTCACATATTCTATATCTACCACACCTACAACACCTATCGTATCTTCAACATTCACCTCACCATCATCTATGACCCCTAGTGTAGGGATTTCCACCTCATCAATTCCTATTACCTCACAACCTCTAGTTGTGTTGACCCATTTCCATAGTTCGGTCATCTCTATTCTTGTTACTTTGACACCTATTGCCACGATATTTTCTACTCACATTCTTCCCACCTATACCTTGTCTCAACCACCACTCATCACCTATACTTCCCATTCAGGGTATATGCCATCATCAATTGTTGCAACTTATATCCCCCTTCCTAATTTACTTACTCAAGGTCTATATATAGGTGTCCCTTCTATGTCTTAGTAATCATATCAACCTCCTTATACCGTTAGGTCCACCTCAATCCCATATGATAAATTATTTGATAAAAATTATGATGGACAAGATGCAAACCCTAGAAGCATTTGTTTCTAGCTCCCACAATTCTCTGACTTATGATGAGATTTGTAATGAGCTTAGTCTCCCTTCTATTTCAATTCATCCACACCCTGAACATTGAGAAATGCCTAAATTTAACTGATTTAAAATCAAGGAAGATCCAAAACAACATTTTTTATCTTTTAAACATGTATGTTATCTAATTTCCCATGATGATGCCTTGCTTCTCCAAAATTTCCTAATGTCCTTGATAGGACCGGCCTTAGACTAGTATAGTGCTTTACCTAAGCACTCTATCTTCTCATTCAATCAATTAGCCTAAGAATTTCTTGATCATTTCTCCATTAACATTGTGAATAAGGTTACCATGACTAACTTGTATTCATTATGCCAATATGAGGAGGAGTCTATCACATTGCCCTTATTATGAAAGAAGAATTCCAACACCTCCTTTTTGTTTCTTTTATTTTTTCCATTGATTATCCCCAATGGATATCTAACATCATTCCTATCACCAAAGTGATAGGGGACTATCGACATTAAAATTTTCCTCTGTAATTTCTATTTTATTAATGTATGTATTAGGAATAGGATGTTGTTAAGTATAATTAGTAGTGGCGTCCAATAGAAGATAATGACGCCGTTAGTACGGTGCTGCCAATAATGTAGAGTACAATAATAGTCAAAGTACAATAGGAATGTTGTAAAAAGTAAATATTTGTCGTAAGTGGTCCGGTAATGTTAAAATGTCAAAGTTGGGATAAGTAGAGAAGTAGGGTCTACATGATTAGGAATTAGAAATATTATATTTGTAATTGTGAATTTTCTCCCATAGTTATTTTTTGAAGGAAAGTGAAGTTAATAACACTTGAAGAACCTCATGGGTTAGATTGTAACAATTTCATGTTGATATTATAATTTACACCGACATTTCATATTTATCAGTATTCTTTCTTATCATAGTCTATGGTATTCTTGTGTTATGTTTGTTATTGTGTTTCCAGATTACATCCACCAAAATAAGAGTTGTGTATTAGTTAATAATCATAGCATGAGGAGTTCCCAGTGAAGAATTATCACAAAGTGCAGATTGGTGTTGACATTTTGGTTCCGTTGCGGACCATTCCTCGTTGGTGGATTTTACGGAGAAATATTCCCACTTAGTCGAAAACATTTGGAGGGTAACCTTATTTTTACTATGCATAGTAGTTACCATGGTAAAGTAACGTTTTGCCATGAATAGTATTTACCGCAAAGAAAGTCACTTTTTATTGTGAATAGTATTTACCGCAAAACTTCACTTTTATTGTGAATAGTGTTTACCACAAGAAAGTCGATTTTTACCGAGTAAGTCAAGTTTTACCATAGTTTACCGTGGTCATTTCTATTTTCTATTATAGTGATTCCAATTATTTGTGCACATAAGTCTTGTCTATTTTACTTGTAGGTTGGTATTTCACTATGGTTACTTTTGGAAATGGGGAAGATTCCTATTTTTCAGCCCAATCAATGAAGATGCTTCCTCTTTCATTCAAGAGTTTAAACGATCTTGTATTTTTAATGGCCTTATAAGAAGGGAACAATGGACTGCATTTTTTCCTACCTTTTTAGATGGTTCAGCCCTTAGGTGGTTTGAAACACAAGGTGATAATGTGAAAAACTCATGGGATGTATTAATTGAAAGTTTTCTTGAAGAATTCGGTGAACAACGAGAAATATGCAGATCTTATGATCGATATCACAAAGCTAGCCCAAGGAGAGAAAGAGAAGATAAGGGATTATCATGCTCGTGTTCTAAAGCTAAGGAGGAAGCTCGATGCCCAGATCCGGAAGGAAGGATTCGCGGATGGGTTAATGAATGGCATGGATAATCTCCTCTGTAAGCACTTCATTCTTGGGATGAAGCTAGAGATCAGACAACAAGTGAAGTATGACCACCCAACTACCATTAAACAAGCAAAGGAGATTGCAAGAAGGAAAGAAGAAAGCATGGAAGAGGAGCCCAAAGAAATTGTTGCTAAAGTAGAGCCTACACCAACACCTTTGGTCCAGAATCCACAACCACTCTCGGTGAGCACAAATATTTCTCCTAGTACATCTACTGAGTATGAAGATCTTCTCAGGAAGATGGGTCAGTTAACTATTAATATTCTTCAAGGAAAAGAATTTAGTTCTCAGGGAGGAGATAGAGGTCCAAAAATAAATATTTCTGAAGTTGTATGTTATGGTTGTTATAAAAAGGGTCATTATAAGTATAATTGTCCAGATAGAGCTTCTACATATGGTACAAGAGATAATGATAAAGGGAAAGCACATGAATTCTTTTGATGTAGTAGATAAGAGCATAAATAATGAAGTAGATGTGTTTGTAACAAAAAGAAAGAAAGAAAAAGATAACCAAGATGGAAATGATCCTAAGAAGATGAAAGGAGAAACTAGTAAGAAACATAGGAGAAGAAAGTTGGGTGTGCAGGATTTTCTGATTTCACAGGGACAAGGACCATACTCCATCTTAGACGATCTGTCCAAAAGGCCTACAAATATTACATATGGTCAACTCTTGGCTATGTCTTTTGAGAAGAGGTGGGAGCTGCGAAGTGGACTCAATGCTCAATGAAGGAAGGAGGTTGAGGTCCTTATTTTGGAGGTAGAGGCGGATCCCTATGCTCCACAAGCTGAGGTATTATGTAATGGTATTTCAATACGTGATGTCTCAAATTGATGGAGGTGCTACGCTTAATGTATTGACCAGTCTGTAATGAATATGTTGGGTTTAAAATTGATCGCCCTCAACACTTATGTTAAGGTCATTAAATAAAGGAAAAAGTAAACCAGAAGGTGTAGTTTCAAATGTGGCAATATCTCATTATGGGTGTTGTATGCGTGGTAGACATTCGGTGATGAAAAATGGTATTGTTGCATACCCAATGTTGTTGGAAAGATCATGGCTAAGGATAGTTCATGCAAGAAACTACTGGAATGAAGGCTTCATGAAACTTGGACGTGGTAGAGAGAGGGTGAAGATAAACATGATCCCTTGGCATCATAAGGCAGAACCTGTGGATTCAAGTGATGAAACTAATGATTGGACATCCTCTGATTACTCGAGTACTAGTGAAGTGGACACTAAAGATGAAGAAAGTGAGGTTGATGTTTCGGTCATGGATATCCTTCTAGTCACACCGACTCATGATCCCATAAAATTATCTGAAGAAGAAATTGATGATCGTCTCCAACAAATAAATATTGGTGATGCTATGATGGAGAGTGAGAAGGAATCCTACCTCCAGCTCTTTCGAAGGTACATACACATATTCACTTTTGATTACAAGGAACTCCATCAAGTAAGTTGGGTAGAACATTCTATTGAGCTGGTAGATGGTGTTAAGCCCATAAAGCAAATGCCATATAGAATGAATCCTAATTTTTCCAAGACTGTAAAAGAAGAAATAGATAAGTTGCTTGATGCAGGATTTATATTTGTTGTGGAGAATTCAAAATGGGTTTCTCCCATTGTGATCTCAATAAAAAGAATTGGAAGCTATGCATTTGTGTTGATTATTGGAAGCTCAATAAGGCAACAAAGATGGATCATTACCCTCTTCCATTCTCGAGATCAGATTTTAGATGAAGTAATCGGCCGGAGTGCTATAGTTTTGTTGATGGATATAGCGGATACAACCAAGTTCGTATAGCAGAGAAAGATCAGCAAATACCACGTTCACCACTCCTTGGGGAACGTTTTCTTATAGAGTTATGCCTTTTGGGTTGTGTAATGCTCTGGAAACGTTCCAGTGCTTGATGAATAGGGTGTTTGAACCCTACATTGGGAACTTCATCAGAGTATTTCTGGATGATTTTTACATCTATGGGAGAAAGATGGACCACCTGTACCAGATGGAGATAGCATTTCAAAGGTTAGATGAAGCACAAGCCTCACTAAACCCTACAAAGTGTGTCTTTGGATGTTCTAAAGGTGTTTTGTTAGGGCATGTTATATCCAGAGATGGTATTGGTACTGATCCTGATAAAGTTTCAAAAATCAAAGAGTTACCATTTCCTATGAATAGAAGTAAGTTGAGATCATTTTTAGGCCATGTGGGTTACTATAGAAGGTTCATCAAGAATTTATCAAAGATTGCATAGCCACTAACCCAATTCTTGAAGAAGGATGTTACTTATGAACTAGGAAATAAGGCACATGAAGCTTTTGAACAACTGAAGGAAGCCCTGGTGTCTTCACCTATTTTAAAGAATCCATATTAGAGCAAGCCATTAATTGTGTATACTAATGCCTCAGATGCAAAGCACTAGGAAGTACTCAGAGCCAAAATGATGAAAATGGGAATGATCATCCAACTAAATTTGGGAGCATACAGATGAGCAAAGGCTTTGAGGTAAATTATACTGTAACTAAAAAGAGGCTTTAGCTATCATTTTTGCTCTAAAGAAGTTTAGAAATTACTTGCTAGGGTAGAAATTTATAGTTGTGAAAAATCATCGGCTCTAAAATATATTGTCAATAAACCTAACCCATCGGGGAGGATGTCAAGATGGATAATTTTGCTACAAGAATTTGAATTTGATATTATAGATAGGCCAGAAAGAAGCATGTTAATGCAAATGCACTCTCTCAAGTATATGATGGTTTAGTTTTGCCTTGTGATGATGATGATTTCCCGGATGCAAAGATTTTTATCTCGTGACACAATCCCTAGTGAATACATAGATATTTGGAATTATCTAAATGAATTCAAGTTTCTGATGGTGCCAATGCAAAGACTAAGAGGAAGATTACTCAATCCACTCGTCCATATTCTCTTATGCATGGAGTATTATTTCGAATAGGACCGATGGACAGTAGAAAGAGGGTAGTTGGATGTGATCAAGGGAAGGAGTGATAGAATAATTCCACAATATTACATGTGGAGAACACTTCTTTGGACAACTTACAACAATAAGGATCTTGGATGGAAGTTATCACTGGCCCACTCTTTTTAGAGAGTTATAATTATTGTAAGACATGTGATATTTGTCAAACACATGATAACCGTAAGACTTCATCGGCTCTATTATGCCCTATTCTTCCACTTGGTCTCTTTGAAAAGTGGGGAATAGACATTATAGGTCCACTTCCAACTACCCCACACCAAAATAAGTATATTGTAGTTGCCATAGATTATTTAACCAAGTGGGTTGAAGCTAGGCCATTGAAAACAATTTCCATGGATGAAGTGGCAAGGTTCATATATGAACACATTACCACCGATTTGGTTGCCCATTAGAAATTGTAATGAGATCAAGGAAGCCACTTCATTAATGAGGTGGTAGAAGCCCTAGTCAACAAGTTTTCTATTAAGCACAGGAAGGAACAACATACAAGCCAAGTAAAATGGATAGGTGGAATGAACAAATTTTGTGTTGTGTCAAATTCTAGCAAAAGATGCAGCCTTGTAGGTACATAAGTGGGATAAAATGATTCATGCAGCATTGTGGGCATATAGGGCAACATCAAAGTCAGCAACAGGATACTCCCCATTTCAGTTGGCTTATGGCATTGATCCAGTTCTTCCTATTGAGTTTGATATTCCCACTATGAGAGTTATGAAAAATGAAAGGATGGATGAAAGTGATTCAATAAAAGAAAGGTTGGTACATCTTCATTTGCTAGAGGAAATGAGGGAAATAGTGAAGGATACAAGCTATAAGAAGAAAATGAAGCAGAAGGAATACTTTGATCAAAAGATCCGTTGGTCTCCATTTCATGTGAATGACTTGGTTCTAGTATATGATTCCGTAGATACAAAAAAAAAGATAGAGAAAATTTCTTCCAAAGTGGATGGGGCCCTACAAAATATCAGGTTGTGCATGAAAATGGCACATATCGACCGGAGGAATTAGATGGTACTCCCATTACAAAATAGGTCAACCATGAAAAGTTAAATATTTTCCAAGCACCACTTAGAATGTCCATAAGAGTCTACTCCGAGGATGGAGTAGAAGTTAGGAAGGGGAAAAGGTCGACATTAAAATTTTCCTCCGTAATTTCTATTTTATTAATGTATGTATTAGGAATAGAATGTTGTTAAGTATAATTAGTAGTGGCATCCAATAGAAGATAACGGCACCATTAGTACGGTGCCACCAATAATGTAGAGTATGGTAACAAAAAGTACAATAGGAATGTTGTAAAAAGTAAATATTTGTCGTAAGTGGTCCGGTAATGTTAAAATGTCAAAGTTGGGATAAGTACGTAAGTAGGGTCTACATGATTAGGAATTAGAAATATTATATTTGTAATAAGGAAAAAGAGTGATGTCATAAATATTTTCTATATTTTATTTGTGGAAAAGTCTAAAAAGGTGGAACCCATGTGAGATGATAAGGTTTATCTTATCTTAGAAGATAAGCATACATGTAAAGGCAAGATTTTAGGCATGGAATATGATTGGCCAGAAGAGATTTCCTATCCTATCTTAGAGATAAGGTGGATAAGCCTGAATTCCTATAAATAAAGAGGCCACCCCCCCTCATTTAGCATAGAGAGAAGTAGTGAGAAATATTGTATGAAGGAAGCCATCATTTTGAAGGTGTGTTAAAGAAGCCATTAAGAGGTGTAATTGTGAAGTTTCTCTCATAGTTATTGTTTGAAAAAAGTGAAGTTAATAAAACTTGAAGAACCTCATGGGTGAGATTGTAACAATTTCATGTTGATATTATAATTTACACTGATATTTCATATTTATCATTATTCCTTCTTATCATAGTCTATGGCATTCTTGTGTTATGTTTGTTGTTGTGTTTCAAGATTACATCCACCAAACTAAGAGTTGTGCATTAGTTAATAATCATAAAGACGAGGAGTTCTCGTGAAGAATTATCATAGTGCCGGATTGGTGTCGACAGGACTCTTGATATGCAAGGATTTTTATGACCTTATCCGAGTTTTCCCAAGGATGAATTTCCTCTACCTAAGTATCGACCAACTTTGGCCATGAGATGCTATCACTCATAGACGGTTTCGTAGGTTATAACAAAATATTACTCACACCAAAGATCAACACAAAGATTCCTCCATAACCCCTTGGGGACCTTCTATTATCGTGTCATGCCCTTTGGCCTTAAAATGTTAGTGCTACATATCAACGTGTCATGACCTATATCTTCCACGACATCATGGTTGACATTTTCAAAGATTATTTTGATGACCTTCTTACTAATTCTAATAGTCGGGTTGAACACCTCACAGCTCTTAAAGTCATAGTTTCCTATCTCATCAAATACTATATTTTCCTTCAACCAAAGATGTGCATATTTTTGTCCTCTCTAGAAAACTCCTTGGTTTTATCATCTCTCTACATGGTATCAAATTTGATCCCACTAAAATCAAGGATATTCCGGAGATGCCTCCACCTACTAACCATCAAAAACTTCATAGTTTGTAAGGCAAATTGTAATCTATTCGACGCTTTGTTTCTCAAATATTTGATCGATGGTACCCTTTTCATAATCTTCTTAAAAAGGATGTTTCCTTCAACTAGGATGATTATTGTTTTAAATATTTTGAGGTGTTAAAGGAATACCTCATCCATCCACCAGTGTTCATCCCACCGAAGGATGACAAGGCATTTTACCTCTACATTTTTTCCACCAATCATTCCTTAGGATCCGTGCTCGATCATCACAACAAGAAACATAGGGGGTCACCGGTTTATTATATAAGTCATTCTCTTTTAGACTACAAGACTATATATACTCACGCTGAAAATTTGTTCTAAGCCATAGTATTCATTGCCACAAAATTTCTCCATTACCTTCTCAACCACATAACCTTTGTTGTCACTAACACTAACCCCTTACATTACATATACGTTAATCCTTACCAACACCAATGTGCTACACGTTGGCTCATGCTTCTTCCGGACCTAGATCTCAAATTCATCCATCAAAAGTTCATTAAATGAAAAACCTATTGACAATTTTTTCACTTGTGCACAAATGGGAAACTCAAAATTTTGTTATGATTGATAACATTGGTGAATTATACCTAAGCTAGTTGACTTTCTTTCGAGAATATGGTTATTGTTGAATTAATTAATGATTACATGAAATATGTAACTATGTGTGTTGTTACAAAATGTAACAGATCACATAGTCTAAAATTTCATGATTATCTTCAGTAAAATAACACAAGGCCCCAAAGGACAAATTTGTGTTGTCTTGATGAAGACATCCAATTGTAGAATAGATGAAATGCTAAGTTTTTGGACAACAAACATAATTATAGATTGCAAAAATTAGAGTTCATTACTGGATGTTATAGGTATTCTTTAATGTCGGTTTCCTTCATGATTAAGATATTCAATTATATTACGAGTTGTTTATATCATCATACAATCCATACAGAAGCTGAAATGCGAAAGAAATACACAACTCATTTTAAGAATTCAATGTTTTATTCATAAGAAAATTCAAATGTACCCACACAAGTCATATGATGTAACTTAAAATTAAAGTACATCTACTAAAATAAAAGGTACACATGCATAAAAGAGAAAATAAAGGAGTATGAGTGAACCCATCATTTCCTTGGGTCTTCTCCTTTGGTTGATGCATCTTCATTTTCATCTTAATCCTCACCACTAGAAACATTGTACCTAAAAAGAAGAAAAGAACAAAATCATTAGTTAAGAGCTCAGGGTTAATCCATATTCCTACATTTTCTTAATTCACGCATATGAATCTCTTATAGCAAGAGATATAAATTACTTGAGATCATATTACGGACATGATTTACTCACTCAAAAGAAGGAATGAATAAGAGAGGCCAAAAGGCCTAAATATTTTCTAACTATTTTCTTAAGTGTGCAGGTATAGGTTGCAGACCAAGAAGAAATAGATAAAGTCTTTCACTTTAGACAAAGATTGAAAATTTCAATGACTACTATCATACGACATAAAACACATAAATCATAAGTACATTCTGGAATGAAGGAAGAATGCAACTCAAGTTTCAGTAATTATCCTACAAATGCAAGAAGTTACAATAAAAGAAGAGAGACTGGAAAACACGAGTACATGTTTCAGTTTTCAACTAAAGAAGGAGAATCATATTTGAAGAAGCTGAAGTTAACTAGAAAGAAAGGGTTATAGATGAAACCGAATGAGAAAGAGGATTACGAGAAACTTTTGACAGGGGCTTCGCCATGTAAAATGAACATTTACAACTTTTCCATCATACATATCAGAGCTGTAATAAAAGGAAATACAATATATAATGCAGAAAAGAAATGGACTGCACTTTCAGTCATCAGATTGAAGTACTTGGAGCATTCATTATAGCTTAACAACTGAATAACATGAAATTTGAAGTAATCTTACAAGTACATCCCTTCTATGATTTCATTTTTAATAAAGCAAGTATGAATCACAGAGATGCTACCATATCAAAGAAGTACAACTATTTATGCAAGGAAATAGATCAAGAGAAGATTAACATTAGGTTCATCACAATAATTCAAGAAACAGACAAGTACTAAAACCGTAGCTTCCAGGATCAAATGATAAGTACATACGAATCATACATTTCATAAAGAATAGGCTCAATGTACGGTTTGAATACTCAAGCACTAGAAACCAAGTTGCAGCAATAGAAATGATGTATGCAATACAAATAAAAATTTCACAAAATCATACTATCAAGCTTTATGATTTACAGTTGAACAAATGATAAAAATGCAAGTGTCTAATTGATCATTTCAGGCTACAGGATTTTAATTTAACTAAAGAAAGTGTTTCATGTTTTAATACACAAGTGAATGGAGTATCAAAATATCAACTAAGTGTGTCAAAATATAGTACAAAAGCATCAAAGTGGCAAAAAATTAATTTTTGGGCATCCTAAGAACTTCAAGTTGTAGAATCAATAAGAAAAGCAGGAATCGAAGTTTTCATAGGCCATTTTAAGATATGCAGGATCTGAGCTCAAAGATTCTTGATAGAAAAAAGTAAAAGCACTCATGAAAGGCCACCAAATGTGAAGTTTCATATTTAAGAGAAGTCTTGAGCTTAAAAAATGAATACCCAAATTAGAAAATTCCAGATATGGAATTCAAAGCAAAGCATGACACAATAGAGGCTCACACCTCTACTTTTCTACAAACATCATCAATTACTTTGAGTTTTAATTTCCAAGACAGAAGGGAGTTACCAACTTTTAAAGTACGAGTATATTTTTCCCTCTAAATATGCATAGGAGCAGAAATAGATCAAAACGAATAGACATTTCGCTATAATCCTCAAAAACGTTGCAGATCCAAGAAAGGAAATTATAGTTCGAACTTAATCATAAAACCCATTAATGGGTATCAAAAATTAGAGTTAGAACAAGTAATTAAGGGTATTGAAGCAACAGTAATACATAAGGAGGTCAAGACTTACCTTCCCTCATCAAACGGTGTGATAGCTACATGGTCTTGAGCCTCAAGTTACCAAAGAATGGTGGCCAAGAAACAACGGAAATATTTTGAAAACCAAGAAACCTCATATAGCTCTGCAGAAGGTAGAAAACAGAAAACAAGCTTGAATATTGGTCGATAGAATGTACCAAGCTTGTAGTTCACAAAAATGGTGACCAGATCTCCTACATAATCCTTCCAAAATTCACAAGACACAAAGATATTTTGAGCAAAATATGAGCTCGAACCCACAAAAATTGTGACCTCATTGAGTAGAATCAAGAAAGTAGCTCACGGAGGTTCCAAGAAAATACTATAAACAAAGAGATCACGACAACGGAGGAAAAACCCACAACCACCTCACTCATAAGCTTCAAAGATAGTAAAATCAACATGAAATATAGGTGCAAGAGAAGCCTCGAGAGAACCAATCTGCAATGGGAGTCAAGTTTGAACACATTAACAATGGCATGCAAAATTTTTCCATGGCTTAACCACTCTTTGTGAGCAAATGAATGACCAAAGAATAGGGTTCAAGTTGTTTTAACTCACCTACCTCAACCACATCTTAACCTAACTCACCTAGAGTTATTAATCAAATGGTCCAAAATGATAAGCATGCAAGTGTCTAATTGATCATTTCAGACAAGCTTTCAATTTAACTAAAGCAAGTGCTTCATGTTTTAATACACATGTGAATGGAGTATCAAAATATAAACTAAGTGTGTCAAAATATAGTACAAAAGCATCAAAATAGCATAAAATTAAGTGTCTGGGTATCCTAAGAACTTCATATTGTAGAATCAATAAGAAAAGTAGGAATAAGAAGATTTCATAGGCCATTTTAAGATATGCAGGATCTGAGCTCAAAAATTCTCAATTGAACAAAAAGTAAAAGCACTCAAGAAATGCCACCAAATGTGAAGTTTCAGATTTAAGAGAAGTCTCGAGCTTAAAACACGAATACCCAAATTAGAAAGTCTAGATACGGGAATTCAAAGGCTCACACCTCTACTTTGCTACAAACATCATCAATTACTTCGAGTTCAAATTTCCAAGACAAAAGAGAGTTACCAAATTTCAAAGTACAAAGTATATTTTTGGCTCTAAATATGCGGAAGAAGCAGAAATAAATCAAAATGAACAAACATTTCATTATAATCCTCAAAAATAGTTACTGAGATCCGAGAAAGGAAATTACGAGTTCCCAACTTAATCGTAAAACCCATTAATGAGTATCAAAAATCAGAGTAAGAACCAGTACTTATTGGTATTGAAGCAACATTAATATCTTGAAGGAGGTCAAGACTTACCTTCCCTCATCAAATAGTGTGATAGGTACATGGTCTCGAGCCTCAAGTTACCAACAATGGCAGCCAAGAAACAACACAAATATTTTGAGAACCAAGAAACCTCACATAGCTCCGCAGAAGGCAAAAAATAGAAAACAAGCTCGAATCTTGCTTAGAAAGAATGTACCAAGATTAGAAGTTCACGAAATGGTGACCAGATATCCTACAAAATCATTGCGAGAACTTCACAAGACAAAGAGATCTTTTGAGCAAAATATGAGCTCAAACCCACAAAAATGGTGACCGCATCGAGCAGAATCAAGAAAGTAGCTCATGAAGGTTCCAAGAAATACTATAAACAAAGAGATCACGACAATGGAGGAAAAACCCACAACCACCTCGCTCATAAGCTTCAAATAGAGTAAAAGCAACATGAAATACAGGTGCAAGAGAAGCCTTAGAGGAACAATACGCAATGGGATTCGAGTTTTAACACATAAACAATGGTGGTATGCAAAACGCGTTTTCCATGGCTTCACCGCTCTCTGCGAGTAAAAGAATGACCAAAGAATAGGGTTTGAGTTGTTTTAACTCACCTACCTCAACCACAGCTTAACCTAACTCACCTAGAGTTAGTAATCAAATGGTCCAAATTCAACAGGTACGAAGATCAAAGGCTAAAGATCGAGCTCCATTATTCAATGCAAACCATCATGGTCAGTTCCCACTTCGCCACATTCAATGTAGGGTTAGAAACCCTAACTATAGTTTCAGATCAATGGCATCGAATTCATCAAGGAAAGAGATCAATGTTCGGGAATTAATCACTATTATCAAAGAAACTCTACCTGAGTTAGTCATTCCACCAACCAACTATTGGGGGCGATTCATCATGCAAAGGGGACCAGCCTCATGTTTTAAAATAATCACTGCATATTGATCATTATGAGTCTAACCATAGTCTATGTAACCAGTAATCAAACAAGGCCGAACACCATCATACCAACAATGATCACTTAAAAGGTAGGTTTAATCCTTAGTCACCAAGTGTTATCAAATTGCAAAAGCCGACAAAATATACCATGCAATATAATCAAAAGTGACTGAATGTAATGTTTTGCCCCTTTTTCAAAGTGCCTTATATTATTTCAAAACCATGGTAATTTTCTAAGTCCACAAGAGTGGCCAAACTAGTGAAGACTAATGGTGAGGAGCAAGGGTGGCCCCACATACTGCAGAGAGAAAAGGAAGCATGTGCACATGGAAGTGGTCCCCATCAATTGGATGTATGGATGGATTATTTTGCAAATATTGCAGGTATTGTAATTGTTTTGCTCACAAATATGAAGTCAATTTTTTGCATGCTTTCACTAGGGGACAAAATAGACAAGAAGACGAATTCACATTCACAAGGAAAGTGACTTGTCTAGCAAGAAAGCTTTATTATTAGCATTATTTAACCAGTTTTCTAAAAAATAGAACAATCAACTTGTAGTTTGAATTTAATGTAATCAAAGACTATTAATGCCTTTATGTAATTGCATGTTCTATTTTTATTCCTTTATTTATTAATAGATAAAGGATAAAATAGGATGCATGGGCAAGCATAATCCTTAGTCTATTTTTAGGAAGGGTGGGAATTTTTTTTTGCTATATATTGTGTGTCTTGGTAAAGCACGGGAGGACTTTTTAGATATAGGAGTGGTGAAGCAATTTTCTGCCAGTTTTTCCCTTTGAATGTGAAGTATTTTCTGCCTTTCCAATTATTTGCAATCTTGTGTATGTTTTCCATTAATCTTGTGAATGTTGAATTCCCTAATTAATCATCTTACCCTGTTACAAATTCAGTAATCTCTGGATGATATTAATGTGTATGTGTAACTTAGTAGTATTGTTGTGATTCTATCCCTTAATACATCAAAGTGTTTACCCTTAATTATCTTCAGAAATTTGTTGGCATGTGCATCAGAAGTTCATTCCATATCAATTATGCATGTACTTAGTCAAATAACTCATACAAGTTTGGTGTATCACCTTAGTTTTAATTCATTTTTACAGTCATATTTTACCATTAAACCCCATAAATCAGTTTAGGATACATCAATAAGGAACCGGTCTTGATACCAAAGAATCACCTCAAAAATAAGTATACCCATAGACCTAAGGTGTTTCCATTGTATCTCGCAAAAGAGAGAGAAAAATTTACAAGCTTAGAACACTGCACGGCCACCTCTCTACAGGTGCACTTTCGAGAGAATTTTTTTGGCATGTCGGGTTGACAATCAGATCTACAACAGATCTTACATCGGATAAAAGTTTCTTTCGGACAAAAAGCTGCAACAATATATTTTAAAGACTTAAAGATCTATTTGGCGACTCATGCAAAGCTGATTTAAAACCGTATTGTAGCATGTTCCATGCCTAAACTAACTACAAGATCATCGGTAAGAAGAATTCCTTTTGAGTTTATTTCTTTACCTTTGAATTACGTAAGAAGAAGAAGAGTTGGTAATAATTTACCTTATAATAGAACTAGTTTTGATAACAATCCTCCTAATAGTCCTTCACCACGTATCAATTTCTCCATTCGATCCCTATTTTTCAAATGGCTATTCAACCACCTAGGAATTTTGTGACCTTTACTAATGGCAGCCCGTTAGTAATCCGATTTACCATGACATCGCTAATGCCCCCATGAAAAATTTGCCATCATTCACTAGTGAAAATCAAGTTACACCTATAGAAAACATCAAAGATGTTGCAGCCATATGTGCAGTCCATAATATTACTCATGAAGATGTAGCTTTGAGACTCTTAGCCACATCCCTTAAAGGACAAGCCTTGCAATGGTATAGAAATATAAAGATTGGATGCATAAGAACTTGGGATGACTCAGGTGATAAATTGCTAAAACAATTTCAAGATAATTCAGATCATTTATCTCTTATAGAACAGTTGTCTACCATTAAAAGAGCTCCCAAAAAATTTATGTCAATTTTCAACATCCATTTTTCCAGAACTTGGGAAATAATTCCAGCAAGTGTCAAGCCTCAAGCTGATCACGCTTTTCTTTATTATCTTAGGGCATTAAATAGTGATATTTTAACTATGATTCATTCTATGGGAGGAGAGACGCTCCCAGCAGCCTATGATATCGCCATCTAAGATGAAAATAGTCTTCTTCAAGATGGAAAATTAACACCAAGGCCTTCACTACCTTTTTTGGTAGATTTAGCACCTTTTCTTCAGCCTATCACAATTATAGAACCCTCTGTTTCTACCCCATCATATGATGTATTTAAAGCTTTCCATACTATGGGGAACAAGTTGAATTCAATTGAGAATAGGTTTGCATCACCTAGTAGACCTTATCGGCTCCTTATCAAGCCAAAATCAGCTACATCAACAAAATAGGCATCCTTACCAACAAAATCAAAATTCTAGGCAGCCTTATCAAGCAAAGGCTATTTCACCCAAAGGCTCTAGTTCATCTAATGCTTTAGTCCTAGTTAATATGGTTAAAGAAGATTCGTGTGAACATTGTAATCAACCTCAATCAGCCACAAGTTTCCCAAATTAATTTTTGAACATAATTCTTGTTGCATAACCTCAATCTAAGACATTATTCATGCCTCAAATGGAGAGTGGGAAGCAAGATACTTAGGTTTAGAAAGCACCTGACTAGAATTTAGTCAGTTTCAATGAGGATGATTTCATTGCGGTCCTCTACTAGGGCTCCAAGAAAAGTCATTTGAAAGTAAAAACAACAAAATAGGTTTGTTTTGCCCACTGTCACTGATAAGACAACATCTACAGCCCCAAAACTAGCTAGTAGTATTGTTGTTCCTAATAAAAGAAAAAAATTCAGGTGATAAAGGAAAGAAAAAATAGCTACATCCTGACCCAAGAAGATTGTTTATACGTCATATATCAAAAGCAAATTTGAAGTAGATTTAGTTTTTGCTAAGGCCTATGCTAAAACAATTGAATCTGTCTCTAAAATTGTTGCTTCTTTTAACATTATTGATGTAATGAAAAATCATAATGTTAACATCTCAATGTGGGATGCTCTAAATTTTCGGGACAACGAGATTTACTTTCTCATGAACAAGATAAGTGTAAATTTCTTCTAAAATAGCGAGAAAATGAAATCTAGAAGGCAGACATGGTCCTTGGAACAATGGAACAAGACCGCATCAAAGAAGTAAAATGAATGGTTCAGAAAGTCGTAAATGCTCATGACATCAAGAAGCCACCACCATTTTATCTACAACTGATTATTGGATAACATCTTGTTCATAATTGCACGGTGGACAAGTGGTGCAAGTAGCATAGTTATGCCAAAAGCAATTGCAAAAATTGGGTCTGCAGTATGAGCCTACAGAAAAGAGTGTCTTACATCTTGATGGAACTACAACTAATACAATTGGTGTAATCAAAAATTTAGAGGTAACATTGCATGCTTTCCCAAATGTTTCTATTCTACAAGATGTCATTGTTGTAGATTTACCTCCTTACTTTGCATTATGCTTATCTAGAGATTTCACAGCAAAGATAGGAGGTTATCTCTCTTCAGATTGGTCCTTTTTATTTTTCACTACACGTTATGGCACCAAGGTTACTATCAATTCAGAACCATTGGCCAGATTTCACATTGAGCCTCACTCTTCCAATGCAGTAGCTAATTATGCAGCCTTAGACCAATCTGATTTTGATGATGTAGCTCATGTTTCAGCATTAGATGGTGTTTCTAACATGTTTATGGATGAAAATACAATTGAAGAACATGCTCATGATCCTTTTAAGGAGGTTGAAGAACATTTTTTTGGTGTGTATTGTTTGCATGAAGAAAACACACCACTTCCCTTGTTGTCCAAAATAGAAAATTCAGTAGAAGGGATTTGGAAGCTTCATTTTGATGGAGCTAAAAATAAGAAAGGACAAGGAGCAGGTTTTATGCTCACTTCCCCAACAAACAAAAGGTATTTCTCAACTTTGAGTCTCCAATTTTCATGCACTTACAATGTAGCTAAATACGAAGCATTAATTCATGGTTTACTTTGGGCCAGAAAGAGAGGTATTAGCATGCTTTCTGATTTTGGGTGATTACGAGTTGCTTATCAATCAAGTAAGAAATTTCAATGTTTGTAAGAATCAGATTAATCAAGTCTTACAGGACATAGAGTTTCAAACCTAAAGGAATATTTTGAGGCTATCAACATCTATTCTATTGTCAAAGCAGAAAAAATAAGCATGCGAGATCGACTTGTAGGAGTTGGTGCTAGTTTTGAAATGATAGAACAAATTGAAAATAACAAAATTCAGCCTCATATAAAGCTAATTGTCAGGCCCTCTATACCTGATAATGATTTGAATTGGCAAGTTTTGAAAGTGATGATCAAATCTACAGGTTTTTGTAGCAAGAAGCTGAGTTTTATGCAATGAATCAGGATAAATTACATCACTTATATGGTAACTAGATTGTTCAAATAAAGACAAATAAACTACCTCAAGGTCTAGTCACATTGGAAGACATATTCAAAGACTGACGATCAGTTATGGGAGGTCAAAACTAAGATGTCAACGCATGCTAATAATTATGAAGAGATCTCGAGTTAATGAAGGGAAAAAATTGTTTCTTGGAAAGGTATGTTCTTTAGCTGAAAATCATTATTTTATTAATCTCTGTAAGGAATTTAAAGATTTCTTTGCTTGGAAATACCAAGATCTGAAAGGTTTTAATCCCATTTTAGCACAACACACTTGTTGAATTACAACCAAATTCCAAGCCAGATTAGGCAAAAGCAGAGGCCCGTAAACCCCAAGATAAAGCCTCTAATGACGAAAGAGTTATCTAAGTTGATCGAATCAGGTATTATCTTTCCAGTTAAGCATTCAATTGGGTAGCCAATCTTGTTCCCATTAGGAAGAAGAATGGTGAAATCAGATTATGTGTAGATTTAAGAGATATTAATAAAGCTTCATTAAAAGATCATTACCCACTCCCAAATATGGATCATATTTTAATAACATTTTCTAGCGCAAATATATTATCTCTCTTGGAAGGCTATAGTGGATATAATTAGATTTTAGTGCAAGAAGATGATAGGTACAAAATAGCTTTTACCACTAAGTGGGGTATTTATGCTTACAAAAGAATATCTTTCACCCTTTCAAATGATGATGCAACATTTCAATGTGCAAGGGACATGGCTTTCCATATCTTGTTAAATAAATGCATCCTAGTTTATTTAGATGACATTACTGTATTCTCAAAAAATCCAGAAGAACATCTAATACATCTAAGGCAAACCTTTCAGTTATGCAGACAATTTGGGATATCTTTGAATCCGCTAAAGTCTATATTTTCAGTACATCAAGGTAAATTTCTTGGTCATATTGTTTCTAAACAAGGTTTAGGATTGATCCTTTCATAATCGAAACCATATCACAGCTATCATTACCTCATCATAAGAAGGCATTACAGAGTTTTCTTGGAAAAATAAACTTTGTTAGAATATATGTTCCAGATTTTGTAGCGCTTACTTAAACCATTGATAGTTGTTTTAAAGAAAGAGAAGACTTTCTCTTGGACCAGCAAAGGGAGAGAAGGATTTGAATGAATCAAAGCAACTATCTCTCAAGCTCCTACTCTTGCAAATTCAAATTTTGATAAATATTTTACAATGTATGCACTTGCAGTAGCTGAAAAAATATCAGCTATATTAACTCAGGTTAATGATGAAAATATTGAGCAACCTATTGCTTTCTTTGGATAGAGCTTGCATGATTACGAAACAAGGTATACATTTCTTGAAAAACAAGTACTTTCAGTGGTCAAAGGCCTAAAGAATTTCAAGTACATTCTTTCAAACAATAAAATTCATGTTATTGTTTCTCATCCAAGTGTGAAAGCTCTCTTGCTAAATAAATAATTGAATGAGAAAAGAACAAACTGGATAATGAAGGTCATTGAATATGGTGTTGATATTCATGTTGTGAAGATAGTTTGAGGAAAGGCTTGTGTGAACATCTAATTTCTGATATGGAAAAACAACAAGCTACAGAACCAGATGATTCAAAACAACATGCTGAAATTGAGTATTAGCAATCAGAAATCATGGTTCAACAAGAAAATCAGCAACCTGAACTTGCTCAAGAAGTCTAGGAATCAAGATGGATGACTGATTTAGTTAACTATTTACAACATGGCACCTATCCGGAAGGTATGGAAAAAAATAAATGAAGGTATTTTAGATTACAAGTTGTACCTTATATATTTATTGATAGTGTGTTGTTCAAAAGAGATATAAATGGAATCTTGCTCGTATGTGTTGACTATGATAAAATTCAGAAAATATTGTTAGAATTCCATAAGGACTTGAAGGAGGTCATTTTTCAACATGTACCATATCCTTAAATATTATGAAATTTGGTTACTATTGGCCCATCATATTCAAGGAATGTTTTGAATGGATCGAAAGTGTAAGAAATGTGATTTCTTTGTTGGAAAAGAATGTTTAGCTTTGCTTCCTCTACAACCTATTTCGAGTTGATTATCCTTTTTTATGCAATGGGGCTTGATTTTATTGGCATGATAAACCTACCTTCTTCACAAGGACACAAGTGGATTTTGACTACTACAGATTACTTTACACGCTGGACTGAAGCAATAGCCTTGAAAGATGCTAATGAAACTTCGATACTATCCTTTTATGAAAGTATAGTTTGCAGATTTGGTGTTAAACAACTATCATATTAGATAATGCTTTAACATTTCTTGATGCAAAGGTCACATGATTGGGCTAGTAATCATGGAATTTATGTAAGTTATTCATCTAACTATTACCCACAAGGTAACGACTTATCAAAAGCACTAACAAGAATATTTTAAGGATCATCATAAGAAAACTCAAGGATAATCAAAGAGTTTGGCATCGATGTTGACTTTAGCACTTTGGGCTGATAGAGTGACTCTAATAGATCAATTGGCAATTCACCATACCATCTTGTTTATGGAAGAGAAGAAAGAATTCCTATTTTAGTTGAGTTACCCGCATTAGATTTTCTACATCAAATGGAGCTACTTGAGAATGAACCATTGCAGGTTCCTTATGTAGAATTAATGGAGTTACAAGAGCTAAGAGATCAAGCTCATTTAAACATGGAGAAGAATCAGAAACAAATGAAGAAGACTTTTGATAAGAAAGCCAAATCTAGAATCTTCAATGAAGGAGGTATTGTGTTAAAGCGGGATGTCGATTGTGCAAAGCCGAGAAGACACACAAAGTTCAATACAACGGAGAGGTCCTTACATGATTTCAGCTTACAAAGAACACAATGCTTTTCATATTTTAAGTCTGAATGGAGAGGAACTTCCCATTCATGTGAATGGTATGTTTCTCAAAACTATTATTCAAAATATTACGAGTGATTGTTTAGAGTAGGATTCCCCTTCAATAAGTGTCGTTCCTACACATTGCATGTTTTTCAATTGAATAAGTACATCCGTGCACATGGTCAGTTTACTGAGATCCTTTCCTAATTTTATTTTATTTTAGAAGGGTTATACCTTTAAGAAAGGAAGATTTTGGTTTCATGTTTTTACTCCATGCCCAATGGACAAGAGCAAGGAAATGGTCTAGAAGTGACCAGGATTATAAAAAATGTTGACAATTTTTGCACTTGTGCAAAAATGGGCAACTCAAAACTTCATTACGATGGATAGAATTGGTGAAGTATACCTAAGATAGGGGAGTTTCTTTCAGATAATATGGTTATTGTTGAATTAATTCATGATTACATGAAATATGCAGCTATGTGTGTTGTTACAAATGTAACAGAGATCACATAGTCTACAATTTCATGATTATCTTCAGCAAAAGAACACAAGGCCCCAAGGAAAATTGTGTTGTTTTAATGAAGACATCCAATTACTGAGAATAGATGAAATGCTAAGTTTTGTGACAAAAAACATATTTGTATATTGTAGAAATCAAAGTTCATTCTTTGGATGTTCTAAGTATTCTTTAATGTCAGTTTCCTTCATGATTAAGACATTCAATTATATTACTGAGTTATTTAGTTCATCATACAATCCATACGGGAAGCTGAAATGCGAAAAGAAGTACACAACTAATTTTGAGAATTTAATGTTTTATTCATAAGGAATTTTGAATGTGCCCACACAAACCGTGGGATGTAAGCGAAAAGTAAATTAGAGCTCTCTTGAAATAAGAGGTACACATGCATGAAAGAGAAAATAAAGGAGTATGAGTGAACCCATCATTGCCTTGGGTCTTCTCCTTTGGTTGATGCATCTTCATCTTCAGCTTAATCCTCACCACTGGAAACATTGTACCTAAAAAGAACAAAAGAACAAAATTTCTAGTTAAGAGCTCAAGGTTAATCCATATTCCTACATTTTCCTAATTCGTGCATATGAATCTCTTACAACATGAGATATAAATTACTTTGAGATCATACTGCATACATGATTTACTCACTCAGAAAGAAGGAGGGAGAAGAAGAGGAAAAAACAACCATGGACATAAGAGTGGCCAAAAGGGCTAAATATTTTCTAACTTGTTTTCTTAAGTGTACGGTACATGTTGCGGCCAAGAAGAAATAGATAAAGTCTTTCACTATAAAAAAACATTGAAAATTTCAATGACTCTATCCTATGGCATAAACGAGATAAATCATACATAAATTTTGGAATGAGCGAAGAATGTAACTCAAGTTTCAGTAATTGTCCTACAAATGGAAGAAGAGATTCTGATATGAGAAGAGAGGCTGGAAAACGAGGAGTACATGTTTCATTTGCTGACTAAAGAAGGAGAATTAGATTTCAAGAAGCTCAAGTTAACTGGAAAGAAAGTATTATAGCTGAAACATAATGAGAAAGAGGATTTTGAGAAAATTTTGACAGGGCTTTGCCATGTAAAATGGACATTTATGAGTTTTCCAAAGATACATATCAAAGTTTTAATAAAAGGAAATACAATATATAATGCAGAAAAGAAATGCACTTCATTTTTAGTCATCAGATTGAAGTATTTTTAGAATTCTTTATAGCTTAATAGCTTAAAAACATGAAATTTGAAGTAATCTTACAAGTATATTCCTTTATGATTTCATTTTTAATAAAGCAAGTATGAATCACATAGATGCTGCCATATCAAATAAGTACATCCATTTATGCAAGGAAATAGATCATGAGAAGATTAACATCAGGTTCATCACAGTAATTCAAGAACAGTCAAGTACTAACACTACAGGTTCTAGGATCAAATGATCAAGTACAAATGAATCATACAGTCTATAGCAATAAGCTCAATGTACAGTTTGAATGCTCAAGCACTAGAAACCGGGATGCACGTGATAGAAATGATGTATGCAATACAAATAACAATTTTAGGAAAGCATACTATGAAGCTTTATGATTTATAGTTGAACAAATGATAAGCATGCAAGTGTCTAATTGATCATTTTAGGCTACAAGCTTTCAATTTAACTAAAGAAAGTGTTTCATGTTTTAATACACAAGTGAATAGAGTATCAAAATATCAACTGAGTGTGTCAAAATATAGTACCGAAGCATCAAAGTGGTAGAAAATTGAGTGTCTCGAGCATCCTAATTTCAGGTTATAGAATCAATAAGAAAAGGAGGAATCAGAAGTTTTCATAGGCCATTTTAAGATATAAAATATCTAAGCTCAAAGATTCTCGATAGAACAAAAAGTAAAAGCACTCGAGAAAAGCCACCAAATGTGAAGTATTAGATTTAAGAGAATACTCAAGCTTAAAACATGAATACCTAAATTAGAAAAGTCTAGATCTGGAATTCAAAGCAAAGCACGACACAACATAGGCTTACACCTCTACTTTGCTACAAACATCGTCAATTACTTTGAGTTATAATTTCCAAGACATAAGGGAGTTACCAACTTTCAAAGTACAGAGTATATTTTTGGCTCTAAATATGCACGAAGCAAGAAATAGATAAAAACAAATAGACATTTCATTATAATCCTCAAAAACATTTTTAGATCTGAGAAAGGAAATTATAGTTCCCAGCTTAATCGTAAAACCCATTAATGGGTATAAAAAATCAAAGTAATAAGAAGTACTTAGTATTATCGAAGCAACAAGTAATACCCAAGGAGGTCAAGACTTACCTTCCCTCATCAAACGGTGTGATAGATACATGGTCGCGAACCTCAAGTTACCGAGAAATGGCGACCAAGAAATAACGCAAATATTTTGAGAACAAGAAACTTCACATAGCTCCATGCAAAAGGTAGAAAAAAAAAAAGCGAGCTCGAATCTTGCTTGAGAAAGAATGTACGGAGATCGGAAGTTCCTAGAAATGATGACCGGATATCCTACGAGAATCCTTGCAGAACTTCACAAGACACGTAGATCTTTTGAGTAAAAGTTGAGCTCAAACCCACAAAAATGGTGACCGCATCGAGCGGAATCAATAAAGTAGCTCGTGCGGGTTTCCAAGAAATACTATAAAGAGAGAGATCATGATAATGGAGGCAAAACCCACAACAACCTCGATCATAAGCTTTGAATAGAGTAAAAGAAACATGAAATAAAAATGCAAGAGAAGCCTCAAAGAACCAATCTATAATAGGAGTCGAGTTTAAACACATAAACAATGATGATCTGCAAAAAGTTTTCCATGGCTTCGCCATGTCTGCGAGAAAAAAATGACCACAAAATAAGGTTCGAGTTGTTTTAACTCACCTAACTCAACTAGATATTAACCTAACTTACCTAGATTTAGTAATCAAATGGTCCAAATTCAACAGGTACGAAGATCAAAGGTTGAAGATTGAGCTCCATTATTCAATGTAAACCATCATGGTGAGTTCCCACCAGCCACATTCAATGCAGGGTTAGAAACCCTAACTACAATTTTAGATCAACAAAGACATCAAATTCATCAAGGACAGAGATCAATGTTCAGAAATTAATCACTATTATCAAAGCAACTCTACCTGAGTTAGTCATGCCACTGACCAACTATTGGAGGGGTGAGTCATCGTGCAAAGGGGACCAGCCTCATGTTTTAAAATAATCATTGCATATTGACTTTTATAAGTCTAACCATAGTCTATGTAACCAATAATCAAAAGGGGCTGACCACCATCATACCAACAATGATCACTCAAAAGGTAGGTTTAAGCCTTAGTCACCAAGTGTTATCCAAATTGTAAAATTCGATAAAATATACCATGCAATTTATACAAAGGTGGTCGAATGTAATGTTTTGACCCTTTTTCAAAGTGCCTTATATTATTTCAAAACCATGGTAATTTGCTAAGTCCACAAGAGTAGCCAAACCAATGAAGACTAATGGTGAGGAGCAAGGGTGGCCCCACATGCTACTTGAGAGAGAAAGAAAGCATGAGCACATGGAAGTGGTCCCCATCAATTGGATGTATGGATGGATTATTTTGCAAATATTGCAAGTCTTGTAAAAATTTTTCTCACAAACAGGAGTTAACTTTTTGCATGCTTTCACTAGGGGAAAAAACAAACAAGAAGACAAATTCACATGCACAAGAGAAAGAGACTTGTCGATAAGCAAGCTTTATTATTAGCATTATTCTCCCATTTTTCTAAAAAATAGAAACGATCAATTGCACTTTGGCTTTAATGTAATCAAAGGCTATTAATGCCTATTTTGTAATTGCATGTTCTATTTTTATTCCTTTATCTATTAATAGATGAAGGATAAAATAGGATGCATGAGTGAGTATAAGACTTAGTCTATTTTTAGGAAGGGTAGGAAAATTATTTTTGATATATATTGTGTTCCTTGACAAAGCACGAGGAGGAATTTTTTGGATATAGGAGTGCTTTGAAGCAATTTTCTACCAGTTTTTCCTTTGAATGTGAAGTATAATCTGCTTTTCCAATTATTTGCAGATCTTGTGTATGTTTTCCATTAATCTTGTGAATGTTGAATTCACGATTAATCATCTTACCCTATTTCAAATTCGATGATCTCTGGATGATATTAATGTGTATGTGTAATTTAGTAGTATTGTTGTGATTATATCCCTCAATACATCAAAGTGTTTACCCTTAATTATCTTCAGAAATCTACTAGCCTATGCATCAGAAGTTCTTTCCATATCAATTTTACATGTACTCAGTCAAATAACTCATACAATTTTGGTGTATCACCTTAGTTTTAATTCATTTTTACAGGTCATCTTTTACCCTTAAACCCTAGAAATTAGTTTAGGATACATCAATAAGGACCCGACCTTGATACTGGAGACACACCTCAAAAATAGGTATACCCATAGACACTGAGGTGTTTCCATTCTATCTACGAAAGAGAGAGATGAAATTTACAAGCTTAGAACACTGCAACCATCTCTCTACAGAGGTGCACTTTTGAGAGATACCAAAACCATTTCGCCGACTTACAGACACACACTCTTTAAAATCAATCTTCTAACTTAAATTTCCCTGATGAATACATTGCTAAACTCTCCCTTGATGACACTATTCATCACATAACCTTATTTTTGATTGTTCTAAATGTTAGCATGGAGGTGGTGCAGGGTTGTCCTTGTTCTCCTTGATGGTGAGCCTATGCCTTTATCTTTCAAACTCAGATTAATAACATTTCAAAATATGAAGCACTTGTAATTTTGATATTATGAACACATGTGTTGTGCATGTCACTTAGTGCGTATTTTTTATCATGTTGATGTGCTTGTGATGAGATTATTTGCTCTCCTTTTTATGGAATCAATGAGGAGTTCATGTGTGATGTGTCACCTTGTTTTTATGAAAATAATGTTATTGTGGATTACAGAGTGTTGGAGTGTTTTTTATTATGTGATATGAAGGTGTGTTTATGTGTTGCATGACAAAATTGGTGTATAGTGAATTGGATTTTATTGTGATGTCACCAACGTGTTGTAATGAATCATATGTGTCGCCATGATGTATTACAATTACTCGTATGTTGAAATGTTAGTCATTGTTTTCATCATATGTATAATTCATGTAATATGTGATGGTTCATGTCATGAATTAGGGGCATATGGTGATTATATGACCACTATTGTGTAGTACTTGCACTTTAGGTGCATTATGTGGAAAATGATGTATCATAACCCTTGAAAGTAATGATTTTTTTATCAGTATATATATACCATGCGTAAGACGCTATGGTTAATGTGCATGAATCACCATTGTGTTAGTGATGAAGTTATGTGTTATGTTGTGAACATTACGCTAGATGACCCTAAGGGAAACAACAATCAAGAGTTTATGTGTGGAGACAGGTGGCGTGGACCAAGTTTTCATAATCTTGAGCTGAATACGAGTGAGGAAGTGGAGTCTTATATAGAATGAAAACCCACTTTTATCTCGTATAGTATACTTCATGTTTTCTTAGTATATTGTGGATACACACCACCTTAGCCTCAACTTATACAAATTAGCATGCCATACTCTTTCCAATTGGGTTGTCCATCAAACAATCCTATGTGATTTTGACTATGTTGAGCCTTTTGGCGGTATGGAGGAATGATTCAGGTAGAGATGATGACACTTACATTATTTGATATACTAATTTCTAGTTACATGTATATTTTTACGAGCTCAGGCTTGACATCCGAGTGCCCGAAAGAACTCGATGAGTACCCCTTTCATGGTCGTATGAGGCCACATAGTGATTTCAATGTTCTATTTCTCAATAT
Source organism: Taxus wallichiana var. yunnanensis (assembly GCA_018340775.1). Lineage (NCBI taxonomy): Eukaryota > Viridiplantae > Streptophyta > Pinopsida > Cupressales > Taxaceae > Taxus > Taxus wallichiana. The sequence goes on along the minus strand of CM031237.1, from coordinate 71,341,742 downwards.
GTATTTTATTCGTAAATTGATCATTATATCTTTTCTTAAAAAACCAATCATTTTCATTATTGATGCATTCTTTTATTTTGGGCATTTTATTTGGTTACACTAACTATGGCTATTTATCCATTTATTTTACTTATTATTAAACTTTTTTTTTTCATGTTTAAGAGTTTTATACCATTGCCCAAGGCTTGCAATTTTTGCCACTTGGCATTTGAGATGGATTGTTATCTTGGTTCTAATGTCGTAATGTTTTGGAATAGGGTCATGTGATTCACCATGCACGACTGTGGTGGAACCTATGGACCCACTTTGTTGTATGGGGTACACCCCGAGGAGTTATAGATAACTAGCGGGTTTTGAACCATGAGTTATTACGTCACATGGGTGGGGTGACAGGCTCTATGTTCCCGTGGGCTATAGGGTGACTGGATATCATTAAATGGATAAAGGAGATGGGGCTCTATGGTTGAGTAACCCAATATTATTTATGGGGGTCAATGGTTAAGTGACCCGATATTATTGATGGGGCTCTATGGTTGAGTTACCCGATATGGAGAAATCGGATGACGTGGCTCTATTGTTGAGTGATCCTGCTTAGTTTTTGGCACTATGATTCTTTCTCTTGGGAGTTATATGGAGTTATTTTGTGATCCTTTGGGAGGTATATGCAGTTTTTTGGTGATGTTTTGGGAGGTATATGGATTTTTTTTATGTTTTTTAGAGATATATGGAGTTGGTATCATAAATTATGTGTACTATTGTGATTCTTTTTAGACATTTTTATATTTAGGATTTACGTTCCCCCTTGGTAGGTATGTACTATTGGATATTGTCTTGGCATTGTGTAGTTACTATCATGGTTTTTGTGTCATGTGATACCGCTTCCTTTGTATCGCGATGATGATTCACTTTTTTTAGTCACTTGTGTGTGTTGGATCTATGCCTGTGACATAATTGTTGGAAATTATTTTCTATGTGGACTACTTTTGTCATTCCAGGTGGAATTAGAAGTCTTGTGATGTGATACAGTCATGAAAGTATGTAGCAAGATGTCTCGTGGGTCGTTTCTGTTGTGTTGAGTTTTGTGTGATACCTTGAGGTCAATTATTGTTGGGCACCCACAAATATAAGACAATTGAAATTTTAAACAATGAATACTAAGAGTTTGAGATTAAAAAAATACTATAAAAGAAAATAGTAATGGAGAAATAAAGTAAAGAGAATTTCCAATCTTAGCGAGAACATTGAAATTTAAGATATCTCCAAAATTATTTTGTTTCCATGTGGTCATGTTGTATTGAAAATTTGGTTTTTAAACAATATGTGTCATTTTTGAATTTATTTCCTACTTATCCTTCGAGATTTGAAATTGTTTCGCATCAAAGATGATTCTCTTATAAGGGGGGGGGGAGATGTAGTTCCCCTCCATGTATACTCCTCAATCCACACACCTTTCATATGGAAGAGCTTTAGATGTCACATCCTAGACAACCTCGTTAGACCTATCATTCATTTGTAGAATAATACAAGCACTCTATTCAATATCCAGAGGCGTCAACCACATGGAAACTCAAGTTAACATTGTACATTTACCGATATTTGGATCATTGCAACAAGTGTAGAGGGTGGGATACACACTCAAAATTTAAATAAACATAAAGTTACATGGAGATGTGTTGAGTGAAGGTCTCTGAAGTAGTTATCTAAAATCAGTACCATCATGGGTTAAATAAGTCATGTGCGCCGAGAGAAAACTTTAACTCAATTTCTCCTCATTTTACTATCAAAAATTGATTGATATGTAGGTTCTTTTGAAACAAGTTCTTTGTGCTCCGAGAGAAAAATGGAAGCTATGATATTCCTCTGTCTTATATGCAAAAATGAAGAAGAAAATTGAAGCTAAGGGGAGCTTCATGCGGGTAAAGATTTAGTTATATTGTTCTTTCTTCTTCGCTTATTTCCACCTGTGGTATATCTAATGTTACCATTTTAGCATTAATCTCAATATAGATTATGGATACCACTTCATTACATTCCATTTTTATGTCATTTTTGATGGGTTTTATACTTGATAAACACATTAGAAGTGCCCTTTTCCTATTATTCCACTCGTGGATCTGCAAGATTTTTCTCTTCCACCTTCCATGCACCAAAATAAGAGCTTTAGAACATGAGTAGATACCCAATACATCATAATGGAAAGGGAGTTTTCGTCATATGTTTTATTTGTAAGTGACATGGTTGACATGAATGTAAATGTGGGAGCCTACACATGACACATGAACTGCTTGACTTATTTTCCCAAATAAATGTGTTTCACGAATGCATTGATTATAGGGTATGCTCATTATGTCTTTGTTAAAAGGACCCGAGGTATTCAAACAAGTTCCTTTAGAAGTTGCAAGCATATTCTCATAGCCTATGCTAAAATAGGATACCAAGGATATGGCGTGATCATCCACCTAGCATATTAAGAAGTGGATTTGTAGTTAGACATGAATGCAAAAGTATGGAAACTCGAAAAGGCACATTAACTTTTGGTAAAATTCCTCAAGAGATTTAGGGTCTCCTTGGGGAGAATCAACAACTTACTTTGCTACTCATGTGGCTTTGAGGTAAGAACTCTGCTACATAACAGGAACTATAGCATTTGAATCATTGATATGGAAACATATAAGATTCTAAAGAGAATCAAATACGAGATAACTATAGGAAAAATCAATGAAGTGGGAAGTTGATTTGCATGTCATTGAAGCCGGTGAATGTTGAGATTATGTAGCTACATATAGATAATCAAAATTTGGTTATTGCATTGTACAAGAGTTGACATATCGAAGCAAGTACTTACTCAATATTTGACAAGGAAAAGGACAAATATGTATCATATCCTTGATTTTTGGACAGAGATAATATGTCCACATTAGAAATTTACCACATTCTAGAACTATTATAGAATATGAGAAGAAAACACACACTAAGAATTTGGATCAGAATAAATATATATATATAAAACAAGTAGTATCGTAGAAATGCATAGTTATCTAGGTGTAAATTTATGAAGCATGAGTAAGCCACAATATATTACCGTAACGCCTAAATTTGATGCGGTCTCGTCAAATGCGGGAATCGGGAGTTTTCCGTAGAAGGTATGTTTTTCCCTTTTCACTTGCATTAAATTTCGCTTCATCATTTCCAACATTTTAAAAATTAAATGTTGAATAATAGGGAGCATATTTCCAACAAATGATAAAAATATTTCCTTGATGTGACCTTTCAAACCATAAAAAATGATAATGAAAAATTACACGCATGGAGCGCCACAACCAAACGCATCAAAAACTAAAATTCTTTGAATGACCCATGGTGACATGGAACACCTTAGGGAACCTTAACCAATTTGTTTGAAATTATTTAACACTCTTGAAATTTTTATTCCTAAACTCTCTTAGCTTATTAGTCACTTATGGTGACATGGTCATTTCAATAAAACATAATCGGTTTCGACTTACGGTTTGTCACTTAGCTTGATCAAAATTAAAAACCAATACCTCCTATCTCTAGAATAACAACAAGAGGATTGTAACCCACCTTAAATCCAATAAAAATTCCTTTGGAAACTAATTTTACAAGTGGGTTGTTGGGGCCACTCGTCGGTGTGTGAGAAGAGTTGTTGCCGCAATTACGATAACTAGCCCAAGTTGCCACAGTAACTTGAGCTTTGCTCATCGTAATCAACATTTTTCAGCCATGGATAACTCTCTATATATGGGAGAGTACGTAATAATCATCAAACTTCATGATCAAACTTAAACTAAGTGTTTTCAAGACCCATTTTATAGGAACTTTTAATGTTTTGGTCAGGTTTAAATCAACCTTAGCTCGAATCCCTCTTTTCGAGTCTCATTTGAATTCTAACCAAGCGTGTGACCTCGTAATACCATTGCAATGCCATATAATTTTTTTTTTTGATATTTCATCTTGTATAAATGAATTTTTAAATGTATGTTGATTTTCTCTCTCCACCCTCTTATCTCTTTATAAACGACTATGATACTTTATTGATTTGAAAAGGTAAATGACTTGGGAAATGTAAATTGGTTTGAAATGAAATGATAATGCACATTAAATGCAAATGGCTATGACATGTGAATGGAAAATGAAATGTCTCTTAACTTTATCTCTCATCCTTTCTCTCTAGTACAAAATATATTAAGTGCAACTAAATGTGAAGGCGTGAATGCATGAGAAATGAAATCTCCTCTCTCTCTCTCTCACTCAATATCTTCTATTTAATTTAAAATGTTAAAAATTATTAATGATTGGATTTATGCTTTAGTGTAGGGATTTCTATACTCGGTCCTATGACTGACAAAACATTGGTTACAAGTACTCCAAATAAGAGGATTTTTCCGGATCGATATGTTGTAATTAACGAGTTGTCATTGTAAAGTTATATTCACCTTGTAATACATATATTACCATAGAATAATGATATGTATTGTTGTTCGAAGAATTGTTCTTTGTATATTTTGAAAAGGGAATACCAATGTGATTATATTTTATAGTGTCGGATTGGAAGTGAAGTTGTACTCAAGGTTGTACCTATGTTATAAAAATGTTAAACTAATCTTTTGTTATGTTAATTATTGGTTTATTTCCTTAACACCCAAAATTCTAGGTAGAATATCCTCTCATCAAAACTAACGAAATTAAAAGAATGAATTATAATGCCTATTGTCCTTCCTTCCCCATTTGAGTCTTTTTCTAGGATATAAAACATTGATCATGTTAATAAAATACTCTTACCTCATTAATCATCTCCTTGTTTTGCACCTAAGACGTCTTATTAAGGACTATTTCCTTGATATTTTATGAGGTGGTGCATATATGTTGTGAAACTTATCATATTGGCATGAGTGAAGTGATCATGCCTAGGTGTTGCAAGTATGACCATATCTTGAATAAGTTTAACCCTCTTGTGCATGATTTCCCTTGGTACCTAGTGGGTGGCTAAAGATTTGCAAGATAGTTGTTGGTTATACATTCGACGATTTCTTCTAAGATATAAATTATGTGAGTGGAGACCATGTGTCGAATTACTTGCATATTTACCTAACAATTGGAATATGGTCCATAGGAGGACTTTTTAATGCTTAAGATTATTTGGGATAATTCTCGTTAGATATACACTTATACTTCCATGTCCAAGTGCATTGAAGAGAGTTGTTTTGTGCGAGGTCATACTCCTTATACTCTCAAATCCCTAGGTGTTACATAAGTGTTATATGAATTTTTTTTTTAAATTATGATAATATAGAGAAAAAGTAACCATGTAAATTTAGTTAGTAAAAGGGTAAATAAGATTAATCGAAGGAATGACTACTGCTACAAAATTGGTACACTTTGTTGAGTGATGTCAAAACCAACTAAAATGTCAAATTTGATCATAAAATGAATGTGTTAAAGTAGAGCTAAATGAACGATACAACAACCTAATAAATTTGAAAAACAAAAATGATAAATGATCACATACTTTGTATCCATGAATGCGGTTAAATAATGATGCTAATGAAATAAAAATGTAGCCTTGAGATTAAGATACCTTTGGTTGTAGCCAACGTCTTTTGAGTTAATGAAATTGCACTCTAGTTGGACTTGTAAAAGTTAGTACAACCCTTGGTGTAGATAGGTATATATTAAACCTAAGATCACTCAAGAAGTAGAATTTATGGTCAAAACATGAAATTAACCCGTTCTATTAGGAGTAAATCCTTAAGATGATAAAATGGACTTAGTTTGAAATGTGAAATTCGTCACTTTCGAATTTAAAGAAAAATCTCTATCATTGGAACACATGTGTAATGTACCCTTCATGTGAAATATGATTGTAAAAATATGAATTCCTAATTAGCGCAATGAATCGTGAATCAAGAAAGGTACAATTTAATTATTTAACCTACATGGTTGTAATAATTTGAAGTTGAAAACGAGTATATTGTCACTATCAAACAATGATATGAAATGAACTTGGGATAAGTCTTCTATTGATATAGTAACCTTATTTTTCTTCCCGTGAATTTTCCTCCTCATGTAGTATTTTCCCAAACCAAGTAAAATTGACTCTTTCAAACGAATCCAGTAAAATATTAGAAGGCGCATGTGTGTATATAGGTTCTGATAACAATCAAGCTATATAATTCTATTTCCATAAGAGAAACGAGTAAATTCTAAAGGAACCGTTATAGGTGAAATGTTATAAAATACATGTAGCCTATTTGTAAAGGAACGAAGGGTCCAACATTATAATAATCTTCAACAATTATAGTCAACTAAACAAACCTTCAACATAGAAATCGAATATTAGGAGACTTATACTTGTTTAAAATGAATTTATTTAATAAATGAGCTTTGGATAACCTGATGGAATTGGAGAAAGGAACCAACCACACATTCTCCATTAAATACTAATGCGCTACAAAGTAAAGTAATTGTTTGAAAATAAGGGAATTTTAAACCTTATTTGTTTTATTTTATTGAAAACCATTAGGCCATGCAATGGAAACCTATAGGTAATGAATATGTAAACCATGAAAAGGACATATCATGAAGTGTGTCTATCCTATATTTCTTATTGTTGTTGGGTCATTGTCTGGTTTATGTCATTTTAGTAAGATGATGATGTGTACCCTATGTTATCCTATTATATAATTGGGTTCATTTTTATGTAAGTTTCCAATGTTATGTCGAGTTTATTTATTTTGATCTAATGTGGTGTTGTGTAGCATACAATTAAAGTAAAAAAAAACTATTATGATAATTTTACTGTTTTATTTTGGTGTTGAAAATGTGGTCATTACATATGGTATCGAGTAGAGGTTTATGCTCTTAAACCTTTGGGATAGATTGGAGTTGTGATGATTCTGCATGGTGGTGGTGGAGATGGGAAGAGTAACATGATATATGTTGTGATATGAGAAATGTTGTGATTGTGATATTATGAACGCACGTCTTGTGCATGTCACTTAGTGTGTATTTGTTATTATGTTGATGTGCTTGTGATGAGATTATTCACTCTCTAATTTTTGGACTCAATGAGTATTTCATGTGTGATGTGTCACCTAGTTGTGCATGAAAAGAATTTTATTACGGATTACAAAGTGTTGGAGTTTTTTTTTATTATGTGACAATAGGGTGTGTTTATGTGTTGCGTGAAAAATTTGGTGTATAGTGAATTAAATTTTATCGTGATGTCGCCAACTTCTTGTGATGAATCCTATGAGTCACCATGCTTTATTGTGATTGATCGTATGTTGTAATGTTATTCATTGTTTTCATCATATGTATAATTTGTGTAATATGTGATTGTTCATGTCATGAATTAGGGGCATATGGTAATTGTATGACCACTATTGTGCAAAGACTTGAACCTTAGGTGAATCATGTGGAAAATTGATGTATCATAACCCATGAAAGTAATGATTTCATTATACCCCGTATATATAACATGCGTAATACGTGATGGATAATGTGGTGTTGAGTTGTGGAGCTCAATTACTTGATTTATCATGTAATGGAAACTTGCTGGAAAATATAGTAACCGTCATCGATTATGGGGAACAGAGCATCGGTCACCCATGACCGGTATCATTAATCAAGTATGACCAAGCATCGGTTAGGAAAGGGAGGAACCGGAAGCGGTTATGTCTAACCGGCGCGGTTACACTGTGCGAGGATGTTTTAATTAACTCTCAAGAATTAGATTTATTTTTAGCATTTAAGTATATATATATTGTTTGTAATTACATGGCTAAGTTCCCTAAGTCTATAAATGAGTATATAAGCATAAATATAGGGTTTAGAAGTTGATGATTAACAATAATTAGAATGAACTTGCAAAAGCTTGGTGAGAGAGATAATTCTTGGTGATGAAGCAAAAGCTTAAAAGAAAGAAAGTACTATACATCGATAGGTGTGGAAGATTGTAAATCTTCATCAGTATATCTTGTTAAAGATTTAGATAATAGATTGGCTTGTTTCTTGGTGGACGTAGCCCACACTGGGTGAACCACGTTAAATCTAGTGTTGATTTATGTCTCTTGATTTGTATATTTCTTCTGGTAGAATATCCTCTTTTATTTGCATGTATGCTTAGATATGATATATTGTTCTGTGATTGACGAAGTGCTAACCCCAAAAATTGTATCGAGAGATTTGTTTGAGGGTTTTGTGTGTTGACATATTTACTCACAGAGGGTTTTCTTATTGAGTGGGAGCTACAACAATGGAAAAGAAAACAAATACAAGGTAGAGAAATTTGACGACCAAATTATCAATTATGGAAGATGCAGATTGAGGATTATCTGTATCAAAGAGATTTTTATTTACCATTGGATGAGAAGTCTAGACATACGAAGATGACTCGATAAAGAATGGAAAATTCTTGACGAAAGGCTTTGGGATCTATAATATTAAGCGTGGCGAATCCATGGCTTCCAATATTACAGAAGCGGCTTCTACGGTAGACTTAATGAAATCTCTTGATAATTTATATGAAAAACCTAGTGCTTCAAATAAATTTTATTTGATGAAGAAACTATTTAGTTCTAAGATGCATGAAGGTAGATCTGTATCTAGGCATTTGAATGATTTATGATCTATTGTAAATCGCTTAAAATCGGTTGCTATACCATTTTATGATGAATTAAAAACACTTTTATTCTTATGTTGTTTGTCCGATAGTTGGGATAACTTGGTAATTGTTGTTAGTAATACATCATCTACTAATAATATTTTGAATTTTGATGATGTGGTTGGTATAATCTTGAATGAATATATTCACAAAGAAGAGTACAGAGGAATCATCATCTGAAATAATTTGAATGTAGAAATCAGGGGCGGAGTAGAAAGACAGATCCAAGAGTAAGAGTAATGGGAAATCAAATTCAAGGGATAATAGATCTAAATCCAAAAGTAAGGGAATTACTTGTTAGAAATGTGGAAAGAAAGAACATGCAAAGAAAGATTGTTGGTCAAAGGATAAAGAGAACCAACAACCAGACAAAGGTAAAGAAGCAAATCTTGCTGCATCGAGGTAATGCGCAAGATGATCTTATTCTTTCTTTAGATTGTAGAATTAAATCATGGAATTTAGATTCAGGATTCTTTCCATACAACCCCTAATAAGGGTTATTTCAGAAATTATGTCTAGGGTACTTTTTGGCATATTTATTTGGGTGATGATGATCCTTCTAGTATTACTTGTAAAGGAGAAGTTCATCTAAAATTACAAAATGGAAATACATGGGTCTTGAAATATATGAGGCATGTGCCAAGCTTCCTTGGGGAATCTTATTTCTACAGGACAACTAGGTGAATCTAGTTGTATGGTTACTTTTACATGAGACTCTTGAAAGTCACCAAGGTTGCTTTTGTTGTGGAAAGAGGTAATAAGGTAGGAACATTATATTTATCTACCTGTATTACATCGATTCCTTTTCTATACTATCTACTTCGATTCGATGCATGCATGTGGCATAACCGGTTGGGTCATATGAGTCAAAAAGGAATGTAGATATTAAAGGCTAAGGGTAAGTTATCGATTTGAAAGATTTAGATCTTGATTTCTGTGAGCATTGTATCTTTGGAAAGAAAAAGAGAGTGATATTTCTCAAATTTGAGGCAACTAAGAAGGAGCAAAAATTGGAGCTTGTACACTCATATGTGTGGGGACCAGCTCAGGTAGCTTCTCATGGAGGATCCCAATATTATGCTACTTTCATTGATGATGCTACAAGAAAGGTATGGGTTTATTGTATTAAACGTAAATATGATGTTTTTGAGACTTTTAAAAGATGGAAAGCCCTTGTTGAGAATGAATCAAATTCTAAGTTAAAGTGCCTTATATTTGACAATGGTGGTGAATATTGTAGTAAGGCTTTCAATGATTATTGTTTAGTGAATGGGATACGTAGATAAAGAATGGTTAAAAGAACACCATAGGAGAATGGTGTTACGAAATAATGAATGAAATACAATCATGGAACGTGCTAGAAGTATGAGAATACATTTTGGAATGCCCTTATAGTTTTGGGAAGAAGCAGCTTAATACAACGATTTATTTTAATAACCGTGGGCCTTCAAGTTCAGTAGATGGAGGAATATAAGAGAAATCTTGGTCCGAAAAGAGGTAGATATTTATTTTCTTAATTGTTTTGGTTCAAGCTTTTATGCATGTTGAAAGGTAAAATAGAAAGAATTTGGATGCAAAATCCAAGTGGTGCACTTTCATTGGTTATGGATTTGGTGATTTCAGTTTCCAATTTTGGGATTTAGAGAATTCTAAAATAATGAGGATTTGTGATGTTGAATGGAATAAAAAGAGAATGTACATGGATCAAATTTTGGTACCAAAGGATGAACCAGTTAAGAATTTTGTGAATGAAGATGAACTCTCGATTTAAAATAATTATCGACAAGGTTACATAGTAACGGTGTTGGTTGACCCCGACCAAACATCGTCAAACGAACCGGTATTGGTTACGAGATGATCCAAATCAGCATCGGTTATCGAATTGACATTGATTAGAGGTGACTAACGTCGATCACTATCATATTTGGATAGGAATGTCCAGGAGGTCTAGATTAAGCCTATGGTACCCAAAAATCTTGTGAGAAGGTCACAAAGGGTAATTAAAATTCTAGAAATATTTACACATTCTCTATTTTATTTATTATTTACTAATAATGGTGAACCAGAGAACTTTGAAGAAGCAATGTAGGATAAGACCCATGTCTAGTGGGAGCATGGCATGGATGAGGGGATGGACTCCTTGGAACATAACCAAACTTTTGATTTAGTTAAGTTGCAAAGGTAAGAGAACATTACAAAACAAGTCTGTTTCAAGGATCAAGGAAGAAGAGGGTGGATAGAAAAGGTACAAGGCAAGGCTTGTAGTAAAGGGATTTACATAGAATGAAGGTATTCACTTTCGTGAAATTTTATCTCCTGTTGTTAAGATGAATTCTATTCATACTATATTAAGCTTAGTTGCGGTAGAATATTTTTATTTAGAGCAACTAGATGTGAAGACAAATTTCCTTCATGGTGATTTGGATGAAGAGATTTATATGCAATGCTGATGGCTTGGTATGAAGTCAAGGGTAAGGAGAAACTAGTGTGCGAGGTTGAAAAAGAGTCTATATGGGCTCAAGAAAGCTCCAAGGAAATGGTACATGAGATTTGATAGTTTTATGCATGAGCATGGTTACTTGAGATGTGAATTTAACCATTTTGTTTATTTCAATAATCTTGAAAATGGGAGCTATTTTATTTTGTTTCTCTATGTGGATGATATGCTTATTGCATGATCTAGTATGCGGGACATTGGTCAACTTAAGGGAAAGCTAGCTCACACATTTTCTATGAATGACTTAGGAGCTTCAAAAATAATCCTTGGCATGCAAATACATAGAGAGAGGAAAAACAAGAAATTTTATTTATCTCGAGAGGATTATATCTACAAGGTGTTAGAAAGGTTCAACATGCGAGAATGCAAAACCTTACATTAGTACACCTATTCTTTGGACACTTTAGATTGAGAAAATATAAGTGTCCTTCATCACATGAAGATTTCAAAACATGACAATAGTGACATATGCTTCACCAGGTTGAAAGTCACATATATGTTATGGTTTGTACTAGACTTGCAGACATTGCACAAGCAAAGGGAGTTGTGAGTAGATATATGTCTAATCCTAGTAAAGAGGATTGAAAAGAAGTCAAATTGATACTTAGGTATTTGAAAGTGACATCTAGCCTGAAGTTATGCTATAGAGGTTTGGATATTTCATTACGTGGCTATGTTGATTCATACATGGTTGGAGATCCGTATGGTAGGAGGAGTAGTCTTGGATATATTTTCACAGTAGGTGGAACCAAAGTTAGCTGGATTTCAAGATTTTAGAAGGTTGTGGATTTTTCTACTACAGAGGCTAGCAAGGAGAGATGACATGGATGAGGAGGTTCATGGAAGAGTTGGGAAAGGAGCAAGGTGATTGTAAACTGTTCGGAAAAGTCGAGTGTAATTTATTTGGAAAAGAACTCAAGTGTTTTATTTGAGAATGAAACACATTCACTTGAGGTATCACTTCATACGAAAGGTATTGGAGGATGGACAGTTGAATTGAGAAAATATTCATCGAGTAAGAACCTTACGGATATGCTAACGAAGCCATTAACAAAGGAGAATTTGGAGCTACACTCCACTTCTATTGGTCTTTGAGTTTGAGACTTGAAGAGGAAGAAACAAAGTTAAGGAAGGATCCAAGAATGATGTTGTATGTGTATGGTGTGGTAATTAATCTCCAGGGGAGATCATTGAGTTGTGGAGCTCAATTACTTCAGTTTAGCATGTAATGGAAACTTGCTAGAAAATACAATAACCATCATCGGTTATGGGGGAACTAGTATCGGTCACCCAGGACCGGCATCGATCAAGAAAGGAAGGAACTGACAACGGTTAGGTCTAACTAGCGTCGGTTACCTATGCGAGGATGTTTTAATTAACTCTTGGGAATTAGATCTATTTTTAGCATTAAAGTATATCTATTGATTGTAATTGCATGGCTAAGTGCCCTAAGTCTATAAACGACTATATAAGCATAAAAGCTAGGGTTTAGAAGTTGAAGATTAACAAGAATTAGAAATAACTTGCAAAAAGGTTGGTGAGAGAGAGAGAATTCTTGGTGATGAAGCAAAAGCTTGAAAGAAATAAAGTACTATACATCTGAGAGGTGTGGAAGATTGTAAATATGCATTGTATATCTTTTTAAAGCTTTGGATAATAGATTGCTTGTTTCTTGGTGGACGTAGCCCACATTGGTTGAACCATGTTAAATATGGTGTTGATTTATTTCACTTGATTTTTATATTTCTTATGGTAGAATATCTACTTTTATTTGCATGTATGCATAGATCGATATATTGTTTGTACAATGGTGTGCTAACCCTAACATGTGTGTGAATCACCATTGTGTTAGTGATGTAGTTATGTTTTATGTTGTGAACCTTACACTAGATTTCCCTAAGGGAAACAACCATCAAGAGTGTATGTGGAGAGAGTAGGCGTGGACCAAGTTTTCACAATCTTGAGTGACTACGAGTGAGCAAGTGGATTCTTTTATAGACGAAAATCCACTTCTATCTGTTTAGTATACTTCTTGTTTGCTGAGTATATTGTGGGACGCACACCACCTTAGGCTAAAATTATGCAAATTATTGTCCCATACTCTTTCTATTGGGTTTTCCATTGAATAATCCTATGTGATTTCGACTATGTTGAGCCTTGTGGGAGTACTGGAGGGATGATTCAGCAGAGATGATGACACTTACATTATTTGATATACTCATTTCTAGTTACATGTATATTTTTATGAGCTCGGGCTTGACATCCGAGTGCCAACAACTCAATGAGTACCCCTTTCGTGTAGTCGTATGAGGCCACATAGTGATTGTAATGTTCTATTTCTCAATATGTATTTTATTCGTAAATTGATCATTATATCTTTTCTTGAAAGAACAAGTAATTTTCTTTATTGATCGACCGTTTCTTTTATTTTGGGCATTTTATTTGGTTGTACTAACATGCATATTTTTGCACTAATATGGGTATTTATCCATTTGTTTTACTTAGTTTTAAACTTTCTTTTCATTTTTAAAATTTTTATACCCTATCAGAAAGGCTTACGATTTTTTCGACTTGGCATTTGAAATGGATTGTTATGTTGGTTCTAGTGTCATAATGTTTTGGAATAGGGTCATGCAATATGGATTCACCATGGATGGTGGAACCTATTGACCCACTTAATTTTATGGGGTATGCCCAAGGAGTTAAAAATAACTAGCGGGTTTTGAACAATGAGTTATTATTTCACTTAGGTGGGGTGAAGGGGATCTATGTTCCCAAGGCCATAGGGTTTCTGGATCTCATTAAATGGAGAAAGGAGATGGGGCTCTATAGTTGAGTGACCCAATTTTATTTATCGAGGTCTATGGTTGAGTAACCGAGATATTATTAATGGGGCTATATGGTTGAGTTAGCAATATGGAGAAATCAAAGCGACGGAGCGTTATGGTTAAGTGATCCGCTTACTTTTTTGCACTATGATTCTTTCTCTTGGGAGGTATATGGAGTTTTTGTGTTTCTTTGGTAGGTATAGGGAGTTGTTTGGTGATGCTTTTGGAGGTATATGGAGTTTTAATTTGTGTTTTTTTGAGATATATGGAGTTGGTGATGTTTTGTGATTTGTGGAGTTAGTAGTGTCATAAATTATGTGTCTTATTGTGATTCTTGTTAGACATTGTTTTGATTGAGGCTTTACATTTGCCCTTGGTTGGTATGTACTATTGGATATATTCTTGGCCTTTGTGTAGGTATTGTCACGGTTTTTGGGTAATGTGATACCATTTTCCTTTGTATCTGTGATGATTCACTATTTGTTAGTCACTTTTGTGTGTTGGATTTATGCTTGTGACATAATTGTTGGAAATTATTTTCTATGTGGACTAATTTTTTCATTCCATGGTGGAATTAGAAGTATTTTTATGTGATATAGTCGTGAAAGTATATATGCAATATGTCTCGTGTGTCGTTTGTCTTTGTGTTGAGTTTTGTGTGATACCTTGACGCCACCATTCAATTAGCCACCCACAAACATAAGACAATTGAAATTTTAAAAAATGAATACGAAGAGTTTGAGATTAAAAATATATATCCTATAAAATAAAATACTTGATAGAGAAATAAAGTAAAATATAATTGCCAATATTAATGTAACATTGAAATTTAATATATCTCGAACTTAGTTCTGTTTCCTTGTCGCATTGTTACGCATGAAGTTCTTTTTTAAACATGTGTCATTTTGAATTTCTTTCCTACATATCCTTTGATATTTAACATTGTGTTACATCGAGGACAATGCTCTTATATGGGGGAGATGTAGTGCTCCTCACTCCATGCCTACTCCTCGAGCCGCACACACATGATGGAATAACTTGAGATGGCACATCCCGGATGACTGTTAGACCTACAATTTATTTGTAGAATAATGCAAACAATCTCTTCAATATATAGAGGTGTCATCCACATGGAAACTCGAGTTAACGTTGTACATTTACCAATATTTGGATCATTACGCAACAAGTGCACAGGGTGGGATACACACTCAAAATTTAAATAAACATAAATTTATGGGGAGATGTCTTTGAGCAAAGGTCTCAAGCAGACTATCTAAAATTAATACCATCATGGGTTCAATCACATGTGCGTTGAGATAAAACTTTAACCCACTTTCTCCTCATTTTACCATCCAAAATTGACTGATCTGCATCTCGTAGGTTCTTTTGAAACATGTTCTTTATTCCTGAGAGAAAAATGGAAGTTGCGACATTCCTCTATCTTGTATGTAAAAATGAAGAAAAAATTGAAGTGAGGAGAGGCGTTCATGCATGCAATATTTAGTTATATTGTTTTTACTTATTCTTCTTTTGTCCACCATGTGTTGCATGCATTGTAGCCATTTTATCATTATTCTCAAGATGAGATTACGGATACCACTTCATTACATGCCTTTTTATGTTGTTTTTTATGGTTTTTATACTAATGAACATGTTAGAAGTGCACCTTTTATATTATTCCACTCGTGGATCTGCAAGATTTGTCTCTTCCACCTTTCTTGCACCAAAATAAGATATTTGGATTAGGTGTGGATACCCAACACAACATAATGGAAAGAGAGTTTCTTCGGATGTTGTATTTGTAAGTGACATGGTTGACATGAATGTAAATGTGGGAGCATACACATGGCATGTGAACTGTTTGAAATATTTTCCCAAAGAAATGTGTTTCATGGAATGCATTGATTGCAGACTATGCTCAAAATTTCTTCATTAAAAGGATTCAAAGGTATTCAAGTAAGTGCCTTTGGAAGTTACAAACATATCCTCCCCGCTATACTAAAATAAGATACCAGGGGATATGGTGTGATCATCCACCAAGGATATTAAGAAGTGGATTTTTTGTTAAGACGTGCATGAAAAGTATGGAAACTTAGACAAGGCACATGAACTATTTGGTAAAATGTCTCAAGAGATTTAGGGATTGTTTGGGGGAGAATCAACAACTTACTTCACTACTCATGAAGCTTTGAGGTAAGAATTGGCTACTACACTTAACAAGAACTATAACATTTGAATCATTGATATGGAAACATGCAAGATGATAAATACCATCAACTTAGAGAACTATATGAAAAATCAATGAAGTGGGAAGTTTATATGCGTGTCATTGAACTAGTGAAGGATGAGATTATGTAAATACATATAGATAATCAAAATTTGGCTATTATGATACAAGAGTTAACATATCGGATACAAGTAGTTACTTGATATTTGACAAGGAAAAGAACAGATATGTATCATATCCCTATTTTTAGGATGAGATAGTAATTCCACATTAGAAATTACCACATTCCAGAATCAAGTTATTGAATATGAGAGAAAAGCACACACTAAGAATTTGGATCGTTAATAAAGATATATAAAAAAATTAGTCTCAAGGAAATGCGTTGTTGTCTAGGTGTAAAGTGGTGAATCATGAGTTAGCCACAATTTATTACTAGAACGCCTAAAGTTGATGAAATCTCGTCAAATGTGGGGATCACGAGTTTTGCGTAGAAAGGTTCGGTTTTCCCCTTATCACTTGCAATAAATTTTTCTTTATCATTTCCATATTTTTCAAAATTAAGTGTTGAATAATAGGGAGCATATTTCCAACATATGAAATAAATATTTCCTTGATGTGAACTCAAAAACCATAAAAAAATTGATAATGAAAATTACGTGCTTATTTTCACACCCAAACGTATATAAAACTAAAAATATTTGCATGACCCATGGTAACATGGAACACCTTAGGATCAACCTTAAGCGAGTTGTTTGAAATTATTTAACGCTCTTGAAAGTTGTATTCCTTAACTCTCTTAGCTTATCACTCACTTACAGTGACATGGTCATTTCAAAAACATAATAGGTTTCAACTTACGATTCTCGCTTATCTTGATCAAAACGAAAACCAATACCTCCTATCTCTATCTTTTTGTTTCACGAGAGGATTGTAACCCACCCCCAATTAAATAAAAATTCTTTCTGAAAATAATTTACAAGTGGGTTCTTTGCTGGGCCACTTTCGTCGGTGTGTGACAAGAGATCTTTGCCACAATTACGATAACTAGCCCGAAGTTACCCTTGTAACTTGAGATTTTCTCATCGTAATCAATTTACATTGGACACGAATAACTCTCTATATATGGGAGAGTACGTAATAATCATCAAACTTCATGATCAAACTTAAAGTGAGTGTTTTCAAGACCCATTTCATAGGAACTTTTGATGTTTTGGCTCGTTTCACAACCTTAATGGAATCCCCTTTTTTGAGTCTCATTTGACTTCTAGCCAAGTGTGTGACCTCATCAAACCATTAAAATTCCATGTAAAATTTTATTCAATATTTCATCTTGTATAAATGAATTTTTAAATGTATGATTATTTTCTCTCTCCACATTCTTCTCTCTCTAGAAACAACTATGATACTTGATTGATTTGAAAACCTAAATTAATTGGGAAATGTAAATTGGTTTGAATTGAAATGATAATGGACATGAAATGCAAATGGTTATGACATGTGAATGGAAAATGAAATGTCTCTTAACTTTCTCTCTCATCCTTTCTCTCTAGTACAACAAATATTAAGTGCAACTTAATGTGAAAGCATGAATGCATGATAAATGAACTCTCTCTCTCTCTCTCTCACTCTCTTGTATTTAATTGAAAATGTTAAAAATGATGAATGTGTTGGTTTATGCTTGAGTGTAGGGATTCCCATACTCGGTCCTAGAATTTGATGAAACATTGGTTGCGTAGTACTCCAAACAAGAGGAATTTTTTTGTGGATCTGAAATGTACTAATTAATGAGTTATCATTGTAAATTTGTATTAACTATGGGTATTTATCCATTTGTTTTACTTAGTTTTAAACTTTCTTTTCATTTTTAAAAGTTTTATACACTATCCCAAGGCTTACGATTTTTTCCACTTGGCATTTGAAATGGATTGTTATGTTTGTTCTAGTGTCATAATGTTTTGGAATAGGGTCATGGGATTCACCATGGATTGGTGGAACCTATTGACCCGCTTCATTTATAACACTGAAGGAGTTACAAATAACTAGTGGGTTTTGAACCATGAGTTATTATTTCACTTAGGTGGGGGTGACAGGGGCTCTATGTTCCCAATGCCATAGGGTGTCTGGATCTCATTAAATGGAGAAAGGAGATGGGGCTCTATAGTTGAGTGACGTAATTTTATTTATGGGGGTCTATGGTTGAGTGACCAGATATTATTGATGAGGCTATATGGTTGAGTTAGCCGATATGGAGAAGTCAGAGCGACGGGCGTTAT
Organism: Taxus wallichiana var. yunnanensis; assembly: GCA_018340775.1. Classification (NCBI taxonomy): domain Eukaryota; kingdom Viridiplantae; phylum Streptophyta; class Pinopsida; order Cupressales; family Taxaceae; genus Taxus; species Taxus wallichiana. The sequence continues at coordinate 71,323,231 of CM031237.1, read as the reverse complement.
GGTTAAGTGATCTGGCTTACTTTTTGCACTATGATTCTTTCTCTTGGGAGGTCTATGGAGTTGTTTTGTGTTTCTTTGGTAGGTATAGGAGTTTTTGGTGATGCTTTTGGAGGTATATGGAGTTTTAATTTGTGTTTTTTTTTGGAGATATATGGAGTTGGTGATGTTTTGTGATTTGTGGAGTTAGTGTCATAAATTATGTGTCTTGTTGTGATTCTTGTTAGACATTGTTTTGATTGAGGCTTTACATTCGCCTCTTGGTTGGTATGTACTATTGGATATATTCTTGGCACTTTGTGTAGAAATCTGTCACGGTTTTTGGGTAATGTGATACCATTTTCCTTTGTATCAGTGTGATGATTCATTATTTGTTAGTCACTTGTGTGTGTTGGATCTATGCTTGTGACATAATTGTTGGAAATTATTTTCTATGTGGACTACTTTTTTCATTCCATGGTGGAATTAGAAGTATTTTATGTGATATAGTCGTGAAAGTATATAGCAATATGTCTCGTGTGTCGTTTGTGTTGTGTTGAGTTTTGTGTGATACCTCAATGACGTCAATTACTATTAGCCACCCACGAACATAAGACAATTGAAATTTTAAAAAATGAATACGAAGAGTTTGAGATTAAAAATATATATCCTATAAAATAAAATACTAATAGAGAAATAAAGTAAAATATAATTGCAATATTAACGAAACATTGAAATTTAATATATCTCGAACTTAGTTTTGTTTCCTTGTGGTCGCATTATACAAACAAGTTGTTTTTTAAACAACATGTGTCATTTATGAATTTCTTTCCTACATATCCTTTGATATTTAACATTGTGTTACATCAAGGACAATGCTCTTATATGGGGGAGATGTAGTGCTCCTCACTTTGTCTACTCCTTGAGCCACACACTCGGATGGAATAACTTGAGATGGCACATCCCGATGACTTTATTAGACCTATAATTTATTTGCGAGAATAATGCAAACAATCTCTTCAATATATAGAGGTGTCATCCACATGGAAACTCGAGTTAACGTTGTACATTTACCAATATTTGGATCATTGCAACAAGTGAAGAGGGTGGGATACACACTCAAAATTTAAATAAACATAAATTTATGGGGAGTTGTCTTTGAGCAAAGGTCTGAAGCAGCTATCTAAAATTAGTACCATCATGGGTTCAATCGGTCATGTGCGTTGAGATAAAACTTTAACCCACTTTCTCCTCATTTTACCATCCAAAAATTGACTGATCTGAATCTGTAGGGTTCTTTTGAAACAGGTTCTTTATTCCCGAGAGAAAAATGGAAGTTGCGACATTCCTCTATCTTGTATGTAAAAATGAAGAAAAAATTGAAGGCGAGGGAGGCGCTTCATGCATGCAAGGTTTAGTTATATTGATATTTACTTCTTCTTCTTTTGTCCACTTGTGTGCATGCATTGTAGCCATTTTATCATTATTCTCAAGATAGATTACGGATACCACTTCATTACATGCCTTTTTATGTTGTTTTTGATGGTTTTTATACTAATGAACATGTTAGAAGTGCACCTTTTATATTATTCCACTCATGGACCTTCAAGATTTGTCTCTTCCAACTTTCTTGACCAAAATAAGATATTTGGATTAGGTGTGGATACCCAACACAACATAATGGAAAGGGAGTTTCTTGTCGATGTTGTATTTGTAAGTGACATGGTTGACATGAATGTAAATGTGTGAGCATACACATGGCACATGAACTATTTGAAATATTTCCCCAAAGAAATGTGTTTCATGGAATGCATTGATTGCGAGGGCTATGCTCAAAATTTCTTCATTAAAAGGATTCAAAGGTATTCAAGTAAGTGCCTTTGGAAGTTACAAACATATCCTCCCCCGCCTTTATACTAAAATAAGATACCGGGGATATGGTGTGATCATCCACCAAGCATATTAAGAAGTGGGATTTTGTTAGACGTGCATGAAAAGTATGGAAACTTAGACAAGGCACATGAAATATTTGGTAAAATGTCTCAAGAGATTTAGGGGTTGTTTGGGGAGAATCAACAACTTACTGCTACTCATGTGGCTTTGAGGTAAGAATTGGCTACTACATAACATGAACTATAACATTTGAATCATTGATATGGAAACATGTAAGATGATAAAGAGCATCAACTCGGGAACTATAGGAAAAATCAATGAAGTGGGAAGTTGATATGCATGTCATTGAACCAGTGAAGGATGAGATTATGTAGCTGCATATAGATAATCAAAATTTGGCTATTATGATACAAGAGTTAACATATCGGATACAAGTAGTTACTTGATATTTGACAAGGAAAAGGGACAGATATGTATCATATCCCTATTTTAGGACAGAGATAGTAATTCCACGTTAGAAATTACCACATTCTAGAATTCATTATTGAATATGAGAAGAAAGCACACACTAAGAATTTGGATCAAAATAAAGATATATAAAAAAAACTTAGTCTCATGGAAATGCGTTGTTGTCTAGGTGTAAAGTGATGAAGCATGAGTTAGCCACAATTTATTACTAGAATGCCTAAAGTTGATGTGGTCTCGTCAAATGTGGGGATCACGAGTTTTGCGTAGAAAGGTATGGTTTTCCCCTTTCACTTGCATTAAATTTTTCTTCATCATTTCCATATTTTTCAAAATTAAATGTTGAATAATAGGGAGCATATTTCCAACAAATGAAAAAATATTTCCTTGATGTGAACTCTCAAACCATAAAAAAAAAAATGATATTGAAAAATTACGTGAATCGAGCACTACACCCAAATATACCACAAAACTAAAAATATTTGCATGACCCATGGTAACATGGAACACCTTAGGGAACCTTAACTAAGTTGTTTGAAATTATTTAACGCTCTTGCAAGTTGTATTCCTAAACTCTCTTAGCTTATCAATCACTTACAAAGTGACATGGTCATTTCAAAAAATACATAATAGGTTTCAACTTACGATTCTCACTTATCTTGATCAAAACTGAAAACCAATACCTCCTATCTCTATAGAATTGCACACGAGAGGATTGTAACCCACCTCCAATTAAATAAAAATTCTTTCCAAAATAATTTTACAAGTGGGTTGTTGGGGCCACTCGTCGGTGTGTGACAAGAGAATGTCGCAATTAGGATAACTAGCCCGAAGTTTCCCTTGTAACTTGAGATCTTCTCATCGTAATCAATTTAGCATCGGACACGAATAACTCTCTATATATATGGGATAGTAACTAATAATCATCAAACTTCATGATCAAACTTAAACCGAGTGTTTTCAAGACCTAGTTTGTAGGCACTTTTGATGTTTTTGTCATTTTCATCAACCTTAGCTAGAATCCCCTTTTTGAGTCTCGTTTGACTTCTAGCTAAGCGTGTGACCTCATAATACCATTGTAATTCCATGTAAAATTTTATTCAATATTTCATCTTTTATAAATGAATTTTTAAATGTGTGATTATTTTCTCTCTCCACCGTCTCTCTCTAGAAACAACTATGATACTTGATTGATTTGAAAACCTAAATTAATTGGGAAATGTAAATTGGTTTGAATTGAAATGATAATGGACATGAAATGCAAATGGTTATGACATGTGAATGGAAAATGAAATGTCTCTTAACTTTCTCTCTCATCCTTTCTCTCTAGTACAAAAAAATATTAAGTGCAACTTATGTGAAAGCATGAATGCATGATAAATGACTCTCTCTCTCTCTCTCTCTCACTCTCTATATTTAATTGAAAATGTTAAAAATGATGAATGTGTGGATTTATGCTTGAGTGTAGGGGATTTCCATACTCAGTCCTAGGACTAATGCAACATTGGTTGCAGGTACTCCAAACAAGAGGAATTTTATAGATGTGAAATGTACTAATTAATGAGTTATCATTGTAAATTTATATTCATCATGTAATACATATATAACCATAGAATAATGATATGTATTGTTGTTCGAAGAATTGTTCTTTGTATATTTTGAAATGGGAATACCAATGTAATTATATTTTATAGTGTTGGATTGGAAGTGAAGTTGTACTCAAGGTTGTACCTATGTTATAAAAATGTTAAACTAATATTTTGCTATGTTAATTATTGGTTTATTTCCTTAACACCCAAAATGCTAGGTAGAATATCCTCTCATCAAAACTAATGAAATTAAAAGAAAAATTATAATGCCTATTATCCTTCCTTCCCCCATTTGAGTCTTTTTCTAGGATATAAAACATTGATCATGTTAATAAAATACTCTAACCTCATTAATCATCTCCTTGTTTCACACCTAAGACGTCTTATTAAGGACTATTTCCTTGATATTTTATGAGGTGGTGCATATATGTTGTGAAACCTATCATATTGGCATGAGTGAAGTGATCATGCCTAGGTGTTGTAAGTATGACCATATCCTAAATAAGTTTAACCCTCTTGTGTATGATTTCCCTTGGTACCCTAGTGGGTGGCCAAAGCCTTGCAAGATAGTTGGTGGTTGTACATTCGATTGATCTCTTTTGAGATCTAAATTATGTGAGTGGAGACTATGTGTCGAATTACTTGCGTATTTACCAAACAATTGAAATAGGTCCTTAGGAGGATTTTGTAATGCTTAAGATTATTTGGGATAGTTCTCTTTCAATATACACTTATACTTCCATGTCCAAGAGCATTGAAATGAGTTGTCTTGTGTGAGGTCATACTCCTTGTACTCTTAAATCCCTAGGTGTTACGTAAGTGTTATATGAAATAATTTTTTTTTTGAAATTACGATAATATAGAACAAAATTAACCATGTCAATGTAGTTAGTAAAAAGGTTAAATAATATTAAACTAAGGAAAAATTGCTACTAAATTGGTACACCATTGAGCGATGTTAAAACCAACTAAAATGTCAAATATGATCATAAAATGAATGTGATAAAGTAGAGCTCCATGAATAATACAACAACCTAATAAATTTAAAAACCAAATATGATAAATGATCACATACTTTGTATACATGAATGTGGTTAAACAACGATGCTAATGAAATAAAGAAATGTATCCTTGAGATTAAAATACCTCTAGTTTTAGCCAAGTTCTTGTGAGTTAATGAAATTGCACTCTAGTTGGAATTATAAAAGTTAATAGAACCTTTGCACAGATAGGAATATATTAAACCTAGGATCACTCAAGAAGTATAATTTATGCACGAAACATGAAATTAACCCATTCTTTATTAGGATTAAATCCTTAAGATGATAAAATGGATGTAGTTTGAAATGTGAAATTCATCACTCAAATTCTGAGAAAAATATCTATAATGGGAACACGTGTGTAATGTACCCTTTGATGTGAAATATGATTGTAAAAATATGAATTCCTAATTGGAGAAGCGAATTGTGAATCAAGAAAGGTACAATTTAATTAGTTAACCTACATGGTTGTAATAACTTGAAGTGGAAAAGAGTGTATTGTCGAGTGTCAAACAATGATATGAAATGAACTTGGGATAGGGCTTATAATGATATAGTAACCTTAATTTTTCTTCGTGTGAATTTTCCTCCTTATAACAAGAGTATTTTCCCAAACCAAGTAAAATTAACTCTTTCAAACAAATCCATAAGTAAAATATTAGAAGACGCATGTTTTTATATACATTCCTAATCGAATCAAGATATATAAAGTTATTTCCATAAAAGAAACATGTAAATTCTAAAGGAATAGCTATAGGCGAAATGTTAAAAAAACATAGCCTAGTTTTAAAGGAACGAAGGGTCCCATGTTGTAAGAATCTTTGACATTTATAGTCAACTAAACAATTTTAACACAAACCTTTAACATAAGAATCGAATATTAGGATACTCATGCCGTTGTTTAAAATTAATTTAATTGATAAATGAGCTATGGATAACTAATGGAATTGGAGAAAGGAACCAACCATCGTGCATTCTCTATTAAATACTAATGCCTTTGTAAAGTAAAGTAATTGAAGTTTGAAAAATTGGGAATTTAAAACCTTGTGTTTTATTTTGTTGAAAACTATTAGGTCATACAATGAAACCTAAAGGTAATTCATATGTAAACCATGAAAAGGACATATCATGGAGTGTGTCTATCATATGTTTCTTCATTGTTATTGGGTCATTGTCTGGTTTACGCCATTTGAGTAAGATGCTTGATGTGTACCCTATGTTATCTATTATTTGAGTGGGTTCATGTTTATCTAAGTGTCCTACATGATGTCAGTTTCTTTCTTTGGATCTAATGTGGTGTTGTGTAACATACAATTAAAGTAAGAAAAACTATTCTGATAATTTTACTATTTTATTTTGGTGTTGAAAATGTGGGCATTACATATGGTATCAGAGTGGAGGTTCATGCTCTCAAACCTTTGGGATAGATTGAAGTTGTGATGATTATGTATAGTGGTGGTGGAGATGGGAAGAGTAACATGATATATGTTGTGGTGTGAACAATGTTGTATTTTGATATTACGAATGCACATGTTGTGCATGTCACTTAGTGTGTATTTGTTATCATGTTTATGTGCTTGTGATGAGAGTATTCTCTCTCCTTTTGTGGACTCAATGAGGAGTTCATGTGTGATATGTCACCTTGTTGTGTATGAAAAGAATGTTATTGTGGATTACAGAGTGTTGGAGTGTTTTGTTATTATGTGATATGAAGGTGTGTTTATGTGTTGCATGACAAAATTGGTGTATAGTGAATTGGATTTTATCGTGATGTCACCAACATGTTGTGATGAATCGTATGTGTCACCATGTTGTATTGCGATTGACTGTATGTTGTAATGTTAGTCATTGTTTTCATCATATGTATAATTTGTGTAATATGTGATGGTTCATGTCATGAATTAGGGGCATATGGTGATTGTATGACCCCTATTGTGCACACGGGGGTTCATTAGCTAGGCAATATCCTATCATGTGGGTTCATATTGAGGTAATTAAAATTAGCAAAATTAAAGTCAATATACTAGCAGAGACATGAGGGGGTGAAAGGTTTAATTTATTAATGTTTTGAATCGGTATTGGGGGTAGGTTAGAGAGGTGGGAAAAAGGAAAGGGAGGTTTAATTTTAATATAACACTAAAACATTTGTACCCTAGTTTTTACAAGTAAATACATTAAAATTGCAAAAGGAGTGTGGTCATATATTAAATTATAATCTTTATTTTAATAAAGAAATCTAGATTCTTAACCACGAAATAATAATATGGTAGCAAACTACAATTGAGTATGTTTTTCAACACAAGTGATATTATTTCACCATATTAATTATTTGAAGAACTATTGATAAATGATTAAAGATTAACATATATAAGGTGATTTGTAATAGGTATTCAATGGCTTCAAACTATCTTTCAGAGGAGATGCATGTTAAAAAAGTGAGTGATAAATATAATATATTTTTTTGTCTAATATTTTAGTGTAGAAATAAAAAGGGGTAAATAAAATTGTAATTGAAAAATGGGTAAGTAAGATACATAGAAAAAATAGGGGTATTTTCATTCTAACAATATAACGAGAAGGGATATTATTAATTGAATAATTAGAGGTAGAAACTTGAATTAAGGGTATTCTTTAATACTCTTCGAACACACGTGTTATACCATACTTTTACTAGGTGAAACCCCGTGATTGTGCAGTACTTGCACCTTAGGTGCATTATGTGGAAAAGTGATGTATCATAACCCATGAAAGTAATGATTTTGTTATGCCACTGTATATATACCATGCGTAAGACACTATGGTTAATGTGCGTGAATCACCATTGTGTTAGTGATGTAGTTATGTGTTATGTTGTGAACCTTACACTAGACGACCCTAAGGGAAACAACTGTCAAGAGTGTATGTGTGGAGAGAGGAGGCGTGGACCAGGTTTTCATAATCTTGAGTTGAGTACGAGTGAGGAAGTGGAGTCTTATATAGACTGAAAACCCACTTCTATCTGTTTAGTATACTTTGAGCTTTCTCAGTATATTGTGGATGTGCACCACCTTAGGCTCAACTTATGCAAACTAGCATCCCCTGCTCTTTCCTATTGGGTTGTCCATCGAACAATCCTATGTGATTTTGACTATGTTGAGCCTTGTGGGAGTATGGAGGGATGATTCAGGAAGAGATGATGACAATTACATTATTTGATATACTCATTTCTAGTTACATGTATATTTTTACGAGATGAGGCTTGACATTTGAGTGCCAACAACTCCATGCGAGCGGGCCCAATTCATTTTTTTCCATACATAAAGAAAGGTGAATATATATTAAAAATATAAAAGTGAGGAAGGTAAAGATGAGACAATTATAATTTCATCTCTAATATTTGTCAAAAACTATGCCCTCTTATGTCCATATAATTTTGATATTTTCTCGGTGATTTTAGTTTTCTATATTCTTTGATATTATCAACTTACCCAATTTGATGACGGAAAATGTGGTGTACACCCACTGGTAATATAGTAATTTTGGACTATAAAAAAATCACTTTGTTTGCACGTAATCCCATGTCTAATTTATTTTCTAATTTTGTTGCGAGTCATCATCATTAATGGAAAAGCTTCTATTTTACGTACAATTTGGTCCTTAAACATAGGATTATGAAATACGTATCATTTAAAATTTCAAATCATTTATTGTATGAGGAATTTTGTTATTAGGTTACGGGTTAAGAGCCTTATTGAGTACACATATTTATGTAACTTAGGGTAATATAAAAAGGTTCATTTCTTCAAAAATAGTGGGATAGCGGAAGTGTTTGGAGATATGGTCAACAAATGCATCTAGTTTCTCTAATGGCGGAGGAGCAGTGAAACTTTTTACAACTTAGTTTATAATTGGTCTTGCAAACTCCTCATCTTCCCATGTTTTCTTATTATTATTTGGTTCCCCCTACAAGTGATCTGAATTATCATTCAATTGTTGTATGTATTATACTTAAATGATCTTTTGTTTAATTTATGATTAGCACTTTTAGTAGTATAATAACACCTTTAAAAAAAAAACAAATCAAACAATGATTAAATTAAACTAGTCTCATTTCATATTTATTTGGACTATCTTAGCTTGGAGTTTATTTATAATGAGTAGTGAAAGACTTCTAACTTTAAATGATAGTGTATACATTATGTTATTGTTCTATTGTTTTTTTTTAAATCCTTTTCAACATATCCATTGATTCATGCGCACTGACTAACAAATAAAGTATGCATATGTTTGAAGCAATGATTTATATTTTCTCTCACCTTATTCATTAAATTGATTTGTTTGCAACTAGCCTATAAGCTGTAACACTCACATTTTAAACATACAAATACAACGGTATAAATATCCAAATAATTGTTTTTGACACACATTGTAGTTCACACAACACTACAGGGGATCAATTATTACAATGCACAACTCATGATTTGATTGCATGAACACTAACCCACATAGTGCAATATGGAAACACGTGACACACACCAAGGCCACTTTTTTTTTAAATGATAATATACAACATAGTGATTCTACTACATTATGAATCCCGTATAGGCACCATCCATGACAACACTTTTCCGGTGTATATATTAATTACATTCATATTTTGTTATTGACCTTATTTGCTTTGAAATCACTTATCAATTATTTTATAACTAGACTACATTATCTTTACTTTATTTAACATTTCACTTGAAGTAATCCCATCTAATTTTTCTTGTTTCCCTCATCGAATCAGTGTTGTAACTTTGGTTGTTGGTATTAACATATATACGCACATGATCCTTTCGGTGTTTGTTCCAAGGATTCATTTTCTAAGTTGCATTATGTTTGATTGGATTATCAATTTTTATTAGTTGCACCAAGGAGGTTCTCATGAAGGAAAGGAATTTTATTGATTTAAGAGTAGATAGATTATGCATTCTTTTCATATTAGCATTTCATTCTAAGGTAAGTCTATTTTATTTTACGTTATGACAACTAACCATGTATCTCATCTACTTCACTTATCCGCTTATTCATAAAGATACTAAAGGGTATGATTTCACACTCCACTAGGGATGGATTCATGAACAATTAAGCATTATATGTGTTTTATAAGGAGATATTTGATTATGAATTTTACACACCTTACTAAGGTAACAACTAGAGTTATTGTACACCCTTATCTCCAAAATCCTCTTGTAACTCTATGTACATTCAATACTTCTTGTCAAGTTTACACTCTTGTTTGAGAGGGGTTAAAGGGATTCATGCTAGTATTCTCACATATAGGTATCTAAAACATAGGATCTGCTCGAATCATTTTCATTCATCTTAAAAATGGTTTCACTTAACTTGATTTAATTACCCTTTTAGAATTTTTTGTGCAACCCATTTATTAATAGGGACATTAGTATGCTCATGAGACTACTAGTCCTTATCCTAGGGGTTCGTCTCAAGAACATGATTACATGATTTCACATCATACATTCATTACACATTAGGAAAAGTGGGGAACAAGAGGTAATAGGGTAAGTGCCGCGAAGTTGGTGGAAAATTCCGTGGACATAAAAACCCAAAATTCAAGAACCGTGATCGCGGTTCTGAATTTCAGGTTCGAAGTAATTATTGAACCTAAAACCGTGATCACAGATTTAGAACTACAAGTTTGGTTATAAACCACGATCACGAACTTTGAGATAAAAATTAGCAATCCCACGACTCCTTATTTTCCCCATTTTTCATTTCAAACCGTGATTTTCCTAGGCGTTTTTCACTCAAGCTTTGAATACCACCTCAAAATTTCTCATCGGATTTACGGATAGCGATAGATTCAACCATGCCACCAAGATGAGGAGGTAATCCCCGATTTTAATCATTTTTTTACATTTTAGGTTTTTTTTTGCATTTTAGGTTTTTTTGCATTTTCATGGGTTTTTAAAATGTTTGTTTATGTATACAATTTTCTTATTTTATCGGTTGGTCAAAGCTCGAAATCATGCAAACCATCAAAACATTCCTCAAAACCCTCAACATTCCTCAAAACCCTCCTCCAAACATAGATCCACCTCCTATGGCTCCTTCTGTCCCCACCATGAGCTCGCAGAACCAAACATATATCATTGGAAACATCTCGAGAAAATAAAATTGTCATTGAGAACCTAATTCGACTATAAGACAAAATCATACTACAAATCCATCCCACATGACTTTAGCCAATACATTGCGAAACATTGATTCATGAAGTCGAGTCAGTAACTAACAAAATACATAGATGAAATACCTTTAGAGGTGATCTAGGCGATGGTATGAGGATAAACTATCCCATGCGGCCATAAAAGATAAAAAAATGGAAAAGACCTCATTTACCATTATTTACCGACCTTAGAACCAATGCCCCCCAAAGTTACTTGTAAACGGTTCCCAATCCATTGGTGCCACGATGACCAATGAATCAAAAACAATTTTTGGAACCGATGGTGGATAGTTTTGATTATCTACCATGCAACAACAATGAGGTTCCTCTTTATTTTTGAAGAAATTATATTGTGACTTCGTGCTCCATGAGGTCCCAAATTATTTTGAATTTTCGACTTTTTGGTTGAGGAGGTGGCTCTTTTGCAAAGTAGACATGTTGCATGCATAGGTCAACCTAGGATGCGACACTAAAATTTTCCTCCGTAATTTCTATTTCATTAATCATGTATTAGTAATAGATGTTGTTAAGTATAATTAGTAGTAGTGTCGATAGAAGATAACGGCATCATCAAAGACGGTGCCGCCAATAATGTGGAGTACGGTAACAGTCAAAGTATAATAGGAATGTTGTAAAAAGTAAATATTTGTCGTAAGTGGTCCAGTAATGTTAAAATGTCAAAGTTTGGGTAATTAGAGAAGTAGGGTCTACATGATTAGGAATTAGAAATATTATATTGTAATAAGGACAAGGAGTGAGGTCATAAATATTTTGTGTATTTTATTTGTAAAAAGTCTAAAAATGTGGAACCCATGTAAAATGATAAGGTTTATCTTATCTTAAAAGATAAGCTTACATGTACAGATAAGAGTTAAGGTATGGAATATGATTCGTCAGAGTGGATTTCTTATCCTATCTTAGAGATAAGATGGATAAGCTCTGAATTTCTATAAATAGAGAGGCTACCCCCCTCATTTAGCATAGAAAGAAGTAGTGAGAAATATTGTAGGAAGTGTGCAAAGGAAGCCATCAGTTTAAAGGTGTGTTGAAGAAGCCTTTAAGAGGTGTAATTGTAAAGTTTCTCCCATAGTCTTGGTGAAAGGCAAGTGAAGTCAATAACACTTGAAGTACCTCATGGGTGAGATTGTAACAATTTCATGTTAATATTATAATTTACTTTGATATTTCAGATTTGTCATCATTCTGTCTTATCATAGTCGATGGTATTCTTGTGTTATGTTGTTGTTTTGTTTCCATATTACATCCACCAAACTAAAGGCTGTGCATTAGTAAATAATCATAGCACGAGGAGTTCCCGGTGAAGAATTATCATAGTGCCGGATTGGTGATGACATTTTGGTTCCGTTGTCGGGACCATTCCTCGTTGGTGGATTTTCTGGAGAGATATTCCCACTTAGTCAAAAATCAATTGAGGGTAACCTTGTTTTTACATTGCGTATAGTAGTTACCATGGTAAAGTCATTTTTGCCATGAATAGTAGTTACCATGGTAAAGTCATTTTTGCTGGAATAGTATTTACCGCAGTAAAGTCACTTTTTACCGTGAATAGTATTTACCGCAGTAACTTCACTTTTTACCGTGAATAGTGTTTACCACAGTAAAGTCAGTTTTTACCGCAGTAAGTCAAGTTTTACCATAGTTTACCGTGGTCATTTCTATTTTACTGTAGAAAGGTGTAAAGTCACTTTCTAGTATAGTGATTCCAATTATTTGTGCACATAAGTCTTGTTGATTGTACTTGTGAGTTGGTATTTCACGGTGGTTACTTTTGAAAATGGGAAAGATTCCTGTTTTTTCAGCTCAATCTAATGAAGATGCTTCTTCTTTCATTCAAGAGTTTAAATGATCTTGTATTTGTAATGGCCTTATAAGAAGGGAACAATGGACTGAATTTTTTCCTACCTTTTTGGATGGTTCAGCACTTAGGTGGTTTGAAACACTAGGTGATAATGTGAAAAATTCATGGGATTTATTAACTGAAAGTTTTCTTGAAGAATTTGGTGAACAATAGAAATATGCAGATCTCATGATCGAGATCACAAAGCTATCCCAAGGAGAGAAGGAGAAGATAAGGGATTATCATGCTCGTGTTCTAGAGCTAAGGAGGAAGCTCGATGCCCAGATCCGGAAGGAAGGATTAGCGGATGGGTTGATGAATGGCGTGGATAATCTCCTCTATAAGCACTTCATTCTTGGGATGAAGCCAGAGATCAGACAACGAGTGAAGTATGACCGCCCAACTACCATTGAACAAGCAAAGGAGATTGCAAGAAGGCAAGAAGAAAGCATGGAAGAGGAGCCCAAAGAAATTGTTGCTAAAGTAGAGCCTACACCAACACCTTTGGTCCAGAATCCACAACCACTCCCGGTGAGCACAAATATTTCTCCTAGTACATCTACTGAGTATGAAGATCTGCTCAAAAAGATGGGTCAGTTAACTATTAATCTTCTTCAAGGAAAAGAATTTAGTTCTCAGGGAGGAGATAGAGGTCCAAAAAGAAATATTTCTGAAGTTGTTTGTTATGGTTGTTATAAAAAGGGTCATTATAAGTATAATTGTCTAGATAGAGCTTCTACATCTAGTAAAGGAGATAATGATAAAGGAAAAGCACCTGTGAATTCTTTTGATGTAGTAGATAAGAGCAGTAAATAATGAAGTAGATGTGTTTGTAACAAAAAGAAAGAAAGAAAAAGATAATCAAGATGGAAATGATCCTAAGAAGATGAAAGGAGAAACTAGTAAGAAACATAGGAGAAGAAAGTTGGGTGTGCAGATTTTCTGATTTCACAGGGGCAAGGACCATACTCCATCTTGAAGATCTGTCCAAAAGGCCTGCAAATATTACATATGGTCAACTCTTGGCTATGTCTTCTGAGAAGAGGCGGGAGTTGCGAAGTGGACTCAATGCTCGAAAGAAGGAAGGAGGTTGAGGTCCCTGCTTTGGGAGGCAGAGGCGATCCCTATGCTCCACAAGCTGAGGTATTATGTAATGGTATTTCAATTCATGATGTCTTAGTTGATGGAGGTGCTGCAGCTTAATGTAATGACCGAGTCCAGTAATGAATATGTTGGGTTTAAAATTGATCACCCTTCAACACTTATGTTAAGGTCATTAAATAAAGGAAAACTAAACCGTAAGGTGTAGTTTCAAATGTGGCAATATCTCATGGGGTGTCAGTATGTGTGGTAGACTTTCAGTGATGAAAATGGTACTGCTTGCATACCCAATGTCATTGGGAAGACCATGGCTAAGGAGAGTTCATGCAAGAAACTACCGGAATGAAGGTTTCATGACACTTGGACGTGGTAGAGAGAGGGTGAAGATAAACATGATCCCTCGACATCATAAGGTAAACCTCGTGGATTCAAGTGATGAAACTGATGATCGACATCCTCTCGATTACTCTAGTACCAAAGTGAAGTGGACACCGAAGATGAAGAAAGTGAGGTTGATGTTTCAAATCATGGATATCCTTCCACCACACCAACTCATGACCCCATAAAATTATCTGAAGAAGAAGTTGATGATCGTCTCCAACAAATAAAGATTGGTGATGTTGTGATGGAGAGTGAGAAGGAATCCTACCTCCATCTCTTTCGAAGGTACATACACCTATTCACTTTTGATTACAAGGAACTCCATCAAGTAAGTTGGGTAGAACATTCTATTGAGCTGGTAGATGGTGCTAAGCCCATAAAGCAAATGCCATATAGAATGAATCCTAATTTTTCCAAGACTGTAAAAGAAGAAATAGATAAGTTGCTTGATGTAGGATTCATATTTGCTTTGTGGAGAATTCGAATGGGTTTCTCCCATTGTGATCTCAATAAAAGAATGGGAAGCTACGCATTTGTGTTGATTACAGAAGCTCAATAAGGCAACAAAGAAGGATCATTACCCTCTTCCATTTTCGATCGATCTTGGACGAAGTAGTGGCCAGAGTGCTATAGTTTTGCTTTGATGGATATAAAGCTACAACCAAGTTCGTATAAGAGAAAGATCACCAAGACCACGTCACCACTCCTTGGGGAACATTTGCTTATAGAGTTATGCCTTTTGGGTTGTGTAATGCTCCAAAAACATTCCAAATAAGCTTGATGAATAGGTGTTCAACCCTACATCGGGACCTTCATCGAGTATTTCTGGATGATTTTTGTATCTATGGGAGCAAGTTGGACCACCACACTGCACCAAATGGAGACAACATTTCAAAGGTTAGATGAAGCACAAGCCTCACTAAACCCTACAAAGTGTGTCTTTGGATGTTCTAAAGGTGTTTTGTTAGGGCATGTCAGTATCCAGAGATGGTATTGGTACGATCCCGATAAAGTTTCAAAATCAAAGATTTACCATTTCCTATGAATAGAAGTAAGTTGAGATCATTTTTAGGCCATGTGGGTTACTATAGAAGGTTCATCAAGAATTTCTCAAAGATTACATGCACACCACTAACCCAGTTCTTGAAGAAGGATGTTACTTATGAACCAGAAAATAAGGCGCATGAAGCTTTTGACAATCAAGGAAGCCCCGTGTCTTCACCTGCTTTTGAAGAATCCAGATTGAGCAAGCCATTCATTGTGTACACCGATGCCTCGATGCAAAGACTAGGAAGTACTTTGAGCCAAAAGGATGAAAATGGGAATGAACATCCAATTTACTTTGGGAGCAGCATAAAAATGAGCAAAGGTCTGAGGTAAATTATACCAGAATCGAAAAGAGGCTCTAGCTATCATTTTCATGTAAAGAAGTTTAGAAATTACTTGCTAGGGAAAAAAATTTAGTTGTAATACATCATCAAAGCTCTAAAATATATTGTAAATAAGCCTAACCCATCGTGAGGATAGCAAGATGGATAATTTTGCTACAAGAATTTGAATTTGATATTATAGATAGGCCAGAAAGAAGCATGTCAATGCAGATGCACTCTCTCGAGCCTATGATGGTTTAGGATCATCTTGTGATGATGATGATTTCCCAATGCAAAGATTGTTATCCCTTGACACAATCCCTAGTGAATACATAGATATTTGGAATTATCTAATGAATTCAAGTTTCCCATGGTGCCAATGCAAAGACTAAGAGAAATATTACTCAAGCCAGTCGTCCATATTCTATTCTACATGGAGTATTATTTCGAATAGGACTTGATGGACAGTACAAGAGGGCAGTTGGACGTGATCAAGGGAAGGAACTGCTAGAAGAATTCCACAATGGTACATGTGGAGGGCACTTCTCTGACAACTTACAAAGCAAGAAGGATCTTGATGCAGTTATCACCGCCCACTTTTTTAAAGATTGTTATAATTATTGTAAGACATGTGATATTTGTCAAACACATGGTAACCGTAAGACTTCATCACTCCATTATGTCCTATTCTTCCACTTGGTCCCTTTGAAAAGTGGGGAATAGACATTGTAGGTCCACTTCCAACTACATCACGCCAAAATAAGTATATCAGTAGTTGCCACATGATTATTTAACCAAGTGGGTCAAGCTAGGCCATTGAAAACAACTTCCATGGATGAAGTGGCAAGGTTCATATATGAACGCATTGTCACCAGATTTGGTTGCCCATTAGAAATTGTAATGATCAAGGAAGCCACTTCATTAATGAGGTGGTAGAAGCCCTAGTCAATAAGTTTTCTATTAAGCACAGAAGGCAACAACATACAAGCCAAGCACAAATGGACAGTGGAACGAACAAATTTTGTGTTGTGTCAAATTCTAGCAAAAGATGCAGCCTTTACAGTACATAAATGGGATAAAAGGATTCATGCAAAGATTGTGGGCATATAGGGCAACATCAAAGTCAGCAACAGGATACTCCCCATTTCAGCTTGGCTTATGGCATTGATCCAGCTTCTTCCTATTGAGTTTGATATTCCCACCGTGAGAGTTATGAAAATGAAAGGATGGATGAAAGTGATTCAAGAAAAGAAAGGTTGGTACATCTTCATTTGCTGAGGAAATGAGGGAAATAGCAAAGGATACAAGCTATAAGAAGAAAATGAAGCAGAAGGAATACTTTGATCAAAAGATCCGGTGGTCTCCATTTCATGTGAATGACTTGGTTCTAGTATATGATTCCAGATACAAAAAAAGAAGACAGAGAAAATTTCTTCCAAAATGGATGGGGCCCTACAAAATAGTAGCTGTGCATGAAAATGGTACGTACCGACTGGAGGAATTAGATGGCACTCCCATTACGAAATGGGTCAACCATGACAAGTTGAAGATTTTCCAAGCACCAGAATAGTCTACTCCGAGGACGGAGTAGAAGCTAGGAAGGGGGAAGATGTCGACACTAAAATTTTCCTCCGTAATTTCTATTTCATTAATGTATGTATTAGGAATAGGATGTTGTTAAGTATAATTAGTAGTAGCGTCCGATAGAAGATAACGGCGCCACAAGACGGTGCCGCCAATAATGTGGAGTACGGTAATAGTCAAAGTACAATAGGAATGTTGTAAAAAGTAAATATTTGTCGTAAGTGGTCCGGTAATGTTAAAATGTCAAAGTTTGGGTAATTAGAGAAGTAGGGTCTACGTGATTAGGAATTAGAAATATTATATTGGTAATAAGGACAAGGAGTGAGGTCATAAATATTTTGTGTATTTTATTTGTAAAAAGTCTAAAAATGTGGAACCCATGTAAATGATAAGGTTTATCTTATCTTAAAAGATAAGCTTACATGTACATATAAGAGTTAAGGTATGGAATATGATTCGTCAGAGGGATTTCTTATCCTATCTTAGAGATAAGATGGATAAGCCTGAAGTTCTATAAATAGAGAGGCCACCCCCTCATTTAGCATAGAAAGAAGTAGTGAGAAATATTGTAGGAAGTGTGTAAAGGAAGCCATCGCTTAAAGGTGTGTTGAAGAAGCCATTAAGAGGTGTAATTGTAAAGTTTCTCCCATAGTCTTGGTGAGATGCAAGTGAAGTCAATAACACTTGAAGTACCTCATGGGTGAGATTGTAATAATTTCATGTTAATATTATAATTTACTTTGATATTTCAGATTTGTCATCATTCCGTCTTATCATAGTCGATGGTATTCTTGTGTTATGTTGTTGTTTGTTTCTAGATTACATCCACCAAACTAAAGGCATGTGCATTAGTAAATAATCATAAAGCACGAGGAGTTCCCGATGAAGAATTATCATAGTGCCGGATTGGTGATGAATTACAGATCCCCATTGCCCCAGGAGTTCCCCCTATGTGAAGGAGGTTGCAGATTGATACATTGACCACACCACTGTGGATCATGTGGTGCCGTATGCACTGCGGGTGAGACATCATTTGCTAGTTCACATGATTTATTTTCTATAGATGAGATGTTGGGAATGTTTTTGGAACTGGTGCCACTGATATTGGTCTTTCACAGGTAAATTTCAAATAAATATAAATAATATATATATATATATAGTTTAATTCACATGTTTGAGATTTTAATATATATGTATTTGATTGTACGTCATGTACATACATGTAAAAACTAATTTTTTATTTTATTTTAAATAGCAAGAGCCGGTGAAGGAAACATCCGGGTATCGACATGCTAGCTACTATAGTTGGGCGTGTTTCAAACGTAAGTTTCAAGTTGTACAAACTTACATTTTTAATTTCATTTGATTGCACTAGATTATTATTATAATGTTTCACGTGTATGTTGTACATATTAATATGTTTGTCTTTTATACACAGAGCCTGGTGGGTCATCATCTGCTCTAGGGAACTGAGGCTACTGGCACGCCTCACATGAGTTTTACGCAGGTTAGTAAATCTCTTTACACTTTGTTTCTAATTACTGGAAGTTCACGTGGATTACATGCTTTGGACCTCTGTTATGTGGTGCACAGTCATGTAGATTTTAATATTGATTTGTACATGTTTTTTGTATAGCTTATGACTGCTAGAGAGACTCCTCCATATATGCAGACTGATGGAGGCTGTTGTAGATACTACCATAGCATCTGCAGATCCACTAACTGAGGTACAATTTTTCAAATTTGTTAAATTTTGGAGGTTCATTATTTCTTATTACTTAAATCTACAATATCAAATTTTGTATGTATGTGAAATATTTAATTTGAAAATTAATTATTTGTATGTAGCTTACCCCTCGTGAGTCTATTGTTGTCCCTGTGATGCGTCAAAACAAATTGATAGGGATCATGACATTGTGGTAAGATTTCACATGCATTTTAACTAAATTGTACAAGTTTCTAAATTTTGAATGTATTTTAAAATTTTGGGTGTTAAAAACTTGTTGTTTATGAATGTGCAGGTTAGGTTGCAGACATGCTTAGAGACACCTAGACCACACAGATGAAATCCGTAGTGGCATCTCCCTCCACTACATCCCCAAGTCGTGGACGTGCTACTTCTAGCAGGGCGAAGAGAGGGAAGATGTTTCATGAGTAGATTCATAGTCCACCTAGATGTACATAGATATATATATATATATATATATATATATATATGGGCCATCTGGTCCTAGTGAACATGTTTCTTCATATAGTCCATTATATATATATAGCCTTTTATGACCGCATGTGGTCCTATATACATTATGACACACTTAGTTCGAGATGTACACATACATTATGAACTTACATATATTTTCAGAGACGTGCATCTGGAGCACACTTTGTTTGATTCTTATATATCCATGTGTGTTGGTTTTCATAACGATAAATTTGAACTATATGTTTGATTTGATTTCATTGCATGTATGATATCCTTCTATGTATGTTTTCATAACCATTTAAATTAGTTCTAGATATGTATGTTTGATTTAAAATTAAAAAACCATGTCCCGAGCACTACATGGTACAATTGTTAAGCAAACCTATTCCATTAAGCAAAACCATGCTAGGTGAACTACAAAAGGGCAAAATTTACGTACAATTACTTTTTTTTTTTAAAGCTAACACTCAATTTGTTGCATATCAACTAATGCGAACATTGATAGAAATAAGCGAGGTAGAGTTCATCTTGAACTATATATGAATATTTAACGTTACTTATGGTGCAACATTGAAGATTTTACAATTTTCCCGATTTTCAAGTTTTACAATTTTCATATTTCTAGAATTGAAGATTACATAGAGGTTTCAAATTTTTTTCTTTGTTATCAAAACTTATTATTTTTAGTAAGGCTCATATGCCAATTTAATAATAAATATTTAATCATGTCTTCTTGTATTTGGATTGAGATGAAATTTTTTCATTAGATTAGGTATTTTCATATGGTTTCTTGCTTCAAATTTCAAGTGTTTTCGATCTCTAGAATTGCAAGGATCTAAAAAGGCAAGTTTTTTCTCTGAAATTTTAAATGGGATGCTATAAAAATTAGGGTACCAATGGAAAATATTTTTAGATCATCTTCAAGGAGTTCATGAGTAGAAGTTACGGGAAAAATTGCAGGGAAATGGAGCAAAAATGAAGGAGATATGAGCAAAAATGTGATTTTTGCAATAGGGTTTCTTGAAAATTTAGTAGCATAACTAAATACTAGCAGCAATGAAGGAAAAGGAAATATTAAAAGGGATTAAAAAAATGGCTAAGTGTATGTTTATACTCACCTCTTAACATTAACCTAGCTAACTCACCTTCTAACTCATCCTTGACCATTCTGGATTAACCCGGGTTACATGGCATGACAGGGTAGGGTTACAAGCCTTAAGTGACAAAGGGACTTAAAGGGGTGATAATGTGAGAAGGGGTTAAGTATTCATGAGAGGGGGCAACATAATCAAGTTGGGGTGCTTGAGGAATTGAATACCTAGTGAGAATGTTACAAGCCTTAAGTGACGAAAGGGAGAGATTTCATGTGGTGGTGCATTCTGATGTCCCAAGTTGAAAAGGGTAAAAATTTGATAGTAAGCCCTTATTAGTATTCTTAGGTTCCACCCATCACATGAAGAATCCTCCTCTAATGAAGAATCAACTCATGTCTTCCTCCGTGGAAGATCTTGAATGATGAGGCTTTTCCATAGACCATCTTGTTGAATCTGGAAACTACAAATGAAACTTTCTCATCTTCCAAGATGTTCACATGCTCCAATGTGTTGAGTCAATTCTCAGAATGGCATTGATATTTCCACATTGACTAAAATATTTTTCATTTAACTCTTCATAGGATTCTAGAGATATAACCTATGATCTCTACAAGGGCTTCTAAAGTATTGACTATTGAAGGAAAGGGTCACAAATATTTTCCTAACCAATTCTTAAAATTTGAATCCTGAAGATTCTTCATGTGGAATTATTCTCCCTGAGAGGAGTACCAAGCTCATGCATTCTTGTGCCAAGATCTTCCAAAAAATTTGATACATTCTCCTCATGGGATTCAAAATCAAAATGGCTTCTTTTAGAGCATCAAACCTCTAGGTGATGGTATGGGACAAAATGTCATACAAGTTCTCTGAGTCAGATGAAAACACACCTGAGCTCACCAAGGAATGAGAATCAAAATTATTCATCTCACTCACAAATGGGAGATTATTTTCCCAATGGAATTTCTCTTTCTTGATCTCAACTCTATTCCTATTGATTTTCAAAAATATGACCAAGAACAATCTAAACAAAGAGATAATCTCAAGAAATAGATCATGTTCCCTTTTTCAAGGATCATGCTCACCCAATGGTCACATGTCCTTCTTTGCAGTATGAATGCTTGATCTTGCTTGATGGACTGGGGGGTTGAAGTTTCAGATGGGAGACATTGCTTCAATTTGAGGCAGAGATGATTAATCTCATGCAATCAATGATGGCACTTATGAATAAAAGGTCCTCACACATGTGTTCCCTTAATTGTTTGATGATTTACTTATACTCCTAATTCTGTGTAGTGATCTGTGATGAAGAATCCTATTACAATGCAAAAATAATGAGCATGTAAGCACATAGCTGGGGCTAGCAGAGGATGGAGAGAGATCACCACAACAACATAGCTCAAGAGAGAAAAGCAAGGATAGTGATGAAGCACCTAAGAGGACAGAGGCAAGTCCAAAGAGAACAAGAGAGATGGAAGGTAAACAAGTGACATTGAATGTTTTGAGTCCTAGGAAATGAACGGAGGCGAGGAGTGAGAAGTCATGCCTCAGGATGTCGTGGCACCAAACCAACTACACCAGGCACATCCAGGTGGCTAGGTGAATGCTAGAGGAGGTGGTGTTTTGGCGCGACAAGGTCGTTGCTCCTTCCGGCTACTTCGTTCGGGCGTAGTCCCTTAAGAGCCCTGAGACCAAAATATCGTTCAACTTTGACGGGTGACTACTCAGACTCCATGGCACCTAGAGATGCCTCATCTAATCCAACCTCGGCATGTAGGGACCCTCTACAAAAGCCTCTCTCAGTTTTTTCCTTCTCATTTTGGTGCTCTCGCTGCCCTATTGTTTGCAAACGCACGTGAAATAGTGCAGTTGGAGCCAGTGTAAGGTTGTCAAATGCTATATTTTGCAAACGGTGGGTCATGGCACCAAACCAACTATGCCATGTCACATCTGGTGGCTAGTGAATGCTAGAGGAGGTGGTGTTTTGGTGCGCGACAAGGTCGTTGCTTCCGGATACTTCGTTCGGGCGTAGTCCCTTAAGAGCCCTGAGACCAAAATATCGTTCAACTTCGACGGGTGACTACTCGGACTCCGTGGCACCTAGAGATGCCTCATTAATCTGAAACCTCAGCAGTAGGGACCCTCTACAAAATCCTCTCTCGTTTTTTTCCTTCTCATTTCGGTGCTCTGCATTGCCCTATTGTTTGCAAACGCATGAAATAGTAGTGCAGTTGAGCCAGTAAGGTTGTCAAACGCTATATTTTGCAAACGGTGGGTCATGGCACCAAACGACTGCACCAACATGTCCAGTGGCTAGGTGAATGCTAGAGGAGGTGGTGTTTTTGGTGCGCGACAAGGTCATTGCTTCCGGGCTACTTCGTTCGGGCGTAGTCCCTTAAGAGCCCTGAGACCAAAATATCGTTCAACTTCGACGGGTGACTACTCAGACTCCATGGCACCTAGAGATGCCTCATCTAATCTGACACCTTAGTGTAGGGACCCTCTACAAAATCCTCTCTCAGTTTTTTCCTTCTCATTTTGGTGCTCTCGCTGCCCTATTGTTTGCAAACGCGTGAAATAGTGCAGTTGGAGCCAATGTAAGGTTTTCAAACGCTATATTTTGCAAACGGTGGGTCATGGCACCAAACCAACTACACCGACATGTCATCCAGTGGCTAGTGAACGCTAGAGGAGGTGGTGTTTTGGTGCGTGACAAGGTCATTGCTTCCGGCTACTTCGTTCGGGCGTAGTCCCTTAAGAGCCCTGAGACCAAAATATCGTTCAACTTCGACGGGTGACTACTCGGACTCCGTGGCACCTAGAGATGCCTCATCTAATCTAAAACCTTAGCGTAGGGACCCTCTACAAAATCCTCTCTCAGTTTTTTCCTTCTCATTTTGGTGCTCTCGCTGCCCTATTGTTTGCAAACGCACAAAATAGTGCAGTTGAGCCAGTGTGTAAGGTTGTCAAACGCTATATTTTGCAAACGGTGGGTCATGGCACCAAACCGACTACACCGACATGTCCAGGTGGCTAGGTGAATGCTAGAGGAGGTGGTGTTTTGGTGCACGACAAGGTCATTGCTTCCGGCTACTTCGTTCGGGCGTAGTCCCTTAGAGCCCTGAGACCAAAATATCGCAACTTCGACGGTGACTACTCGACTCCGTGGCACCTAGAGATGCCTCATCTATCCAACACCTCGGTAGGGACCCTCTACAAAATCCTCTCTCTCAGTTTTTTCCTTCTCATTTCGGTGCTCTCACTGCCCTATTGTTTGCAAACACGTGAAATAGTGCAATTGAGCTAAGTAAGGTTTTCAAATGCTATATTTTGCAAAACGGTGGGTCATGGCACCAAACCAACTATGCGGCATGTCCAGGTGGCAAGGTGAATGCTAGAGGAGGTGGTGTTTTGGTGCGCGACAAGGTCATTGCTTCCGGCTACTTCGTTTGGCGTAGTCCCTTAAGAGCCCCGACCAAAATATCGTCAACTTCGACGGTGACTACTTCGACTCATGGGCACCTAGAGATGCCTCATCTAATCCAAACCTTGGCATAGGGACCCTCTACAAAATCCTCTCTCGTTTTTTCCTTCTCATTTTGGTGCTCTCGCTGCCCTATTGTTTGCAAACGCATGAAATAGTGCAGTTTGAGCCAGTGTAAGGTTGTCAAACGCTATATTTTGCAAACGGTGGGTCATGGCACCAAACCAACTACATTGGCATGTCCAGTGGCTAGGTGAATGCTAGAGGAGGTGGTGTTTTGGTGCACAAGGTCATTGCTTCCAGGCTACTTCGTTCGGGCGTAGTCCCTTAAGAGCCCTGAGACCAAAATATCGTTCAACTTCGACGGGTGACTACTCAGACTCCATGGCACCTAGAGATGCCTCTGTCTAATCTAACACCTTAGTGTAGGGACCCTCTACAAAATCCTCTCTCGTTTTTTCCTTCTCATTTCGGTGCTCTCGCTGCCCTATTGTTTGCAAACACGCAAAATAGTGCAGTTGAGCCAATGTAAGGTTGTCAAACGCTATATTTTGCAAACGGTGGGTCATGGCACCAAACCGACTACACCAAAACATCCGGGTGGCTAGGTGAATGCTACTAGAGGAGGTGGTGTTTTGGTGCATGACAAGGTCGTTGCTTCCGGGCTACTTCATTTGGGCGTAGTCCCTTAAGAGCCCTGAGACCAAAATATCGTTCAACTTCGACGGGTGACTACTCGACTCCATGGCACCTAGAGATGCCTCATCTATCCAACACCTCAGCATGTAGGACCCTCTACAAAAATCCTCTCTCAGTTTTTTCCTTCTCATTTTGGTGCTCTCGCTGCCCTATTGTTTGCAAACGCGTGAAATAGTGCAATTGAGCCAGTGTAAGGTTGTCAAACGCTATATTTTGCAAACGGTGGGTCATGGCACCAAACCGACTATGCTTTGACACATGTCTAGGTGGCTAGGTGAATGCTAGAGGAGGTGGTGTTTTGGTGCGCGACAAGGTCGTTGCTTTCGGGCTACTTCGTTCGGGCGTAGTCCCTTAAGAGCCCTGAGACCAAAATATCGTTCAACTTCGACGGTGACTACTCAGACTCCGTGGCACCTAGAGATGCCTCGTCTGATCCAAACCTCAACATAGGGACCCTCTACAAAATCCTCTCTCATTTTTTTCCTTCTCATTTTGGTGCTCTCGCTGCCCTATTGTTTGCAAACACGCAAAATAGTGCAGTTTGAGCCAGTGTAAGGTTGTCAAACGCTATATTTTGCAAACGGTGGGTCATGGCACCAAAATGATTGCTATGTCAACACATCCGGGTGGCTAGGTGAACACTAGAGGAGGTGGTGTTTTGGTGCGCACAACAAGGTGTTGCTTCCGGCTACTTCGTTCGGCGTAGTCCCTTAAGAGCCCTGAGACCAAAATATCGTTCAACTTCGACGGGTGACTACTCGACTCCATGGCACCTAGAGATGCCTCATCTAATCCAACACCTCGATGTAGGGACCCTCTACAATATCCTCTCTTAGTTTTTTCCTTCTCATTTCGGTGCTCTTGCTGCCCTATTGTTTGCAAAACGCAAATAGTGCAGTGGAGCCGTATGTGTAGGTTGTCAAAACTCTATATTTTGCAAACGGTGGGTCATGGCACCGAACTCGACTACGCCGACACGTCGGGTGGCCAGGTGAACACTAGAGGAGGTGGTGTTTTGGTGCGTGACAAGGTCGTTGCTTCCGGGCTACTTCGTTCAAGCGTAGTCCCTTAAGAGCCCTGAGACCAAAATATCATTCAACTTCGACGAGTGACTACTCGACTCCAACCTGAGGCATACGATCTTTTCGTCTGATCCAAACCTTACTTAGGGACCCTACCTCTCAATATCCTCTCTCAATTTTTCCTTCCCAGATCGGTGCACATGCGTAGGTATGGTCTTGTAAACACTTGGGGAGTCAAAATTTACAACTTTTCAAAATTTACAACTTTTTCAAAATTTACAACATTTTCAAAATTTACAACATTTTCAAAATTTACAACTTTTCAAAATTTGCAACATTTTCAAAATTTACAACATTTTCAAAATTTTTTTCAAAATTTACAACATTTTCAAAATTTACAACTTTTTCAAAATTTACAACATTTTCAAAATTTACAACTTTTTCAAAATTTACAACTTTTTCAAACAATGAAAGCTTCTCTTAGCTTCGAGAATTTAAAATTCTCTACTAACAGTGCTAACCACGTGAAGGTGGAAGCTTTTCTGGCACCACTAACCTAAACATAAAAGTGTTAGTCAAAGAAATTTAAGTTTCAAATCAAAACCATATACTATCTATATATACAAAATACACAAATTTAAAATAAAATATATTCAAACTTAAATCTAGATCTTTAAACTAACAAATTTATATATATATATGAAAAGAAATTATATATACTAGACATGAGCATTGTAAATTCATTCCAATGAACCATCAAGATCGGATCTACTCTGAATAGCAGACAAGATTGCTTCATGATCTGACTCTCAACCTTCCAAAGAATCTTGTTATTAGGCCTTCCTCGATATCTATACAGCTGAATATTTGTCGCTAGAACTAGATGCGAATATAAGAGTATTTTCCTGTGTGTCTCAAAGTCTTCAAACACCCAAACAGAGGAGTTTTTTAATGGATACCGTCAAGCCAAGTTCCAGTAACTACCACTGACCCTGTAGGATACTCAATATCTTCGCCATCTATAATAGGAGAAGTCAACTTCTTTCTTTCCTCGATGCAACGACATAAGAAATAGTCTGTTCCTTCTTCATTGTCTTCTATCGCAATTACTACAAACACATGTCCTACAAAAAAACAAAGGTTGAACAACTCAAATTTAAATTACATATTAAAATTTCAATGGACATAACTCAATACAAAAATTAAATAAATAACCATAAATACCTTGTCACACCAAAATCAAAATTTCATCAAAGTCCTTGGATGTTGCAACTTCATCTAGCAGAAACAAGTCATAATGCTTGTGGAGGTTGATAACTAGGAAGCGGAGTTAGAGGCCTACAAATCCATCCATCCACCCATTCTTGTGAATCACACTCAGCAGTGACAAATTCGATACAAGATGCACAAAAACATGTCAACTTTCTTGTCCATATGGCCCACGAAGTAGCGTCTGAGCTACAAAATGAGTGCATATCACTGACCAATGAGTGTCATACAATCCTCGTAGTTAGCAATTTGTTGTTCCTCTATCAACCAAAAATATCTGCGAACCGTGGAATTTTCTTGAGAACCTCGGGCCATGTTGTCAATACACCATTCCACTATGCTCTTTGCATCTTTTAATTTAGCACCATCTTTGTACTTCAACTCTTCTCTTGCAAGAGCTCTTTTCAC
The DNA here is from genome assembly GCA_018340775.1 of Taxus wallichiana var. yunnanensis. NCBI lineage: Eukaryota > Viridiplantae > Streptophyta > Pinopsida > Cupressales > Taxaceae > Taxus > Taxus wallichiana. Next base: position 71,295,590 of record CM031237.1, on the reverse strand, counting down.
ACATGCCCCTGCACCGTCATGCTCTCCTTTTCCATGTCCAACATTAGTGAAACTCCAAATATGTTGCACACCCATCTTGACGTGCATTCTTCTCATCCAATAAAACATTCATGCATTCTTAAACTAAGACGTGTAATTATCTGACCATATATAATGTTGTTTGAAGTGGATGTCCCTATCAGACAAGTTTCCATAAAATAACTGAAACACCCTTGCACAAATTCAGTAGAATGAGTACGATCATCACTGATATAAAAGTGGTACTCTCTTAAAAAAATTGATCATTCTCTATACTGTCAGAGAATGTAGAAATGCTATATGCACAAAAATGGCAACTTGTACTGAGTTGTAATATTGTGATTGAACCTCCATTTGTGGTTGCAATGTGTAATTCTCTACAAAATCGACCACTGAAACAATAGTACCAATAGGAAATGTGTCTTTGCATAGCTTGAACTATTCATCCAACCATCGAGCTCTATGTGTATGCCTCACATACTCATAAACAATTTCATCCTTAAATTTTCTCAAAAATTAGAAAATGGGCATTTGTTCTGTAACTAGCTCACACCGTTTAGACTCTTTTCCATCTTTCAACTGGTATGCAACTGATTTATATTTATCAAACTCAACTAAATTATGTCCTATTGTACCTTCAATTTTCTCATGGATGCAACTTTCCAATTTAGGTAATCCGCCGCATGTACTACAACTTCCATCTAAACAATCCTGACTATAAAAAAATTGTCCAACTTCTTTTTCACAAAATATAGTAGGAATGAAATCCTGGAAGATATTGGTGGAACTTGAACACCACATTCCGATAACATAGTTTCAGAATGAAAATTAGAATGAATACGTAAAAATTTAGCATAATGCATCACAAATTCAACATGTTGCCTACAACAACAAGTGGTGCGAGCGTGGTTGATTTTCACATAGAATGGTTTCAACATTTCAAAAAAATGTTGACTAATTTTAATTTCTAGATTCTCTTGTTCAAACTTACGAAAAAATTGAGTTTGAGTCATATCTAAGAAATGCTTTGGATGTGGTTCACGATTAGTAGAACCAACTCTCCATTTTATAACATCTCTTGTATTAGGTGAAACTCTAGTGTTATCATGCCAAAATTTAATAACTTCTCTTATAGCATCAGAATTATTTTTGTCCTTACGCGGTGCTCTAGCAGAAAATGCCCAAAAATCAGCATTATTGAGTGATTGAAGGATATTACGTCTTTCAATTGCTTTCATTAGAGTTTTTCGATTAACTTGCAACATTCGACTTGTTTGCATAATCAAACGTTGTTTTTTTATTGATTCACTTACAACACTAGTAGCAAGTACACGACGCACAATATTACTATCCCTAGTGCATCTCTTGACACCAACAGTGTGATATGCATCATGAAGGTTTTCAACAATTGTAGAGGTTTGACCACGTATATTAGATGTTGTCAATCCTAAGGTGTTTAATGTAGGTCTCATTTTAATCAATTTCATCAAACTAACCAACAACTGACATCTTTGGGAATCATTTAAAATTTCAAAATGATTATCCCAAATTTCAGTGGCTTTTCTTCTGATTTGTCATTCAGAAAGTTTGTCAGACATTGGTTTCAAAATGTTTTCATCAATTTCAATAAAAAAATTAGGTTTCTTACGTAAAATCCTAGGAGGTGTTTTTGTCAAATTTTGCTTGTTCTTGTCTACAGTTTCAACATGAATTTCCTTATTCACATTTTCATTGTCTCCTTCAATTTCAACATTTGCTACATCATGAGTATTTAATTCTTCTTCAACATTGACAATAAAAACATCTTCATCACGAGTATTTAATTCAACTTCAACATTGACAGTAGAAACATTACCTGGTTCTTCATTGCTTACAATAGTTGGGGTTGAAGATGAACCTCTTCTTGATTCACGAAGTTTCCGCATTCGCTCAACATTTTGAATTTTGTTGGCCTCTAATTCGTTTGGTGTTTTTTTACTTAATGACTTCCTTTTTTGACTTCGTTTTTTGTCTCCCATGATGTTTTGCTTCCGGTGATAAGAAAAACATGTAGAAAAAGATAGAATTTTGCAAGTAATTCATACGGTAAGGTCAGAGAGTAAAAATCACATGGTAATTCAGACATTGGGATGTGTGTAAATATGATTTATGAACCGCGAGTGCACTTTATAAACCGTGATCGTGGTTTATAAAGTGCGCTCATGGTTTGTGTTAAAAAAACCATGATCGCGCTTTATAAACCACGATCACGGATCTATCTCAAACCTAAGCCTCGGGAAATCTTTGTTTTTCCCAACCAAAGCTATGGAAGGTCATTATGAAGTGTAAAAGGTCAAAAAACCTCAAATCTGCTCTTCCAAAGACTTGAACCATGCTAAAAACTAAAAACATTTCACAAAAATGGTGCCATCACATAGGGGAGACTATTAGCTTCATAGAAATATTGATTTTAAAGTGAATAGAATAAGATAAATATCATTTTATAATTTTTTACTAACAATAGGTCTTTAAGACATTTTTTCCCGAATGTTCATGTCTACGTTTAAGACTATAACTTTTGTTTCGCTTATCAAAATATGATAAAACTTATACCATCCCAAGCATGGACAAATTCTATACACGTTAAAAAATATATATTTGATTTCGATATTTTTTGATATAGTTATGGCGGGCAAATGGAAAGCGCTCCATTTTCTAAATATTTTCAGACCACTTTCACGGAAAAAATCATAAAAAAAATATTGCTCAAAAAAATACAAAATAAAATCCATCCCAAGATAGACAACTACATCTAACGTTTCACCAAAGGAAAAAAATAAACAAGATTTGGTCATCCAAAATGCGGGCAAACGGACTACAATCTTATAAGTTTTTTTCAAAAAAAAACTAAGTCATATAATTTTAAGTGTTTAATATAGCTAAACTTGTCCTTTTTTTTTAAAAAAATTAGTATTTTAGAAACTAGATTCCGAATGCTACGATTCATATTTATATAAATTTTTCTAATTTTGAGTGCGCGTATAGCTAATAATCCCTACAAGTTGAGATTTCATTGTTTTTTGCAATATGACGTCCACGGATGACCCTATATTTGTCCATCCTAAGTTTAACCTTTCTCCAAGCATATCATCTTATGGATACATTTTCACAAACAAATCATAAATTAGGATGTTGTTAAGTTTCACAACTGACTCTTAGTATTGCACCATAGAACCCAAACGATAATTGAGGTTGGGTATCGGGTTATTTTATGAACCCAACTCCTAAAGGTAACTTCTAAGGTTTGTTGCGATCTTCACCACTCAACACATGTGTCGTACTAAGAGGGTTTTACACTAAGTTCAAGGTTGGTTTCCCATGGGTACTTCCTTAAGAGAACACATTCTCCTTTCTACACACATGATTTCCAATCCTATAAGGGTACCACATACTCTAGATAATGTTTGACCATGTCGTTCCTAACCATTGGGTTCACGATAATGTCGCTCAAAGATACAAGCTATGACAATAAACTCATACTTGTGATCTTATTTATTTAATCTAGAAGGTGTTATCAAGCGTAAGGATTTTAGTTCGTCCTAAGGTTTTAGTTTTCTATGCTAAGAGAAATCACACGAAAGAGTAGTTATACATGAATTTTATACTAGGGTTGATTATTTCGTTTAGATCTCTTTATTACGTTTTAAGGTAAGAAACACAACACACCAATTATTTAATCATCAATTGCACACTGGAATTACACTATAAACTATTAATTTCAATTTTGTTTAACACATTTATCTAACTTTTTACAATATATTTTTTTGAAATCAATGTAATACCCATGTATAGATGAAAATTTTCCTTAAATACTAACATCTTAAATTTTTTACAAAACTTCACTAATAAACCTTTCAATACTTCACAAAATGTAGAACTATCCTCTACAATTTTACTTAACATGTATATCCAACCCCCTTTTACCATATGTCAATTTGAATCAAAAGTACACTTATAGTTAAATGCATGTTTCCCAAAGCACCCCTAAAACTAGCATCTCATTCATATAGCCAAATTTCAATAAATAACTTTACTATAACATAACAATACATAAAAATATATTTCCATTAACATACATAAACTCTAACAATATACAATGAATCACACCCACATTGTTTTGCCATCTTACTTGCATCCCTGCAAAACCATGTGAGCATGAAATCAATGATAAATCGTTGGCATGGCATCCACCTAGATCTAGCATAATTAATGTTTTCAATTTCCCATTTACATAATAGTAATAATTTGCATTTGAAAGGAGAGGGTTAGAGACATATATTCATTTCATTTCATTTTACTTCATTTCTTAACTAAGGGAGGAGAGAGAAGAGATTAGGAAGAGAGAGACACTATTTTCCCAAAATTCAAATTTCACATGTCAAGCCATAAGATAGAGTTTCAAATAGTTATTTATAAGTGTTAATAAGTTTCCACGATGGTTTGCTAACTTGATTGGGTCCTACAAATTTGTTTTATATTTTCCTTGCTAGATGAAAAAATGTTCAATTTAGGCTCAGAGGGTAAGAAAGTGCATTCAACAACCGTCTTCTCGAGAAGAAGAAATTCATGACGGAAAAATTCCCACGTGTCCACTATATACTAAGAGTTTGCAAGAATTGATGGAATTCAGAAACTCGGTGAACGGTTTATGATTGGCAAACATTTTTTCGAGGCCATCAGTTGTAATTGGCCTAGTTACAAATGATCAAAATTTAGCTTGAGGGCTCTGAAACCCACGTCAAAAGAAAATTCAATGGAAGAATGATCAATAATAAATTTCCTATAGCTTCCCATATATATGGAGAATTCACAAGATTCTATGAGACCTAGAACTGGAAAACACGTGTCAAATGGTGACATGTTTTCCAGACCCACCGGTCGAAATTGGTCCAGCTTTTCCAAACTATCAAAGGAGAGTTGTTTTCCCCAAGCTGATGGTTCCAATAAATTTTCTAATAAAATTACTAGAGGTTTGCAAAGGTGGATAATATTTTTCTCACTCAAGGTACAAATGGTAAGCCGAAACGAAACCCAACTTTTCACATTTAGCAATTTCCTACAATTGTTTATCTTCGTTCGAAACCAAAGGTAACAGGGCTCCTGAAGGGCGTCAAAATGATCACAAGTGATCAATCGAGGTCGATCCAATGGTTTAAGGGAATCCTAAAATAACAAGTTACACGTAGGAAACTTAACATATCTTTTTGGAGTTACGAATGTTGGTTTGTGAGTCTCCAAAATCATAATTTATTGGTTTTAACAAGGAAACAATCAACATATTTATAGGAAATTCAACCTTAACCTGTCAATAAAAGGGTACTGTAGCAATCTAGTCTAGTCAGGATGTTTGTTAGATCATCTCAAATAGATGGTTTGAGTTCATGGTTGTCTACCAAGGAATATTTGGATTGTGTAAGTTATGATATAATATTTTATTGTTTTAAAAGCAAGTTTATTTAAAACAATCAAATATTTGATAATCCTACGCTTTTAACTTTTATTTCGTTGTAAAATAAAAACTTCAAATGTATGATAATCCTTGTATGTGTTTGTTTCCGCATTGTTCCAACGAAATTAATCTCCATGATTATCATGCAAGAAAAATTGTTGTTGTAGGTATAGTTTAGTTCAATCATTTTGAAAAAAAAATAATGTTCTTCTAGAGATTATATACAATGCCAAGAAAAGCAATCTATGAAACCCAAAACAAGTTTTGTAAATTCCAGATTGGTGAAGAAATAGAAGGTGGCATTTAGGAACATTTGAAATGTCAAGATATAAAGCTAGCTTAAATAAGATCTCCACCACCAATTATAATCTTCACTACACATTATTGTGCAACACAACTCTTGTGAGCACGATAGGTCTAGCCATATTTATTTTCTCCATACCAATAAAAATCACGCTTTTCATCATATATATTGCCACCACCATGGGCCTTGAATGGGCTTACCATCAATATCCCACCACTCCCTACCTGGATAAAAATATCTAGTGGTGTTTGCATCACTCCATAAGCAAGATTCATAGCAAGAATCATGTCCGCAAAGAGGAATGACCCTCTGACAATGTTAAAAAGGTCATATACAGGAGATAAATTTTTTCCCTTGTGTTTTCAAGAGTTGAATGGATTTTTTTTCTTGTTGGCTTAAGCCCATACCACTTTTCCTCAATCTCTTCAATCTCCTATGCAAATGTAAATACCACCGACTTACATCTCGAAGCATTCATGTGTCAAGATTTGGATTTATGGAAGTGCAAATATGAATAAGAATTATCCATGATACCATAGTCCATACCCAAGTATGAAACAAGCATCTAAATCCTAGGAAAGAAGAAAGAATTATTTCCAATAACAAATGCATATTAGAAAGGCTCCCCTGTGTTGATTTTTTTATTTGAAAAGACATTCTCTCAAACAATCCACCCGCCTCAAGTAAGGTTCCTCATTCTACATACACGTCTACCAAAGCTCATATTTTTGTACAGCTGGGATTACTTGGCAATATAAAGTGATCGGGTTGGAGACCAGTTTGAAGTGCCTCGTGACCTCAATCTTCTTCTTCTTACACCAAACAAACCGGCAAAGCAGAAAGTTTGTTTCCTCACAGAAGAAAAATAACCCAACTACCCATTTCTACTAAATTTACAATGTTAACATGGGTTTCAACGTGGTTATTGTCTCTGGATCTCAAAAAGTGTTTGGATTATTTTTATGCAAGGAAAATACAGATCTCGACTAGCATAATAGAGGTTGTGTTTTTCCCACACGCCACCACCACCTCTCATGTCACATGCCAAATCCTCCCATGTCCATGTCCATACCTTCCATAACCTAACCCATCACTTCCACCTGTTGGAACCATGATTTCCGTTAGACAAAACCCATAGGTGTCAATCTCCGCTACAATCGCGAGTTAGGATCTACGAGAGGTGGTTAGTCCATGTCACAAAACTCACGGGAGTGTTGGACACACATGCCAATAATCTCTCCTTCAGCATTACCCGAGTGAGTTTCAAACTTGAGACCTTTCGCTCTCGATACCATTTTTTAAGACCATGATTGTTGTTAGATGAAAACCCATGGGTGTCAATCTCCGCTACAAACGCCGAGTTAGGATCTATGAGAGGCGGTTAGTCCATGTCACGAAACTCACAGGGAGCATTGGACACACATGCCAACACCACAAACCACTCACAATCAATTCTTCATACGTTTTCTCCTTCTTCTTTTTCTTTCAATTTATTACCATTTACGTGTGGCACTACAAAACACCCAAACTCATACACTTCTAAGATATAATTTGAGTGTTCACTTGATTGTTTTATTTTTAAATTGTTACATTATCTTGTTATTTGCATTAATTTCATGTTATACATTCAAAATATTTTTAAAAAAGATTAAAATGTAGTATTCCTACCATAATTAGTAATCTCAATACTCTTGATATTCTATAAGTTTTCTATTTCCTAATATGTTTTCGAAATAGAAAACATCACATGGTATACTTTTTGATAACCATGTTCTAGATATTACATTTTTATTGTTAAATTCAGAATAATCCTTTGAAAATTTATAAACCCCAATGTTTAGGGAAGAGTTAAAAAATATGGAACATTTTCTATTGACTTATTGAATGTGCAAGTATATTTTTTAATGTAAATTGTGCTAATTTTTTAAGATTACATTAATTTGTCTTAAGTCGCATTAATCTCTCTTTAAATTTCAATCGCTTATTAATGAGTTGTGTCTAAAGTGGTTTTCACGCTTTAATGTGTAAGGATATCTTTATTTTGATGTGAAAAATATCCTTACAACAAGTTCAAATAATGGGCTACCCCTAGAGAGTCTTCTGAGGCATCAAGCTTGGTTTGATTGTAGATATCAAAATTAATTTTTCCTAAGTAATGAAAAGGTATTCCTATGCAAACACAAGTTGTCCAAAAGGTTATATGATAATTATAAATTTTGGAATCCAATATTGAACATTGGATGTCATACAAGAATACAAGATCATGCCCTTTATCTCAATTGTACTACATTATTCTCCATATTTTATTCTATTTTTATTCATCATTTCTTCAAGGAATTGCAAGAAAGATATATCCGATTCAACAAAAATAATATTTTGTATAAATCATAATATTATAGAGTAACAAATGTAAACTATGATAAATAGGTGTTATATTTAAGATTACACAAGAAATAAGCTAGATAAATGCAAAACCCTAAGTGCCAAAGAGAAAGAGTGAATTATTTGATTTCATGTTATCTCTCGTAGCTAAGCTAGATGGAAATAATGATGAACATGAAGGAGAGACTTTCAAAATTCTGAAAATATAATCTAGAACTATTGATAAGCTTCAGACCAGCATCCAAAGTGGGTGAGGTGCGTTTGGGCACCGGAGTCTCCTATTCGCACCCCGATCGTGAAAACGAATGGAACCTAAATTTTTTGGAGTCACAAAGTCACACCGGTAGTTATTTTTGGTCGCATGTATGTCATCGGATGATCGTAGAATTATCGTATAACCTTTCTTATGAAGTGTATGTAGAAAATGTAGTCCATTTTCCTTTGTATGAGTGCTATGCATCTCTCAAAGTGTGGGAATTGAAAATGAGAGAGCTCTCTGGATGAAGGTCGGTTCATATTCCTCTGTTCAGTGCACACGTAAAATTTGGCAGAGGATCTACTCTAAAACCTACTCTAACTTGCCAAGGAGATAGGGTTAAGAAGATGCAAGAAAATAAACCTAAGCTAACAAGGTGATGCACCAAAGGAATGTTGAACACCTACTTGCAAATAGACACAAACCATAAAAATGCATACAATCACCATGCATAGTTAACCAAACTATAATGAGAGATCATGAGGATGCAATGAACACAAGAGAGGGTTGAAATCATTCACGGAATTATCTTATTACTCCAAATATTATGATACAATGCATTAAATGGTGAAAAGGCAAAAATTGCATTTACAGTCTATATGGGAGGTTTGAAACTCCATGAATTCACATGCCAAAGATAATAAGGGAGGGTGCAAAAAAATTTCCAACCCTTTACAATGAGCCAAGCTCTTACCTTTATAGATGAAGTGAAGAGAGGAGAAGGAAAGGAGGTGGGAAATCTGATTTGGAAGCTCAACCACTAGCCATCAATGCTTGCAAATCCACCCATAATCTGTCAAGTCTGGCTCTCCATGTCTGTTTGGTGTGTTGAAGAAGGAAGAATGGTGGATCAAATCAAATCTGATCTGGTTGTTGAAGCAATTAGATCATACATTAATGGCATGAAAGATGTTTTCCTATTTTTCACCCACCTAACCTTGTCAAAATTAAAGTTTCAAGCTTCCATGGCATAGAGGAGGTCGAGACCTTTCCAATGGTACAAAATTTTTTGAATTTCGAGCACTGGATCAAAAGATATGCCCATTTGAATATTTGAATCGAATCTCATAAAAATGGAAAAAACAAGTTTTGCAAAATGGATCTCATGAGCCCGAAATCACTTTGGTACCTTTTAAAAATTTTTTTTTTTTTTAAAAATCCTCCTACAGCCCCGCAGCCCAAAATTCACTTTTTCCCAAAAGCCTCATGAGGCCCAAAATTGAAATTGTGCTATTTGCAAAAGTTGTAAAATTTCCAAAGTTTCCTACTACCGCTTCCCCTCGCAGCTAACAAAGGCCTAACACATGTGGCTTCTCTAGGTGTCGGTGGAGGTGTGGCTTACTTTTATACTTTATGCCTTTTCAAAACAAAAGCCAAAATTCAAACTGCCTCCATGACCCGCCTCCCGATTTGACTTGAAACATGGCCACATGTCCCTTTACTGGGCCTTAGGTATTTTTCTTCATTTGGCGCAAAGATCCTCCACGGCTCACAAGCCCGTAATTGTAAATCGCGCCTTTTAGCAAAAGTTACAAAATTTCAAAATGCCCGCAGACCCACTTGGCCCAAATTTACACTTGGGCAAAATTTCCTCCATGCCCCGCATATTCACTTAGCAAAAGAAATCATCCTTGGGCTCAGGCCTGCTGGACACATTAGTAAATTGGGCCTTTTACAAAAAAAAATGCAAAATGCCAACATATCTCCACCACCCACTCCACAATCTTCCCCTTGGGAAAAATCCTTCCAAGGTGCCCATCGCTTTTGGCAAAAAATCCTTCCAAGGCCCGCTGGCCAATAAATTTGCAAAATATGAAGAGTTAGAAGGACTTCTTTACATTTTTGGAAAGGGGAAGAAATTTCCTATCTAATGAAGATGTTTTTAGGAAACCTTAAGTGCTTAAAATATCTAAAAATCAGATTGAAGCACTAAAGGAGGAAAAAGGGGGTTAGTTAACCAAAAATAAGCATGAGCTTATTTTGGATAACAATTTGGTGACTCATAGGGGACATCTTCCTGCTAGGTGGAAAGATCAGGCCTTTCCCAGAGCATCCATTGGGCATGGAGTCTACCTGTAATTTCAAATCTGTATGGAACTGCCTTCCACTAGTATGCATGCACTCTTATCTTTGCAAGAAAATCTTGGATTCAAGATTTGTGAGAGTAGAGAGTTGTTTAAAACTTGGAAACTTCTCCCTCATTTGATTTTCTACAAACCTGATCTGTTGGAGTGCAATGAAAACATCCAGACCTACTCCAATATGGATACTCTACATATTTAATTTCTTGTGGCCACAAGTCTCTTCCATGAGTGAGATGAATTATATACAAGCATACACCAAAAGCAATAGAGCATGTGCACCAACACTTAGGGAAATTGAAACCTAAACTATAACAAGACAATGTGCATACACACTTGGAGAAATTGAAAACCTAGGCTAATATTTACAAGGGTGAGAAATTCTCCTTTTAGTAGTAGTGTTTGAGGTAGATCCCATTGACTGAATTTGCAATTCTTCACCATCCAATGTAGACAATTGGAAGGCATTGCTACTTTTACATCTTGTGACCATGTAGGGGCCACTCCAAATGGCATCAAACTTGGAATGCCTTCCTAGTTTTTCCCAATCTGCATCCCACTTTAGAACTAAGTCCCCTCTTGAAAGGTCCTTGTTCTTTCTTTCTTATCAAACCATCTTTTGACTAAGGCTTGATCTTTTCCATGGTCTACACTACATGTTCTCTTGTTTCTTCTAGTTCCATTAACTCTGCATACCTTGATTTCAATGGGTTCAAACTCAGACAACTCAACTGCTTTCATGAGTTCCAATGTGGGAAGCTCTAATGATATAGGCAACACTACCTCTTTCCCATAGACCATCTTGTAGGGAGAATTACCTATAGATCTCTTGGGTGTGATCCTATCAGCCCATAGAGCTGATTTGAGCTTTGTGTGCCAAGTTCTTTGATTTTCATCAAGAGTCCTTCTGATAATTCTTAGTAGGTTCTTATTTGTGGACTCTTCTTGGCCATTACCTTGAGGGTAATAGTTTGATGAAGTGCTGAGGTATACACCATTCTTGACATCCCATTCAGTGATCCTTGTACCAAGGAATGCCAATGCATTATCTGATATGATAGTGGCAGGGACTCCAAACCTAGTGACTATCCCTTCATAGAAATCCAAGATATTGGATTCATTTTCCTCCTTAAGTGCCACTGCTTCAGTCCACTTGGTGAAATAGTCTGTTGTGTAAGTATCCACTTGTGGCCTTGACTTGAATTTGGGTTAATCACTCCAATGAAGTCTAATCCCCATTGCATGAATGGTTGATCTACTGAAATTGATGAGGGGCAGGGCTGCTAACTTTTCCTTCCCTGTGAAGAATGCACACTTCTTGCATTTCTTGATCCATGAGTAGCAATCACTAAACACCGTAGGCCAATAGTAACTAGATTTCATGATTTTGAGAGCTATTACTCAAGGAGAAAAGTGGCCTCCTGCTTCTCCATCATGGAACTCATGCAACACCCTCTCAATTTGGCTCCCCAATGCACCTCAATAGAACACTATTGATGTCTTTCTTGAACAAAACACCATCAATAAGCACATATGGGATGGCTTGTAATCTGAAGTATCTCCTCTTTGCTTTGTTCCATTCTGGAGGGCATAAACCTGTTTGGAGATAATGCACCAAGGCTTGAGTCCAACATGGAATGGGTGCATCATTAGTTGGTTGCTCTTGATCATTCTACAGTAGTAGGACAACCTCTTCTTCTCCTTTTGACTCATCATGTGGTTTAGAAGTGAGCTGCTCACACAAACCTTTTCCACAAACCAACTTGGTCACTTTTATTTCAATGTCATATTCCATTACACAGGTGATCCAACCTACTCTCTTCTCATTCAAGTCCTTGTTTAGGAGAAATTCCTTGACACCAACATGAGACACTAACAGTTGGATCTTGTTGTTTGAGACCAAGTGTCTGAACTTCTTCAAACTCCTAATGACAAACAAGGACATGATTTTTCAATGAAATAATACCTTACTTCATAATCTTCTAAGCTCTAACTGAAGAATGCTATGGGCTGCTCTGATCCTTCTCTATTTAGTTGTACCAAGATAGCTAAGATTGTGTCTGATCCTCCAAAAGCATACAACATGAAGTCCTTTGAGAATTCTGGGTTGATAAGAGTTGGGGCTTGTGATATTACATGCTGCTTGATGGCCTCAAAACTCTCTTTTCCTTCTGCTATCCATTTGAATGCAAGACTCTTCTTCAACATCATTGTCAAAGGCTTCACAAGAGTGGAAAAATCAGGCACAAATCTACGAACAAAGTTTATTCTTCCCAAGAAGCTTTGGAGAGATTTCTTGTGTTGTGGCAATGGAAGTGTTCGATGGCTTCAACTCTTTCAGGATCAATTGTTAACCCTTCTCTTGAGACAATGTGGCCCAACAATTTTCCCTCATGTGCCAAGAATACACACTTCTTTGGATTCAATGACACCCCAAACCTTCTACATCTTTGGAATACTTTCCTGAGGTGGAAGAGATGGTCTGCAACATTCTTTGAGAAGATGATGATATCATCTAGATACACCAACACTATCTTGTTGATTAAGCCTTTGAATGCCATGTCCATAGCTCACTAAAATGTTGCTCTAACATTTGATAGTCCAAATGGCATCTTCTTATAAGCATATGTACCCCATTTGGTGGTGAAGGTTGTCTTGAACTGATCTTCTTCTTTCACCATTATCTATTATAGCCTGAGTATCCATCTAACAATGAAAACCTTTCAGAACCAGCTACAACCTAGCAATATTTTCTCCATCAAGGAAGTGGATAGTGATCCTTGAGTGATGCTCTATTTAGATCACGAAATTCTACACACAATCTGATTTCTCCATTTCTTTTCTCACAGGCACCAAGTTTGCAACCCAACTTGAATGCTTGATAGGGAAGATGATGCTAGCCTCAATTAGCTTGTTCAACTCTTTCCTCATGAGAGGTTCAATGTGAGGATTCACTGGCCTTTTCTTCTATCTGAAAGGCTTGGATTCAGGTTTTAATTCAATTGTATGCTCAGCCAATCTTGGGTTGAAACCTCTTAAATCCTTATAAGTCCATGCAAAGACATCTGGGAATTCTTGACAAAGTTGAACAAATTCAACTTTCTCTTGTGGAGTACTTACTTTTCCAATTTGCAATGTCTTTCCTTCATCTACTGAAATGGGCTCTGAATCTTCACCCTTTACTTGAATGTTTTCCTTTTCCTTCCTAGAACTGATCATTTGGGTTGAAGATTGACTCCAAGGTCACAAGACCTTTTGGTAATTTGTTGGTTCTCAGCTGCACCACTTGGTCACCATACTGTTGTTCCAATTTGTCTTGGTTTCTAGGAGAACTCAACTTCTTCTTGTAGAAAATTGACAATTTTCTAATCATTCTCAAGACTTGCCAACTTGTGTTGTTATCTGGGACATCTGGCCTCACAACCACCTTGATATGAGGTTGATACTTATCACACTTTGATACTTTCTATAACATCAAATGCTACCCCAATTGCTGTCAGTCTTGTCTGTTGCTTCATTCTTCTTTCTTGGAATGGAATTGATGCTAAAAGCTTCAAAATATTCAATGAGATCCCATACCCTATTTTTATAGCTTCTTCAAGTAGGTCATTCTTTGTAGCATGTTGTCCTCTGACTTGGTTCACAATCAGCTCACTATCACCAAATATTTGTAGATTCTTAATGCCTCTCCTCCTTGCCCAATGAAGTCCATGAATCAAAGCCTCATACTCACTGTGTTGTTTGAGAAAGAAAACTAGAAGTGAAAAGTTGAGTAATATCTTATGCCTTGAGGTGAAACAAGCATAGCTCCTCCTCCTACACCTTGTCTACTTCTTGAGCCATCAAATAATAACTACCATACCTCATTATCATCCTTGTGGTCTAGCTTAGTGATGCTTAGGGAGAGGATGATTCTCTTCATGCAAGAAATAAATCCTAATTCAGATTCTTCCATTTCTTTGTAAGGGTCAAAAGCATGTATTCTTGTTTTCCCATTCATCAAGAGTCAAGTCTAGAATACATCCAACCTTGGTATCAGCTTCATGGGTGCTTGGATAATCCTCTTGATCAAATGTTGAACAATTTGCATTGATTGACTCGAGTGTATGAGGCTCAATATGGAATTTTGCAATAGGCTCAGATCTGATTATAGCCTTAGCTCCATACCTTGTTCTAAATAACATGTGTGACCAATCAGCAGACAAATAACCTCCAATTTTAGCAGTGAAGTCTCTTGACAAACACAATGCAAAGAGTGGTGGCAAGTCTATGACTGATACATCTTGCAAGACGGTCACATTGGGACATGCATGCAATGTGAGGCTCAAATATTTGATTACTCCAACTATTGTTACTATTGTCCCATCCAATTGCACCACACCTTTGGAAATGACTTCATATTGAAGACCTAGCTGATCAGCTATTTGTTTTGGCATCACAGAGCTACTTTCTCCTAATCAATCATGTAATTATGCACCAATTTATCTCCAATGATCAATGAGATATAGAATGGTGGGGATTCAAATTTTTACCTTGTTGTCCTCCATGATTTCCTTCAGGATAAGCGCATTGGTAAGCACTTTCTCTTGCTGATTGGGTGACTGATTTGATGTTGACCAATTTTCCATAGTAACTTGCAATAGGTCTCTTTGTCCTGGGATAGCCAATGACTCCCACATTGAGATGTTTACATTTGTCCTCTTCATCTTCTCAATGATGTTGAATGGAGATGAACTATCTTTCTTCCCCCTTTTCTCTACATTCTTTCTCTTACACATGGGTTGTTACAACTGGCACTTGAGCTGGTCTAGAAGGTGGCTTGGGTTTCCTTACACATTGGGAGTTGCACTTTGATTGCTAACACCTTGTGGAGTGATGGAGGGTTGTGGATCACTTGAATTTGATGATTTTCCTTCTCCAATATTCCTTTTTGGACCGTGTATTGCTCTACACTTTGAGAAGGGGTTTGATTTATACCACAAAAATATTCAGCCTACCAATTGACAAGTGTTGTCTCATTTGGAGGTTCCTCTTGTGAGATGCTCCCTATTCTAATTTCCTTCTTGGCTTGTCTCTTGTTCCACACCAGTTGTTATCACCATAAGAGATTGATTCAAAGCACCATTAAAACACATTGACTTGGTTATGAGGTTGATTGCATGGGAAACACCAATCATATTCCTGAGCCATGTTATTTTTGCATTGGTACTAAGGCTCTAGATGTGGATGCAACATTAGGATTGTAAGGCTGGAATGGTCTATTAGCAGGAGGCTTTACTTGGTTCGATTTATGTTTTGAATGGGTGGCCTATTAGGCTGATATGGTGGTCTATTGGGTTGAGTTTGAGGTTGATATGGAGGTCTAAAATTTTGAGCTTTCTCCTCTTAAGTGTCACCAACTCATTACCCAAATTTTGTAGTTGCTTCATGACTTCTTGGAGCTCATTTGAGGCACTGGAAGATGAAGTAGAAGCTTCAGTTGAATTTTAATTTCTTGGAGCAGGAATGGGAGCTAATGTGGGTGTTTGACTAGTACTTAGAGCTCCTAATTCTGATATAGAGGCATAGGTGGCCTAGGTGCAAGTTTACCAACTTGGATCAAGCAATTTTCAGCTCTAATAGCAATGTTATAGGCCATGGGTAAAGTTATACCTCCCATGGATTGAATCATTATAGAAATATCAGAATTTAAAGCTTTAAGAAAGTATAGGAAAGCACCTTCATCTATTGGTCTCATGGCCAATGGAATCCTATCCCATGTCCTTTGAAATATGAAGTTGAAATTTCAATCAATTGTCATTAGGAGCCCTCTTAATGGTTGTCAATTGTTCCAATAGAGATAGGTTATCCCCTTTTCTCCAAATTGATTGTGAAGAGTTGTGCACAGATGGTCCCAATTTGAGATAGAGCCTGCTGTTAGACTCCTAAACCATTGCAAATCTTTACCCTTGAATGAAGAGGCTAACAATTTGACTACAATGTCCATCTCAATGATTTCATGAATTACATAGACATTTGCAATGTCTTGAATGTGGTCACTAGGAGTAGTCTAGTTTTCTCTAGTGAAATATGGAATGCTCTTCAATGCTGCAATTGGACCTAGATTTTTGCATTGAGAGCAAGTGGGCTACTTCTAGTGAAGTTGACATAGGGATTGGGTTGTGCCATTCTGATTGGCCTAAGAACCCTTGTTGATTGAATGAAAGGCCTACTAGGGGGAGGTGTTGACAAAGTTCTATTTGGTGGAGATGGATACCTTTGAGCTCTTCTTCCTCTCCTTGCTATGTCTGGGGACAAGTGTAGATAGACAAACAATCCTTCTTCTCTAGTTCTTGATCTAGTTTGAATTCTTCTCATGAATCTGACCAAGCCTAGGGCTGCTGAAACTAGTGGACTCTACCTCTTTTGGAGTCGCCAGATGTGTAATTTCAAAGCTCCTTACAAGCTGAAAACTTACAAAAAGTGCACATCAATCTTGCTGCAATAAAAATGGAGACCTCTTGTCCCACTGGACGTGCCAAAAATTGTTGATGCAAAATCACAAAGACA
This sequence comes from Taxus wallichiana var. yunnanensis, assembly GCA_018340775.1. Taxonomy (NCBI): domain Eukaryota; kingdom Viridiplantae; phylum Streptophyta; class Pinopsida; order Cupressales; family Taxaceae; genus Taxus; species Taxus wallichiana. The sequence goes on along the minus strand of CM031237.1, from coordinate 71,278,512 downwards.
CCCAAATGTTTGAACTCAATGGGTTGAGACTCTCAGTGTGATTGCATAACATGAAGCATCTCTCAAAGTGTGGGACTTTGAAAATGAGAGAGCTCTCTGGATGAAGGCCGGTTCCTATTCCTCTATTCAGGTGCACACATAAAATTTGTAGAGGATCTACTCTAAAACCTACTCTAACTTTCCAAGGAGACAAGGTTGAGAAAGATGCATGAAATAAACCTAAACTAATAAGGGTGATGCACCAAAGGAATGTTGAACACCTGCTTTATAATTAAACACAAACCATCTAAATGTAATACAACCACCATACAAAGATAACCAAATTGCAATGAGAGATCAGATGAATGCAATGAACACTGAGAGGGTTGAAAATCATCCACAGACATGTATTATTGCTCCAGAATTGATATAGTACACTACAATGGCCAAGAGGCAAGATTACATTACAACTTGAATGGGAGGTTTGAAAACTCCACAAATTCACTTGCAGACAAGGGAAGAAGGGAGGGTGCAAACAAAAATTTCCAACCTTTAGAAAAATGCCCCTCCTTATAATATATAGGAAGAATGGGAGAAGGAGATAGAGAAAACTCAAATTCTTGCTCCAACCACCCAAGAAATGCATTGAATTTTCCTGAAAAAAATGATGGGTTCCATGAAAAACCCATGCCTCCCATGCAAGAAAGGAAGCTTATACCTCATTAATGGTGGTAGGTGAGAAACCTAGGACACCCCAAAAATGGGGAATTGTATTTTTCATTTTTAAGAACTTAGTCCCACTAATTTGAGAAATGTAATTTTTCCCTCAAGAAAGATTAAACAAACAAGAGCTCGAGCTATTTCAAAGAATCAAGAAGTCCGAAGTCCGAAATTTTGGACTTTGGAGGTGGAGATTTTTGGAGATCTCAATGAACAAAATGTCCGAAATTCTAAAAGTCTGAAATTTCAGACTTTTAGGTTTCTGAGTTTTCAAAGATCTCAGAGTGCAAAGTTGAAAAAATGAAAGGAAAATTTCTAAACCTGAAATTCTCGAAGTCCGAAAGTTTAGAATTTTGGGTTTCTGTGATCTCTTTGAGAGCAAAAACTGAAATCTAAAATTCTAAAAGTCTAAAATTTCATAATTTCAAGTTTTTGAGTTTTTGAGGTGCTAGATTCAGTGGTTTCGAAGCCTCAAATGACAAAATTGGAAAAATGAATGGAAATGTTTGAAATTTTGAAAGTCTAAATCTTGAAAGGGTTCGCATTTTGAAGGTCAACGTAGGTTTTGGGGTCAACATGGTGGCATTTTCAGATTTCAAGGTTTGGGTTTTCAGACTTCGTGAGTCTTCTGACCAAAATGGAAAAAGATAACTCAATGTCCAAAAATATGAAACCCGAAAGTCTAAAATTTCAAACTTTCAGGCTTTCAGGTTTCAGAATTTCCAAACCCTCAACCCGCCATTTTTGCAGAATGACACCTCGAACTTCAGATGGAAATAACTTTTGGCTGGGAGCTCAGATTTGAGAAAGAGTGGACTTTTTGGAAATCTCTTGACGTCTGCTACACAATGAGGAAATTAGTGAGACTAAGTTAGTAAAAATAAAGAAATACAGTCTTCCATTTTTTAGGGTGTCAGACTTCTCACCTACCACCATAATGAAGTATGGGCTTCCTTTCTTGCCCAACAAGGAACAACACATGGAGGCATGGGTTTTATAGTATAACCCATCATTGTTGTAGGAAAATTCAATGCATTTCTTTGTTGTTTAAAGTGGGATTTTGAAAATTGATCTATCTCCTTCTCTAATTCTTCCTATATATTATAAGGAGGGGCATTTTTCTAGAGGTTGGACATTTTTGCTTTGCACCCTCCCTTCTTTCATTTTCTGCAAGTCAATTTTGGAGTTCAAACTTCTCATCTAAACCGTAAATTCAATCTTTCCTTCCATTATCAGATTAAATGTATCAAATCTTTAGAGCAATAATAAAAAAGTCCGTGGATGATTTTCAACCTCTCTTTTGTTATCGTGCATCTTCTTGATCTATCATTGCAATCTTGGTTACTTGTGCATGGTGGTTGTATTAATTTTTAATGGTTTGTGTTTAATGGTAGAGAAGGTGTTCAACATTCCTTTCGGTGCATCACCTTTGTTAGGATAGGTTTAATTTCTCGCATCCTCTTAACCCCGTCTCCTCGGTAAGTGAGAGTAGATTTTAGGATAGATCCTCTACAATATGATTGTGTGCATATGAACAGAGGAATAGGAACCGGACTTCATCCGGAGAGCTTTCCCAATTGTAATGTCCCACACTTTGGGAAAATCTCCATGTTATGTAATCACACTAAGAGTCTCAAACCATCGAGTCAGCAGACACTCGGGGGTGTTGTGCTTACGCATCAATAGTTTTGGCGTGCTCCGGTGGGAAGAGAAGGTCATTCCACAATATTTGAAGGCATTCTCAAGAAATTCAGATTTAGAAATTGCAAGTTCTCCAATTTTGGTCCTTTCACCTCTCGAGGCTAAACTCCAAAATTGATATCCAGTGCTTAACTTCTTCAAACAGGTCCAAATTTTACCAGTTGATAGATCGGGGGCTAATCTTAAAAAGGGTATTTTAGTTTTTGAAATTTTGATTTTTGTAATTTTAGAGCTTTTTGAATTTTAGGTTTTGGGATTTCAATTTTAGGTTTCGGTTTTCTAACTTACTGTTTTGAGATTTTGGAATTTCGACTTCTCCAAATTTTGGGGTTTCGTGTTTCAGACATTTGGAGGTCTTGCATTTTCGGTTTTCGGACTTTCATTCCAAATAAATTTTCAACCTCCAAAATCTCAAATACACAGGTCCTTCAAAGTTTTAATTTTAATTTTGTCAAGTTTGGTGTGTAAAATTTTTAAATCTAGCCTATATAGGCTCATTTTCCAACACATTTGGTGACTCCAAAGGGATAGAATTCAGTAGTGTAGTAGCACAGGTTTGCCCAGTACATGAGAAGAATTCAAACTAGGTTTGACACTTGAGAAGAGGGATTTTTTTCTACTTGCAATTGTCACTAGGTAGAGGAAGGAGAGGAAGAAGACCACAAAGATCACCATCTCCACCTAATAGGACCTTGTCTACACCTCCACCTAGTAGACCTTTTCTTTAATCAACGAGAGTTCTTTGACCAATCAGGATGGTGCAACCCAATCCCTATGTCAACTTCATGGGAAGTAGCCCACTTGCCCTAAATGCTCAAAATCTAGTTCTAATTACAACACTAAAGAACATCCCATATTTCACTGGAGAAACTAGACAACTCCGATTGACCACATCCAGGACATTGCAAATGTCTATGCAATTCATGAAATCAATGAAATGGATATTGTGGTCAATTTGTTAGCTTCATCTTTTAAGGGTAAAGATTTGCAATGGTTTAGGAGCCTAACAATAGGGTCTATCCAGAATTGGGACCATTTGTGCACAGCTCTCCACAATCAATTTGGGGAAAAGGGAGATAATCTATCTTTATTGGAACAATTGACAACAATCAAGAGGGCTCCTAATGAACAAATGATAGATTTAAATTTTCATTTCCAACAAATATGGGATAGGATTCCAATAGCTCCTAGACCAACTGCCAAAGGAGCACTCCTCTATTTCTCAAGGATATAAATTCAGATATAGCCATAATGATCCAATCAATGGGAGGTATAACATTGCCATTAGAGCTTAAAACTTTGATTCAAGATGGTAAGCTAGCACTAAGGTCACAAATGCCTCTCTTTCTAGACATGGGAACTCCTAGAACAAGTCAAACACCAGAGTTGAATCCCATTCCACTCCCTATAAATCAAATAAATAGTGAGGGTTATACTTCTTCGATCACTTCAAAATAATTAGAGGAGGTTATGAAATAACTACAAAACCTAGGAAATGAGATAGTGACTATCAAGAGACAACAAGCTTAGAGTTCTAGACCAGTATTAGCCTCAAACTTAGTATCAAACTAGGACCCCATATCAGCCAAGTAGACCACCAAATCAGACTTGAAATCAAAACCAAAACCAGGGGAAAATCTCAAGTTGCTAGACCATTCCGACCATATGAACCAAACGCAACTTCAACATCGAGAGCCTTGGTGCCAACACAAAACAACATGGCACATCGACATGACCGGTGTTAACCCGATAATCTTTCTCAAAATCAATCAAAGTGTTTCAATGGTGTACTAAATCAAGATTTGATGGTGCAAACCATTGGTGTGTCCCAACAACCAAGCCAAGAAGGAAACTAGCAGCAAGAAACACAACTAGAGGCACCACCAATGGAAACCACATTGGTCAATTGGCACACATAAGACTTTTGTGGAGTTAATCAACCTCCTTTCTAGGGTGTATCTGCTAACACATGATCAAAGAAGAGGAATATAAAGGAGGGACAACCATCTAATCCAGTTGTTTCTCAGCCCACTCCTACACAACAAGGAGTTAGTAGACCAAATGCAGCCCCCAATGTGTAAGATCAGCCTAAGGAACCCACTCGGAGCAGCACATGTGCCTATTCAAGCTCTAGAAAAGTTTGTGCCAAGTAAGGGGAAAAAATGATAATTCATCCCCTTTCAACATCATCGATCAGATGAAGAAAACACATGTGAAAATTTCCATGTGGGATTCACTAGCAATCCTAGGAAAATGAGATTTGTTGCAAGCTACAATGGCTAATTGGTCTACCTCGAATAGATTAGACCAAAGTCAGGAGAAAGTTATCACTAATGTAGTGCAATAGGGTGGTGGTCAACCAAGTAAAAATTTGAAGCCTCCACCATTCTATGTGTCATTGATTATTAGGAACCACTTGGTACATAACTGCATGATCAATTTGGGTGCAAGTAGTTCAGTGATGCCCAAGCAAATAGCAGATCAATTGGGACTAAAGTATGAACCACTTCTAAAAGGAGTAGTGCAACTAGATGGGAAAGCAAGAGAACAGTTGGGCTTATCAAGGGGCTAAACCTAACACTACATCCATGCCCAAATGTCATAGTTTTGCAGGATGTATCTATCATTGACTTACCACCACTCTTTGCACTATGCCTATCAAGAGAATTTACCGCCAAAATTGATGAGATCTCTCTCGTGGATTGGTCACACATGATTTTCGTGGATGAGGTATGGAGCTAAGGCTACAATCAGTCGAACCAATTGGAAACTTTCACATTGAGCCTCATATGCAAAGTCCTATCAATGCAAATTGCACACCTTCGATAAAGAAGAATGTTTAAATGATTTAGAAACAGGTACTAAGGTTGAGGGTATTCCAGGACTCGACTCTGGATGAATGGGAAAATAAAAGGCATTCATTTTACCCATACAAGGAGATGGAAGAATCTGAATTGGGTGGTACATGAAGAATATTCGCCCATTCCTAACATCACCAAGCTAGAAAATAAAGATGACAATGAAGTTTGGCAACTATTTTTTGATGGTTCAAGAAGCAAACAAGGTGTTGGAGGTGGTGCAATGTTGATTTCACCACAGAACATCAAGTATTATTCACCTTTCGATTCTAGTTTACATGTTCAAAATACATAGATGAATATGAGGATTTGATTCATGGACTTCATTAGGCTAGAAAATGGTCATAAATAATTTGCAAGTATTTGCCGATTGATAGCAAGATAATCGTTAATCAAGTCGGGGCGCATGATGTAAAGAATGATCTAGTTAAGAGGTACAAAAATAGGGTATAGGACCTAGTTGAGGATTTCGAAGCTTTCAACATTGAGTGCATACCCAGGAAGAAGAATGAAGTTGAGATAGATAGCTCGCAGAGTTATAGAAATGTTTAATGTGGTTTTTATATATATCTACCCCCTAGGTAAATATAGACAACAACAGAATATGGAAATCAAGGAAAATCGAAATCCTTCATTTCGGTTTCAGAGGGTGCATTGCATGCCTCTACTCCTGCCAAGGTCATTTCAGGTTTTCATGCATGCAAAACAAGTCTGGAATTCCGAATCCTTCATTTTGGGTTTTGGAGGTTTCCAAATAGGTCCCCAGTCCTGAAATCCTTCATTTCAGGTTTTGGGGGATGCATTGCATGGTCGAAAACTTGACACAAAGAAAATATGTTTTGCATGGTTGAAAACCCGACACGAATGATTTTGGGAAACACGAGACATGAAGCATGAAAATCACAAGACATGTCCCGATGCTTGGGAGTTCCGAAAACTCAAACACTACCTAGGAAAATCAGGTTTTGAAGTCGGGGAAACAAGTCGAGAAAACATGGGGCAAAAACATGTCGAGCCACCTTCAAAACCCAATGCATATGCAAGTCCAACTTCCGAACTCAAACAAAGGAAATATTGGCAACACTAGCGGAAGTGGGTTTTAGGAAAACATAAGCATAAAACACATGTTGAGCCACCCTCCAAACCTAATGCAAATGCAAAGGAGAATCTCGAACCCGACAGGAAGCAAACCCTAACTCAAGAAATATTCAAATGGCCATAACTTTTCACAGAGCTCGGATTCATGCAAGGTTGGACTTTTCATAAATCTTATAGGGTCCTCTATCTTTATTTGGGTGAGAAAATTTTCTTCAAAATTAAAAATACAATTCACTATTTTTGGGTTTGCTAGGGTTCTCACCTACCGCCATAATGAGATGAATTAAATGCAATCGGAGGTGGTTGGGGTAGATTTCAAATTCCTCTCTTCTCCCTCTCTTTTCTTCCTATAAATTGTAAGGAGGGGCCTCTTTCTAAAGGTTGAAAATTCTTGTTTTGTTCCTCCCTTCATCTCTTTGACAGTGAATTTGTGGAGTTTCGGACCTTCCATTCAAACTATAAGGCATGTTTTTGCCTTTTAGCCATTAGAATGGACTGTATAAATATTTGGAGCAATAAAAACTAAGTTTGTGGATGATTTCAACCCTCTCTTGTATTCATTACATTCAAATGATCTCTTATTGCAACCTTGGTTACATGTGCATGTTTATTGGCAAAACAGCTTTTCATCATTCCTTTGGTGCATCACCTTGGCTAGATTAGGTTTATTTTCTTACATCTTCTCAACTCTGTCTTAAAGCAAGTTAGATTAGGTTTTTGAGTGAACCCTCTCAATTTTTATGTGTGCATCTCGAACAAAGGAATAGGAACCGACATTCATCTCGAGAGGTTTCCCACCGCAAGGTCCCACACTTGGGAAAAGCTCAATGTTATGCAATTACACCGAGAGTCTCAACCCATCGAGTTGCGGACATTCAAGGGTGTTGTGATTTACCATCAACAAAGTTGATAGCATCAAAAGAGACAAAAACACAACCACATATCCATGTGATTATAAGGCCATCAGATTCAGACAATAACACAATCTAGAAGGTGTTTGAAAATGATCAAAATATTGTTAATTTCTTGTAAGAAAAGGCAGAATTATCATCTAGAATCGAGATAAATTGGAGCAGCAGGTATGGGGATCAAGTAGTGTAGTTAATTCTGACCAACAAGATTCCCAAAGGTTTAGTAACATTGAGTCAATATTCAATCCTAATTCACCATTTTCATAAAGAGAAGGCTAACATACATGTTAAAGGGGAAGATTCAGAACGTGTTTCGGTTGGGGAAGGAAAGACACTCCAAATTGGTAAAGTAGCTATTGAGCGGAAAGATATGAGTTCACACAACTTTTCCAGGATTTTCTAGACGTCTTCGCTTGGAGATACGAAGAATTAAGAGGATTCAACCCAAAGTTAGCACAACACACAATTGAACTGGATCCAAATGCTAAGCCCATCAGGAAAAAGAAAAGACCAATCAACCCACACATTGAGCCTCTAATGAAGAAAGAGCTAAACAAGCTAATAGAGGCAAGCATTATATTTCCAATCAAGCATTCAAGTTGGGTTGCAAACTTGGTACCGATCAGAATAAGAATGGAGAACTAAGGTTGTGCATGGAATTCTAAGAATGAATAGAGCATCTCTCAAAGACCATTACCCACTCCCTTCAATGGAACAAATCTTACAGGTAGTATCCGTTCAAAAATATTTTCTCTCCTAGATGGATACTCGGGGTATAATCAGATAATGGTGAAAGAAGATGATCAGTTCAAAACGACTTTCACCACTAAGTGGGGCACCTATGCCTACAAAAATGCCATTTGGATTGTCAAATGCTAGAGCCACTTTCCAAAGGGGGACGGACATGGAATTCAAGGGTTGATCAAAAAAATAGTACAAATATATCTTGACGACATCACTACATTCTCCAAAGATGCGTCCAATCACCTCTTTCATCCGAGATGGGTATTTCAAAGATGTAGGAGATTTGTGGTATCATTGAATCCCAAAAATGTATATTCCTTACTCATGAAGGAAAGCTCCTAGGACATATTGTGTTAAGAGAAGGATTGGTGATTGACCCGAAAGAGTTGAAGGAATTCAAGCATTTCCCTTCCCATGTCATAAGAATGCTCTTGAGCTTCTTACGAAGGATCAATTTTGTTTGCAAGTTTGTACCAAACTTTGCCACTCTTGTCAAACCAATAATGCTGATGTTGAAGAAGAGCATGGAATTCAAGTGGATAGCTGAAGGGAAAACAAGTTTTGAGCATATCAAAGAGGCCATATCACAATATCCAACTCTCATGAATCCATAATTCTCTAAGGAATTCGTGCTCTATGCCTTTGGTGATCATGACACAATTTATACAATCCTAGTGCAACCAAACAAAGAGGGTTCTAAACAACCGTTTGCCTTCGTTAGTCAAATTTTGGAAGACTACGAGGTGAGATACTCCTTCATTCAAAATCATATCCTTGTAGTGATAAGGAGTTTAAAGAAATTCAAACATCTAATCTCAAACAACAAGATTCAACTGCTAGTCTCTCATGCGGAGTCAAGGAATTCCTTCTAAATAAATATCTGAATGAGAAACGTGCAGGATGGATCACTCGATTCATGGAATATGACATTGAAATTAAGGTTATTAATATGGTATGTGGAAATGGACTATGTGAATAGCTAGCCTCGATTCAACAAGTTGATGCAAGTAATGAAAATGGGGTTATTTTGGTACTACAAGATGGTCAAAAACAAGTAAATGATAATGTGCCTATCCCTTGTTGGACTCAAAATATGATACACTTCCTACAAATAGGACTATTCCCTCCAGAAATGAGAAAAGAAAAGAGGAGATACTTCATATTACAATCCATTCCATATGTGCTTGTTGATGGTGTTTTGTTCAAAAGGGACATCAATGGTGTTCTACAGATGCATTGGAATGAATCAAATTGAGAGATTGTTACAAGATTTTCACGATGGAGAAGTCAGAGGTCATTTTTCCCATGGGTAACATCTCTCAAGATAATTAAGGTGGGTTATTATTGGCCCACAATGTTCGAAGGGGCTGTTATACGTGAATTAAAAGGTGTAAAAATGTGCATTATTCACACTTCCAAAGAAATACTAGTAGCATTTCCATTGCACCGAATTTCATTTGACCAACCATTCATGCAATTGGGATTGGACTTCATTGGGGTCATCAATCCAAAATCAATCCAAGGCCACAAGTAGATACTCACAACAACATAATATTTCACCAAGTCAACCAAGGCGGTAGCACTTGTTGGTACCCAAATTTGTTATCCTTTTCATTCGAGCATCATTAGAGATATGGCATAAAGCTTGAAGTCAGATAGATCATGATGCATGTTGTTTTGTAGCTAGGGATGTGATCTAACTAGCACTCAGATTTGTGGAGAGATGGATAGCACTTTGAAAGGATTTGATCTGACCCTCACTATTTTAGGTTGTGCCTTTCAACCAAGGTAAGAGAACCTACATTGTAACCCCCAAATGGTGAAGGAGATGAAGATATCCCTCAATTTATGTAAATAGTATGAAAATTCCTTGGGAAAATATGATCAATACTCCAAATCTGACTTTCACAAGTTGTCACTCCCAGATTATGGAGATATTTTCAATGCAAGGCAAGGGTTACTGAAGACATTGTATAATCCTGATTTTCCTTGTGAATTTTTGTAGATGGGTTAGATCCTTTTGTTGACACACAATGCAATGCAGGGGTAGTATGGGTAGGATTAGTTTGTTTAGAATGATTTTTTGGTGGGGTATTGATGAGACAAACTAGGATATATCAGATCTTTGACAACCTCTACAATACTTGAAACAACTATCAGATACAATGCTTCAAATAATCAAGACATTCTTTCAACTAGAAGAGGCATAAATGGAAGCCAAGGCAACAATCTCCACACAATATTTGAGAAATCACCACAAAATCTTGAAGTAAAGAACTCAATTAAACACAAAAATCAATTATAAAACCATGCCTAAGGTACCCCTAAAGGATTACAAGCAATTGTTATCCAAATTGCACCCCGAGGGTAAAATTTGATAACATGCATTAAATTCTCAAGTCCCGAGCAAATAGATTGATTTAGGGCAAAAATCATGTTTCTAGGGTTCCTCGATTTTTTCTAACTCCTGTTCAAGAAGAAAAGAGCAAGTTCCGAGAAAAGGTGAAAAATTTGCGAAAAAACAAGCTTAGGCCAGAAAAATCATGAAAAAAATGGCTAAGTCCTAGCCTCTGCAATGATCGAGACATGAGGGAGATCTGGGCACGAATCGGCCGAAAGGCCACCAGCGTCTGGGAGGGGAGAGGGACATCTCTGGGACGAGAGGGACGCGAGAGACGCGAAAGCCGGTTGGACCGAAGGAGAAGAAAATTGACTAAGCTGTTGAGTGGCACAACTAGGACATTTGGGCCGTGAGGACGCGAACCGCCTGGATCGGCCGGCGAAGCAGCAGAACTTCGGTTCGGGACATTTGGGATAGAGGGACGCGGAAGACGCGGATAAATTAAGGAGCCGAGAGCCAATCAATTAACGCCACGTGTCATCGGATGAAAGGAGGACAGAGAAGCCCGATCGGGAAGATCGGAAGTTTTGTCCCAGATAGTTTAGGAAATCCGGATAGAAGGACGCGATGGACGTGAAAATCGGCAGCGGGCCGGGACGAATCAGAGATGCCACGTGTCACAAGGAGAAAGTCCAAAATTTCAAAGGGAAGGTTTGAAGCGACTGACCCGAGCCAATAAAAGAGGACACGTGTCCAATGGAGTAGGGAAATGTAGAGCTCGGGAGGAGTTAGAGAATTTAGCAAAAGTTTCGCCAAAAGCTAAAAGTAAAGGAAGACTCACGCCCCCTCCTCCAATCAATGCATGCCACGTGTCCTCAGTGGGCATGGGACGCTTGGAAAAAAAGTGAAAAGAGTTCCAAAATCACAAAAAGGTCAAAAATTTCAAGGAAAACCCACGGGTGAGAAGAGGAGAGAGAATTACGTACCCAATCAGCTCTTGACACGTGTCATCCAGTGTGCGAGGCGCTGGAAAAGTTTCAAAACACATTTTCATTGTTTGTGCCCTAAATCTTCGATCGACATATCTTTCGATCCAGAGCTCGATTTGCACGTTCTTTATATCAATGGAAAGCTTATGAAATTCTCTACATGATTCCGGGTTAATCTTGAATTTTGGTGTAGTTAGGAGAGAGAAGTTAAGAAACAACTCGACGCGTGTTCATGGCCAGAAGTGACATTTCAGCGACCAAATTTAACGCAGAATGGGTTGCATTCTCCTGCAATTCAGTCAAAATTGATAGGGTATGGGTTTGTAAGGTATCCCATGCCATTTTAATGCATATTCAATCAAGGAGGAATGAGTTCTCACATTTTCTCAGACGTTTGTCTCCGGGCTCGACCTATGCAATGTAAAAAGCCAGATTTGGCTCATTTCGAAGGGGGAACATTTTTTGGACATAGCAACTTCTTCTTTCACCTCCAAAGCAAGTGATTGCTTGGAAGAATCATACCTCTTCAAAGACTGTAATAGTTTTTACCTCTCTCGAGCTTGTAATGCGTGATTTTGACACTTGGAAATGATAATGCAAGCTTTGTGAATGAGTTTTAGTCCTTTGTTTGTATTATTTGCTTCATTTAAGATCCTAAATTATATCTTATCACCTGTGTATGTTTCATGTTGCAATCTTTGGTCTCGTGTCTATTTGCTTGACAACAAACTATTCACCACTCTTCTTGGTGCATCACCATCTTTAGTTAAGTTTCAATTTTTGCATCTCTATCCCTGTCTCCTTGCAATTTAGAATAGGATTAGTTTCGAACCTCTGTAGTTTTACAAAATATAGATCTAAATCGAAGAGTTCAAGGAACCATGCTCTAATCTAGAGATTCCTCTCTTAGTTTAACAAGTCCCACACTTGGAGAGAGGTTTCCATGTTGTGCAATCACACTAGATGCTAGAGTGATCAATCTAGAATCCCGATCTCGCATCCGTGGGTGCCGTGAGCCCGCACTAACAGCTTTGGCATGCACTGTGGGACCAGAGGTCTCATTTTTATTACAGCAAAGTTGATGTGCATCTGCTGCAATTTTCTTTCTTGAAAAGAGCTATTATTTGCATATCTGGCGACTCCAAGGGAAGAATCAACTGGTTTCAGCAGTGCAGGCCTGAAAACTCATGAGAAGAATCACCACAAGGTCAAGAGTTGGAGAAGAAGAAGTGATGTTTGAATACCTGCAATTATCTCCAAGAAGAAGGCAAAGAGGAAGAAGGATTCAAAGGTCCTCATCTCCACCAAACAGAACTCTCTTAACTCCTCCACCCGGTAGGCCTTTCATTCAATCAACAAGGGTTTTAGACCAATCGAATGGCTCAAAACAACCCCTATGTCAACTTCATAGGCAAAGCAGCCCACTTGCCCTCAATCCACAACATCCAATCCCTATTGCAGCCTTGAAGAAAATTCCTTACTTCATTGGAGAAAATCATACTACTCCAGGTCATCGTGTTAAAGATATTGCTAACCTTTGTGCAATCCATGAAATCAATGAAATGCAAGTGGCTATCAAGTTACTGGCATCTTCATTCAAGGGTAAAGCATTGCAATGGTTTAGAAGCCTTGGAGCTGGTTCTATCACAAATTGGAATCAGCTGTGTATAGCACTTCACGAGCAATTTGGAGAGAAGGGAGACAACTTGTCTCTTTTGGAGCAGCTGACAACCATCAAGAGAGCTCCCAATGAGCAGCTGACCGATTTCAACTTCAGATTTCAAAAGACTTGGGAGAGGATTCTAGTGGCAGTTAGGCCAATAGCAGAAGGTGCTTTTCTTTATTATCTCAAAGCTCTAAATTCGATATTTCTATGTTGATTCAGTCCATGGAGGCATAACTATCCCTATGGCTTATAGTATTGCCATTAGGGCTGAAAATTGTTTGATCCAAGCCGGAAAACTTGCCCCTAGACCTCCCATGCCATTGTTTCCAAGCTTAGAGAGCCCAAACACCAACCAAGCACCTATTTTGGCTCCTTCTCCCACTCCTAGAAACCGAGTTCAAATGAAGCTTCCACTTCATCTCCAAGTGCCCCAAATGAACTTCAAGAAGTCATGAAGCAATTGCAAAACCTAGGCAATGAGCTGGTTACTCTCAAAAGGCGTAGGCCCAAGGTTTTAGACCTTCTTATCAACCCTAGGTTCAGCCTAATAGGCAGCCATATCAACCACAAAGGCCACCTAATCCAGCTTGCAAATATGAATCAAACAAGGCCTCCCGCCAATAGACCAATTCAGCCCTATAATCCAAATGCCATATCTACCTCTAAGGCATTGGTGCCAACACAAAACAATGTTGCTCAAGAGTATGATTGGTGTTTTCCATGCAATGAACCTCATAACCAATCTATGTGCTTCAATGGTGCTTTGAATCAAGCATTAATGGTGACAACTACTGGTGTGGAGGGTGAAGGCAGTCAAGGAAACAACCAACAACAAGAAACATTCCAACAGCAATCAGCCCCAAATGACACCACATTGGTAAATTGGCAAGCAGAGGATTTTTGTGGCATGAACCGGAGTTTCCCAAGGTGTTGCAGCCAACACAAGGTCAAAAAGGAGGAATTTGGGTGAAGAGCAGCCATTAGCGCCAACCAATCTACAACCTTCCACGGCTCCACAAATGGTGGCAAGCAAAGTCTAGTTTCAAATGCACAAGGGAAGCCAAGAACAACCCCTAGGCCAACTCAAATACCAGTTGTTGCTGCCCACATGCAATGAGTGAATGTACAAATCAAGGGACAACAAAGAGATCCTTCATCACCATTCAAGATCATTGACCGGATGAAGAATACAAATGTTAATATATCAATGTGGGAATCCCTAGCTATCCTGTGCCAAAGAGATCTGCTGCAGCTGCATGAAGGACTCGCACAACTTCGAATCAGCAAATGCAAGACAAAGTGCTTATAAATGCTGCCCACTGCAGGGAAATCATGGAGGACAACAAGGTAAAATGTTGAAGCCCCCTCCTTTCTATGTTTCATTAATCATTGGAAATCAGCTAGTGCACAATTGTATGATAGACTCGGGGCAAGTAGCTCAAGAATGCCTAAACAAATAGGCCGATGAGCTAGGGCTCCAGTATGAAACAATGTCCAAAGGGGTAGTGCAGCTAGATGGGACAGCAATAGCAACAATTGGAGTGATTAGAAATCTGAGTCTTACCTTGCATGCATGTCCAAATAATGTTGTTTTACAAGATGTATCATCATAGATCTCCCACCACTCTTTTCCCTATGCTTGTCAAGGGACTTCACACCAAGATTGGGGGATATTTGTCTCGCTGATTGGTCACATATGCTTTTTTCGAACGAGGTATGGAACTAAGGATACAATCAGGTCTGAACCTATTGCAAACTTCTATATTGAGCCTTACACTCCAAGTCGATTAATGCCAATTGCTCAAGATTTGATCAATAAGATCACCCAAGCACCGATGAAGCCGACACCAAGGTTGGAAGCATCCCGGATCTAACTCTTGATGAATGGGGAAACAATATACATGCATTTGATCCTTATCAAGAAGTGGAAGAATCTGAGCTAGGGTCTATTGCATACACGAAGAAAATCAGCCTATTCCTAAGATCACCGAGCCAAACCACAAAGATGACAATGAGCTATGGCAGATGTTCTTTGATGGATCAAGGAGTAGACAAGGTGCGGGAGGTGGAACTATGCTCGTTTCACCTCAAGGAGTAAGGTACTATTCAGCTTTTAGATTTCAGTTTACATGCTCCAATAACACTGCTGAATATGAAGCCTTGGTGCAAGGGATGCATTGGGCAATCAAGAGAGGAATAAAGAACTTGCAAGTCTTCGGTGGACAAAGTGAATTGATTGTAAATCAGGTCAAGGGACAACATGCTACCAAGAATTATCTTCTCAAGTGCTACAAGAACAGGGTGTGGACCTCATGGAAGATTTTGAGGGTTTTGGCATCAAATCCATTCCTAGGAAAGAGAATCAAGTCTTGGACAGGCTTGCAGTAGTAGGGCGGTCTTTGACATTTTAGAAAGCATTCAACAAGACAAGGTACAGCAAAACATCCATGTGATTGTGAGGCCTTCAAGATGCAAATAATGATGTCACCGGCAAGTGTTTGAAAATGACCAGCAAATCATTCATTTCTTGCAAGAAGAAGCCGAGTTCTCAAAGAAAAATCAAGAAAAATTGGAACAATGATGACGGTGACCAGTGTGGTACAGCTAAGAACTAACAAGCTGCCCAAGGGACTTATCACTTTGGAGTCCATTTTTAACCCCAATGATCAATTTAGAAAGGAGAAAGCAAACATTCGTAAAGAGAGAGGATTCAAAGTCCATCTCGGTAGAGAAGAACAAACCATTGCAAATTGGAAGGATGACAATCCGAACAAGAAAGGTATGAGTTCATACAACTATGTCAAGAATTCCCAGGATGTGTTTGCTTGGAGCTATGAAGACTTGAAAGGTTTCAATCCCAACTTAGCCCAAGATACCATTGAATTGGATCCAAATACTAATCCTGTCAGTAGGTAGAACAAAGACCACCAATCCACACATGGAGCCTCTCATGAGGAAAGAATTGGATAAGCTGATTGAGTCAAGAATCATATTCCCAATCAAGCATTCTAGTTGGGTTGCCAACTTGGTTCCAGTCGGAAAGAAGAGTGGGGAAATCAGATTGTGTGTTGACTTCAGAGACTTGAATAGATCCTCTCTCAAGGACCACTACCCACTCCCTTCCATGGAGAAAATCTTGCAAGTTGTGGCTGGTTCGTAGAGGTTCTCATTGTTTGATGGCTACTCAGTTACAATCAGATTATGGTGAAGGAAGAAGACCAGTTCAAGACGGCCTTCACAACCAAATGGGGAACTTTTACATACAGAAAAATGCCATTTGGGCTATCCAACGCTGGTGCCACCTTCCAAAGGGAAATGGACATGGCATTCAAAGGTTTGATTAACAACGTGGTGCTGATTTACCTTGATGATATCACTGTTTTTCCAAAAATGCAGCAGATCACCTCTTTCATATGAGGCGAGTATTTGGACGTGTAGAAGATTTGGAGTGTCTTTGAATCCTATGAAGTGCATTTTCTTGCACACGAAGGAAAGCTCCTTGGCCATGTTGTCTCCAAAGAAGGATTAGCAATTGATCCAGAGAGGGTCAAGCCATAAGAGCACTACCATTGCCAAGCCACAAAAAGCCCTTCAGAGTTTCTTGGGGAGGATAAAATTTGTTCAAAGGTTTGTCCCAGATTTTTCAGCCTCCGGTCAAGCCCATCACCAAAATGTTAAAGAAGAGCATGGCTTTCAAGTGGACAACAGAAGGCAAGGAGAGTTTTGAAGCAATCAAAGAAGCCATTTCTCAAGCACCAACTCTCATCAACCCGGACTTCTCCAAGGATTTCATCCTCTATGCATTTGGAGGTAATGACACTATTTCTACCATTTTGGTATAGCAGAACAAGGATAATGATGAGCAGCCAATTGCCTTCTTCAGCCAGAGCCTAGATGACTATGAGGTGAGATACTCTTTTATTGAGAAGCATGTGCTTGCAGTAATCAGAAGCTTGAAGAAATTCAAGCATTTAGTCTCAAACAACAAGGTCCAGTTGCTGGTCTCACATGCTAGGGTCAAGGACTTCCTCCTCAACAAGGATTTGAATGAGAAAAGGGTAGGTTGGATCACCCGTGTCATGGAGTATGACATTGAGATCAAGATCACCAAGCTGGTAAGAGGGAAAGGATTGTGTGAGCAACTGGTCTTAGGGAAGCAAAAAGAAGTATGCATTGAAGAAGAGGTTGTTTTGACAGTCCAGGACAACCATGAGCCAAGTGGCAATCAAGAAGAAGACAATGCTGCCCCCACTCCTTGCTGGACCCAAGGTATTATACACTTCCTAAGCACAGGCCTATGCCCTCCGAGAGATGAACAAGACCCAAAGGAGACACTTCAGATTGCAGGCTGTCCCATATGCCATTGTTGATGGAGTTTTGTTCAAAAAAGATGTGAATGGAGTGCTACTGAGATGCATTAGCACAAATCAGATTCAGAGGGTGTTGGAAGAGTTCCATGGTGAACCAAATGCTGGTGGTCATTTTGCACCAAGAGTGATAGCTCTAAAAATCATGAAGGATGGTTATTATTGGCCTAAAATCTTCAGTGATTGCTATGCATGGATCAAGAGGTGTAAGAATTGTGCATTCTTCACAGGAAAAGAGAGACTTGCTTCCCTTCCATTACATCCAATCTCAGTTGACCAGCCATTCATGCAATGGGGTTTGGACTTCATTGGATTCATTAATCCCAATTCAAGCCAAGGGCACAAATGGATTTTGAAAGCCACAGACTACTTCACCAAATGGACGATGACGGTAGCACTCAAAGAGGCAAATGAGTCTAGCATCTTAGACTTTTATGAGGGATAACGGCCAGATTTGGTGTACCCGCCACAATAATCTCTCGATAATGCATTGGAATTCATTAGATCTAAGGTGACCGAGTGGGCTGTCAAGAACGTTATTTACCTAAGCACTTCATCAAACTATTACCCTCGAGGTAATGGTCGCCGAGTCTATAAACAAGAACTTGTTGAGGATCATAAGGAGGAATCTTGACGAGAATCGAGGTCTTGGCACACCAAACTGAAATCAGCCTTATGGGCTGATACAATAACTCCCAAAAGATCCATAGGTAACTCTCCATTCAGGCTTGTCTATGGAAGAGAGGCAATCTTGCCCGTGTCACTTGAGTTGCCAACATTAGAACTCATGAAGCAACCGGAGTTGCTTGAATTTGAGCCCATGGAGGTGAGGTATGTAGAGTTGATGGAGCTGTAAGAGATCGAAATCGTGCATCCCAAGAGATGGAAAAGGATCAAGCTTTGATCAAGAAGACCTTTGATAGAAAGGCCAAGGATAGATATTTTCAAGTTGGAGATCTAGTGTTGAAATGGGATGTGGATAGAGTAAAACCGAGAAGGAATTCAAAATTTGATGCCATTTAGAGTGGCCCATACATGGTCACGAAGTGCAAAAACAACAATGCTTTCCAATTGGCCTCATTGGATGGTGAAGAACTGCAGATTCTAGTTAATGGAATCTATCTCAAGCGTTGCTTCTAGAGGGAGTTCACTACCTTGTAAATATTAGGTTAGATTTTCATTCCTCCAAGTGTTGTGCACTTTGTCTTCTTTGTGTAGGTTAGTTTTGTTTTCCCAAGTGCTTTGGCACGACCATCTGTCCATGGAGATGTTTTGCAGTCCTTGCTTGCCCATTAGGTGATATTCCATCTTCCTCCTTGCACATTCTCGAGTCGATTAGGGTTCTAAACCGAATATTTTATAACTCCATGCCCAATGGACTGCTTCAGTGCAATCGGTATCTTTTACCTAAGCAGTGTGTATCCCCATTGAGTCACCAAATTTTTATCCAAATTGCACTTCCCTAGGGTAAAATTTGATAACATGCATTAAATTCTCAAGTCCTGCAAATAGATTGATTCAGGGCAAAAATCATGTTTCTAGGGTTCCCTCGATTTTCTAACTCCCCTGCTTCAAGAAGAAAAGAGCAAGTTCTGAGAAAAGGTGAAAAAGTTGCAGAAAACAAGCTTAGGCCAGAAAAAATCATGAAAAAATGGCTAAGTCCTAGCCCTCGCAATCGGGACATGAGGGACATCTGGCGCGAATCGGCCGAAAGGCCTCCAGCAAATCTGCAGGGACGAGGGACATCTCGGGATGAGGGACGCGAGAGACGCTGAAAGCCGGTTGACCAAGGAGAAGAAAATTGACTAAGCTGTTGAGTGGCACAGTACATTTGGACCATGAGGACGCAAACTCGCTCGGATCGGCCGGCGCAGAGAACTTCAGCCGGGACATTTGGGATGAGGGACGCGGAAGACGCGGATAGCCGAAGGAGCCGAGAGCCAATCAATTAACGCCACGTGTCATCGGATGAAAGGAGGATGAGAAGCCCGAATCGGGAAGATCGGAAGTTTTGTCCTAGATAGTTTAGGAAATCCGGACGAGGGGAAGGACGAATGGACGTGAAAATCCGGCAGGCCCGAGGACGAATCAGGGAGATGCCACGTGTCACAAGGGAGAAAGTCCAAAATTTCAAAGGGAAGGTTTGAAGCGCTGACCCGAGCCAATAAAAAGAGGACACGTGTCCAATGGAGTAGGGAAATGTAGAGCTCGGGAGGAGTTAGAGAATTTAGCAAAAGTTTCTGCCAAAAGCTAAAAGTAAAGGAAGACTCCGCGCCCGTCCTCCAATCAATGCATGCCACGTGTCCTCGGTGGCGGGGACGCTGGGAAAAAGTGAAAAGTGTTCCAAAATCACAAAAAGGTCAAAAATTTCAAGGAAAACCCGGGGTGAGAAGAGGAGAGAGAATTACGCACCCAATCAGCTCTTGACACGTGTCATCTAGGTGGCGAGGTGCGGGAAAAGTTTCAAAACACATTTTCGCTGCTTTGTGCCCTAAATCTTCGTATCAACATATCTTTCGATCCAGAGCTCGATTTGCACGTTCTTTATATCAATGGAAAGCTTATGAAATTCTCTACATGATTCCGGGTTAATCTTGAATTTTAGTGTAGTCAAGAGAGAGAAAGTTAAGAAACGACTGATGCGTGTTCATGGCCGTGACATTTCAGCGACCAAATTTAACGCAGAATGGGTCGCATTCTCCTGTAATTCAGTCAAAATTGATAGGGTATGGGTTTGTAAGGTATCCCA
Organism: Taxus wallichiana var. yunnanensis; assembly: GCA_018340775.1. Taxonomy (NCBI): domain Eukaryota; kingdom Viridiplantae; phylum Streptophyta; class Pinopsida; order Cupressales; family Taxaceae; genus Taxus; species Taxus wallichiana. The sequence continues at coordinate 71,258,389 of CM031237.1, read as the reverse complement.
TGCCATTTTAATGCATCTGTAGTCGAGGAGGAATGAGTTCTCATGTTTTCTCAGACGTTTACGTTTTACGGCTCGACCCATGCAATGTAAAAAGCCAGATTTGGCTCATTTCGAAGGGGGCACATTTTTGGACATAACAACTTCTTCTTTCACCTCCAGCAAGTGATTGCTAGAAGAATCATACCTCTTCAAAGACTGTAATAGTTTTTACCTCTCTGAGGTTGTAATGCAGTGATTTTGACACTGGAAATGATAATGCAAGCTTTGTGAATGAGTTTCAGTCCTTTGTTTGTATTATTTGCTTCATTTCAGATCCTAAATTATATCTTATCAGCCTATGTATGTTTTATGTTGCAATCTTTGGTCTGTGTCTATTTGCTTGACAGGCAAATTATTCACCACTCCTCTTGGTGCATCACCATCTTTAGTTAAGTTTCAATTTTTGCATCTCTTTCCCCGTCTCCTTGCAATTTAGAATAGGATTAGGATCTCGAACCTCTCGTAGTTTTACAAAATATAGATCTAAATCGAGGAGTTCGAGGAACTGACCTCTAATCTGGAGATTCCTCTCTCGGTTTAACAAGTCCCACACTTGGAGAAAGGTTTCCATGTTGTGCAATCACACCGGGATGCTAGAGTGATCAATCTAGAAGCCCGATCCGCATCCGGGGTGCTGTGAGCTCTCGCACTAACAGCAATCTCTGCAGTCAAGGAAGGTAAAGTGATTTTAAATTTCTTTATCTCTTTATCGATGAAGGCTCTTTTAAACATGAGATTGAAAATTCTAGTAAACTATCAACAAGAAATGGAGATTCTATGTGATTTCTATAGACTTTTAATGCAAGATCAGCAACAAGAACAATAAAAACTATTTGCATGCATTTAAAAATGATAACAGACATCATATTTCCTAGAAAAACACATATTAACTCAAAATCTTGTTAGAATCATCAAGTGGGGAGAGTTTCATGAACAATATCGAGTCATGTGTGATGGCTATACACTTGAACTAGCTCACATACATGAAGATCCAACACGAAGAAATTATTTTGGTTCCATGGTGGATTTCTCAAAAAAATGAGTGTTCTCTAAGAATTTTCTCGTGATTTTTAACTTCCCCTTTACAATTTCTCCAAAATGTATTATATACCTCTTACTGCAACATTTGATCCTTCTTTCCCAAGAAAATAATATGCCATGGGATCAATTTTGTTACAATAATTCATCATGATTCAATGAAAATGACATCAAACAAAAAAACACTCGCAGGTTGCTAGGTGTGCCCAAAAGATTAAATTATTACAAATATCTGGATCATTATCCATCCTAGAGGCATGGTTTTCATCATTAAGGCATGCAAACACCTTTTACTCATCATTTTTACCTTTTTACCTTTTTAAATTACCTCTGCAACTTTTGATTTTGTCATTTCACGTGTTTGCTCAGAAAAAAATTATTACAAAAACACCTTAAATCAAAGAATTAAGCCATGAAAGTGATGCCAATGATCCCTAAGGGCTAGATGACACAAAATCACTATAAATTTGATGAATTTTGATGCAAAATTCATGATTCCAAGCTTCCTGGAGGAAAAATGGCGGCCCAAAATGAAAATGCATTGCCCTTGATCTGCTACGTGTCGCTTATTTTTGACTTTTCCACATTTTTTGGAAAAATGGAAAATTTTGAATTTTTCTCTGCCCCTCCACCTTTGAATTTTGGAGCTGACACGTGGCATATGGTGGGTCCCATTGAAATCGCACTTCAATTCTATGTATTTTGACCTTTTTTGGAAATTGGGAAAATTTTCACTTTTTGCCCCGCAGGCCCACACCTCCGATTTTTCCCTCGCCACGTGTCTCCTTGTGATTCGCTAGTGGGCCAACACTTCAAATTGTGATTTTGAGTCTTTTTGACCAAAAGATAAAATCTCCCTTTTTCCCTCCATGGCCCACTCGACCTACCTTGCCCTCTGCCACACGTCCATCTTTCATTTGCCGAGGACCCGTGGGCTTAATCTTCATTTTTACTCCCTTTAAGCCAAGGGAAAATTCTCAACTTTGTCTCCGTGGGCCCGTGCCTCCAACTTCTCCTCCCATGTGTCCATCTCCTATTCATTTGCAGCAGGTTTCGGGCCAAAACTTGACTTTAAACCATTCAAAGTTTAAAAACTTCAAAATCACCAAAACCTCCGCCAACCCTCTTTGCCCTCTACCGTCACCGCCACATGTCCATCACTGATTGGAGCGGGGCAAAACTAATTTTGAAACTTTATAAAATTAGAGCCAAAAACTCTAAGTTCCCTCATTGCCCGCACTTCCGTTTTGAATCTTTTAGGACACATGTCCTCTTGTGATTGGCTACGGGGTTTCGGGCCAAAAATTGACTTTTAGAATTTTCACGAAATAAGGTCTAAAAATCTTAAGGGAATATGAAAACACGCCATCCCCTTGCCAATGAAAACCCACCACGTTGCCAATGAATGTTTTAGGAAGAATTTCACAGGGTAAATGACGCTTTGTTTGACCAAAAACGTAAAAAATTTCAGGGATGCCTTAGAATTCAATTTTTTCACCAAGGATGGTAGATTTTTCGATTCTAAATCAACTAAAGCATGATTTTACAACATTTTCGACCTTGGGATTGGATTTTCAAATACAAACAAGTATGAATTGATCAATTTGGATTTTTCCACGATTTGGCATTGGGAATAATGACATAGCCCACAAAAATGAAAAAACCAGGGCACAAAAGGGCAAACTTGGATTATTTTTTCAAATTAGGGAAAAACAACAAGTTTGCGAGCATTTTTAAAGCATTCAATTGGAGGGAAGAATTTCAAACCATCAATTCAAAGGGTAAAACATTTTTGAGCACATACAGATTTGGAAAATTTAGGGCAACATGGTGCAAGCTCAAAAATGGCACCAACATTGGCTCTTGCTTGGGATGGGCACTCCCAAGTGAGTGCCACAAGGACAAAACATAGACCAAGTGCCAAAATATCCATTGGGAAAAGGAGTCATGAGCCAAAATCACCAAAAACCAGCTGAGAACCCAACAAAAATGGCTGCCACACAACAAGGCAAACCACAAAACCAACAAAACACCAAAAACAGAGCAAAAACCAAACACTATACACTGTACAAGCTGGTGCATACCTAAAATTTGGGGTTTAATCCAAGAAATTCTTCAGATGCCTGCCATTAACAGGTAATTCCAACAATTCTCCATCTAAATTTTTGAGAAAAAAGGTATGCTCACCAATTCTGATATCAATGGCATAAGGGTCCATCCATAATGCATCAAATTTACCATGCTTGCCCTTGTCTTCATGCCTACTATCCCATAAAAAAACTAGATCTCCAACATTGAAGGCTCTAAGAGTGACTTTCTTGTCAAACAATCTCTTCAATTTTTCCATAAATCGCATGCCTTTAATGGGATGATCTTCTCTCCTCATCAAGATCAATAATTTGATTGATCCTTGATTCATATGGGCCAAGTTCTTGATCTTCTAACCGTTGGGCAAACTAAAATGAAGATAATTGCAGGTGCGAGGGTAGTAAATCCCGAGTTCCATACACCAATTCAAATGGGATTTTACCAGTAGCTCTTTTAGGAGTTATCCTATCAGCCCAAACTGTAAATTTCAGTTGTTCACCCCACTTTCTCTTGTTTAACTCCAAGTTTCTACTAATGATATTCAACAAGTTCTTATTGTTGGACTCAAATTTGTCCATTTCCTTAGGGGTTATAATTTGAAGAATAAGTCAGATTGATTCCATATTCATTGCACATTGCCATTAAAGGTTTGTCTCTAAAGCACATGGCATTATCAGCTACAATCTTGATCGGGACTCCAAATCTACATATGATTTGATTCAACAAGAAGTCCACAACTATTTGGTGTGTTGCTTTCTTGGTGGGGATTACCTCTACCCACTTTGTAAAATAATCGGTGGCTACAAGGATCCACTTATGGCCAGCACTAGAACGATCTGAAATATAACCAATGAAGTCCATCCCCATTGCTTGAAAGGATCTTCAATTGATACAGGATGCAAAGTAAGGTAGCCTAAAGCTTTCAGTATTCTATAGAAACGTTGGCAACTATCACATTTTCTAACTAGGGTTACATCTTTGAAGAGATTAGGCCACCAATAACCAACTCTCAAAATCTTATGCATTGTTACTCTTCTAGAAAAGTGTCCCCTACAAATTCCCTCATGGAAATTAGCAACTATCTTGGGAGATTCATCTTCGATTATGCATTTCAAGAGGACAACTTCGTGGTTCTTCCAAGCCACTCAAGGTCTATGATGATATATTTTTGAGAAGCCAGCTTGAGGGCTCTTTTTTATTTTTTATTTAAATGATCAGGATAACAAAGGTGTCTGAGGTAAAATATTATATCCTTGTACCACTCAGAACTTACCAATTTCCCAAGAACATCTAGCCCTTTCTTCTTCTACTTCATTCACTTCCACACTTTACGAGTTACTCTCAACCATGAGCTTAACAAGACCCAAACCTCTTACTAGCTTTTTGGTTTCTATGTCCATATCATACTCTTATAGTTTGTTCACCCATCTACATGTTTTACTTGAGATCTCCATCTCTGATAAGATATCCTTCACCATGGTTTGGGGAACATAAACAACAACTTTTGAACTCAATATATAAGGCCTGAAAACTTTTGTTGCTTTCACCAAGGAAAATGCTTGTTTCTCCATGATTGTATACTTCATCTCAAAAGTAAAGCCTTACTAAAGAAGGCAATAGGTCTTTCGGCCCCATTCTCATCCTTTTGCAGAAAAAAATAGCGAAAATGATATACTCGAGGCAAAGGAAAAGATTTGGAAAGGCCTCTTATAGTTTGGGGCTGCTAAAACAAGTGCATGTTTAAGTGCATCATTAATTCCTTCAAAAGCTTGAATGACAGCCTCCTCCCACCTAATAACTTGGTCCTTCTTTAGCATGCTTGTGATGGGAAGAGTCAACTCAGAAAATTTGGAAACAAACCTTCTAATAAATTAATTTGACCAAAGAAATATTGGATGCCTTTCTTGGTTCTTAGGATAGGTACTTTGTTGATTCCTTCCACTCTCTCGTGGTCTATCATAACACCATATTTTGACACAATGTGACCAAGAAGCTTGGCCTTTTGCGAAAAACATGAAACTTCTTTGGATTAAGAGGAATTCCATACTCCCTACATCTGATCATCATCTTCTCCAAGTGCTGCAAATGATCATCTCTCTACCTTTGAAAACATAGTCACATCATCTTGGTAAATTGTAATGAACTCATTGATGTAACTAGAAAAATCAACATCCATTGCTCTTTGAAAAGTGGCACCAGCATTCATCAAACCAAAGGGCATCCTAATAAAAACATATGTCCCCAAGGAGTAGTGAATGTTTTCTTAAGTCTTTCTGATTCTTTGACAACCACTTGATTGTATCCAGAGAAACCATCCAATGTAGAAAGCAACTCAGACCATGTCACAAGCTGCAATATATTTTCCATATTTGGAAAGGGATAGTTTTCCTTCATGGATGCTTTGTTTAGATTTCTAAAATCCACACAAATTCTGATGTCTCCATTCTTCTTTTTCGACCGGCACAAGGTTTGCAACCCAAGATGAATACCTTGTGGGCTGAATGATACCTTCAACTTCTTTAACTCCTCTTGCATTTTCATCGAGAGAAGTGGATTAATTTGCATTTTCCTCTTTTCTGAATGGCTTATTCTTGGCCTCAAGAGGGATCTCATGCTGAAATAAATCTTCTCTATATGCCTTCAACTCGAATATGACCATGCAAGACAAGCTTGATGATATTTTTTCAACAATTGAAGATAGGATTGTTTTTCTCCCTTGTTTAAATGGTTTCCCAACCAAACTTTTCTTGGTTTATTTTTCCTTCCAAGTCATGCTCTTCCACATCCCTTGAGGCAGCCATGTTTTTATTTATTATGTAATTAGCATTGTTAAAATTATACTCAAGAGCAACAAGGCCTCTAGGAATGGTGTTAGTTTTCAATTGGATAATATCTTTTCTAAACAAAGTCTCTCTTCCTTCAGTCATACATACCATTAGTTCCCAATCAATATTATAATTTGAAAACTCACCTTGGTTTTGCAATAACCTTTGCACTTAAGAATCATCATCAAACACTTGCCAATGCTTAATGTTGTCGTGGACTCGCTTGGCTATTCAACACTTCAACATTGTACTCACAATAAGGTGAAATAGTGCAAACTCCAAATCTTGACCCCAACACTACCAACTTGTTAAAGATCAGCATTCATACTTATGTCATGATGCACAATATTGAAAGAATAAAAATTTCAATTATATCCCAAAATGCATGTGTATACTACTTCATCCACTGATTTTTGTAGCATAAAGTTTTCTTATTTGTTGGACAAGTAGCTATAAGTCTCCCTTTGCAATGATGTCCTTGACACCATACTTCCATGTAATTCTCAAACCCAACAACAAGGCTTCATACTCAGTAATGTTGTTAGTAAATTCAAAATTAAGATTGAAGGAAAAAACAAATTCTTCCAAGCTAGGAGAAATCAGAATTACACCAGCACCATTTCCAAATTTGGAGCAAGCTCCATCAAATATCAAGGTCCAAGGAGAACATACCTATTCAAGGCACTTTGACTAATCCATTTTGTGTTCTTTTCCATCAGCAAAACCAATGAAATTATCAGCATCAACATCAGCAAACAACACCTCATAGGAAGCATTATTTGGATCCTCAATTAGATGTAACATTTTTTTCTCCATAGATCTTCTCAACAACATTTACATTTCTACCTGAGTGATCTTATCTTCCTTCAACCCCAAGTACTCAAATGCTCTCTTCTTATGCTCAGGAATTCTAAGCAACTCAATGATTGGAACACTCACTTTAATTTGGCTCAATACTTGGGCTATGTCATAGGGAACACTCTTTGGTAGGACAGCATTGGAAGGGAGACAAGAAGATTCATTAGATGGCAAGGGATTCTTGGCAGCTTGGGCATGAGGAGGACTGTAATTTTTGCTTGGGACAATATATATTTTAGCAAGTGTTTCTTTCCTAGGAGCTTCTTTTGGAATGCTTGTGAGCAAGGGTGTTTTAGGTTTGGCTTGAGGCCCAACTCCCTTAACAACTTTACTTCTAGTATTATAATCTTTCTCTTGAGCTACCACAAACATTCATTAACAATTTTCTATCTTCCTCCAAATGATGCCACCGTCATATTTCTTAATCATCAATGCTCTTAGGTATTCAAAGTCATTTTTGGAATTTCAAATGCCTGAACTACATCTACATCATGAGTATGAGAAAGAGAAAGAAGTGGTACCCACTTTATGCAATCCCAAAAGGTTACAGTAGTCCTTACACTTATTACCTCAGTAGATGTTTCTCCTCCTTGTGAGATTGAAGAACAACCCACCATGCAAATATCATCATCAGTGCCATCATCATTATTAACTTCAACTTCTTGGTGATGCTGCTCACATGGAGGATGGGGAAGAAAACACCTATCACACCATTCAATATCAACAACTTCTTCAATAGTAGCAACCCTAGCAGTTAAGGGATCAGGAAACACTCTTCCTTCACGTGCTTGAGGATATCTATTTGCAGATCCAACAGGCCCTTTACCTTTGTCATCAAACCTCTTCTCATTCCTATGGTGATTGTCAAATCTATCTTGTGCTTGCTACCTAGGCTGACCTTGTGAAGTCTGCCCAATTCCCTTCTCAACTCTTGCCAACTTGTATGAGATTTCTTTGACAACCCTTGCCAAAGTTTTCACAACCTCTTCTAAATCAGCACCTTTGCTAGCTTGAGGTTTTTCAGGGTTTATCAATTTTACACCATCTCTCTTGAGAGGTTTCCCAACATCCTTGATATTGTTTTCAATTTGAAGTTCCATGGTGAAAGCTTGTCTTAGATTGGTTGGGTTCTTGTCTCTTAGGTAATAGGCTACCTTCTTATCAAATGCATCGCATATTTGATTAAACAAGATTCATCACAAGGCCTCAAACCAACAGCGACCTTCTCTCAAAGTTTTGTTAAACCTCCTGTTGATGTCATGGACTGATTCATTAGGGTTCTTCTTGATATTCTCAAACTCATATAAAAGAAATCTAGGATCAGGTCTTTTCACCATATTGCAACCTAAATGCATTTTTCATTTCAATCCATGAATTAATAGAATTATCAAGTAGAGCCTTGTACCAATCCCTAGCATCCTCTTCTAGTGTATGAATAAATTATTTGACATACACATCCTTAAATTCTATCTCAAAATATTCCATCATATTATCAAAAAGTTTTAGATGTTGATCACCAATAATAGCATTGTTACCCCGGAATTTTGGCAACCTATTTCGACATCTTGCGAGATAGCATTTGGGTAACCATCCATTCCTCTAAAATTTATAGGACCAAAGGTGTTAACAACAAATGGAGGTCTAGGTTGAGCCATATTATTTGGTGGGGATGATATTGGAGGTAAAACAAGTCAATGAGGAGTGAGAAGTATTTAGGGAATGGAAATGAAAACTTCCAAACAGATCTCTCTTAAGGGATCTCCTTCTTGATTATCTCTAGGAAATTTAGAAAATATAGGAGAAGATTTAGAAGCAATCCTTTCAAATGCACAAGAAGGTCCTCAAAGCAATAGGATTCATCGTATCAAATCCACTTAAAGAAGAATTGCAGTCCTCAATAACAAAGGCTACTCACTTTCAAACTCAACAATAGGGATCTCCTTTCTTGCAGTCAAGTCTCCAACAATCTTCCACACCTTTCTTCCCTCTAGCTCTAAGCTTCTTGAATCAGAAACAACTTCTTAGCATAGTCCTTGATGAAGAGAGATCTTCTTCCTTCCATTTTTGCAGGATTAGCAACATGAAAGTAAATGACAAGAAAGGTAAGACAAATGGTATTTTCAATATAATTTGTTAAATTTTTCTAGTATCTTGAAACCTTTGCAAGGATTTATAAATAGGACCTTCCTCTTCTTAAATCAATCAATCACAATGCACCCAAAGTGCATGAGCTGCTAGGAAATGGAAAAAAGGTAGACAAAAATTGAAACCCTTGTTTAAAACTTACAGATCTGAAGTATGGAATGATATTTTAAAAATGTAGCAGCTCAAATACTAGAATATACAAATGCTCAAACTCTTCAAACACTCCACAAACACCAATAAATTCCAAGAAGTCCCCTGAAACGACGCCAGTGTAAAGGTGTTGATACCCAATTTTTTCTCCTTTTCGTTTGAATAGCATCAAAGATATGACATGAAGCTTGAAGTCGATAGATCATGATGTGTGTCATTTTCAAGCAGGGGATGTGATCTAAATAACACTCAAATTTGTGGAGATATGGATAGCACTTTGAAAGGAATTGATCTGACCCTCACTATTTTAGTTTGTGCCTTTCAACCAAGGTAAGAGAACCTACATTGTAACCCCCAAATGGTGAAGGAGATGAATATATCCCTCAATTTATGCAAATAGTGTGAAAATGCCTTGGGAAAATATGATCAATACTCCAAATCTAACTTTCACAAGTTGTCACTCCCAAATTATGAAGATATTTTCAATTCAAGGCAAGGGTTATCAAGACATTGTATAATCCTAATTTTCCTTGTGCATTTTTGTAGATGGGTTAGATCCTTTTATTGACACACAATGCAATGCGAGAGGTAATATGGGTAGGATTAGTTTGTTTAGAATGATTTTTTTGTGGGGTATTGATGAGACAAACTGCGATATATCGATCTTTGACAACCTCTACAATACTTGAAACAACTATCGATAAAATGCTTCAAATAATCAAAACATTATTTCAACCGATGAGGCATAAATGGAAGCCCAGTAGCACTCTTCACACAATATTTGAGAATTCACCACAAAATATTGAAGTAAGGAACTCAATTAAACAAAAAATCCATGATCAAACCACACCTAAGGTACCCCAAAGGCTTACAAGAAATCTCTCTGCAATCAAGGAAGGTAAAGTGATTTTAAATTGGTTTATCTCTTTATCGATGAAGGCTCTTCTCAACATGATATTTCAAATGCCACTAAAATATCAACAAGAAATGGAGATTTTGTGTGATTTCTAAAGACTTTTAATGCAATATTGTAACAAAAACAATAAAAACTATTTGCAAAGCATTTAAAAATGATAACAGACATCATATAGCCGAAAAACATAGATTAACTCAAAAGCTTGTTAGATTCATCAACAGAGGAGAGTTTCATGAACAATCTCAAAGCTGTGTGATGGCTATACACTTGTAACCAACTCACATACATGAAGATCCAACACAGAAGAAATTATTCTGGTTCCTTGGTGGGTTTCTCAGAAAAAATGAGCTTTCTCTTAGAATTTGCTCATGATTTTCAACTTCCCCCTTTACAATTTCTCCAAAATGCATTATATACCTCTTGCCACATTTGATCCTTCTTTCCCAAGAAAATAATATGCCATGGGATCAATTTTGTTACAACAATTCATCATGATTCAATGAAAATGACATCAAACAGAAAAACACTCGTAGGTTGCCAGGTGTGCCCAAAAGATTAAATTATTACAAATATCTGGATCATTATCCATCCTAGAGGCATGTTTTTCATCATTGAGGCATGCAAACACCTTTTACTCATCATTTTTACCTTTTTACCTTTTTAAATTACCTCTGTAACTTTTGATTTTGTCATTTCACGTGTTTTCTCGAGTTGAGTAAAAATTTATTACAAAAACACCTCAAATCAAAGAATTAAGCCATGAAAGTGATGTCAATGATCCTGGAAGGCCAAGATGACACAAAATCACTATAAATTTGATGAATTTTGATGCAAAATTCGTGATTCCAAGCTTCCTGGAGGAAAAATGGCGGCCAAAAATGAAAATGCACAGTTGCCCTTGATCTGCTATGTGTCAAACTATGATTGGGAACAAATTCAGGCTTATTTTTGACTTTTCCACATTTTGAAAAATGGAAAAAAATTACTTTTTCTCCACCCTCCGCCTTTGAATTTTGGAGCTAACACGTGGCATATGGTGGGTCCCATTGAAATCACACTTCAATTCTACACATTTTGACCTTTTTGGAAATTGGGAAAATTTTCACTTTTCACCCAACGGCCCGTGCCTCGATTTTCCCTCGCCACGTGTCTCCATGTGATTCGCTAGTGGGCAAACACTTCAAATTTTTATTTTGAGTCTTTTTAACCAAAAGGAAAATTTTCCTTTTTCCCTTCATGGGCCCACCGACCCACCTTGTCCTCTGCCATGCATCCATCTTTCATTTGTCGAGGACCCATGGGCTTAATCTTCATTTTTACTCCCTTTAAGCCAAGGGAAAATTCTCAACTTTGTCTCCACGGGCCCGCACCTCCGACTTCTCCCCTGCCACATGTCCATCTCCTATTTGTTGTGGGGTTTCGGGCCAAAACTTGACTTTAAACCATTCGAAGTTTAAAAACTTCAAAATCACCAAAACCTCCACCAACCCGCTCTCGCCTTTTGCCGTGCTTTGCCACGTGTCCATCGTTGATTGGAGTGGGGCAAAACTAGTTTTGAAACATTATAAAATTAGAGCCAAAAATCTCTAAGTTCCCCCATGGCCTACATTTAAATTTTGACACTTTTAGGAAACTTATCTTCTTGCGATTGGCATATGGGGTTTTGGGCCAAAAATTGACTTTTAGAATTTTCGTGAAATAAGGTCTAAAAACCTTAAGGGAATCCGACCACCCGCCTCCCCTACCAATGAAAACCTGCCACATTTCTAATGCATGTTTGAGAAAGAATTTTATGGGCAATTGACACCCGTTTGACCTCAAAACGCAAAAAAATTCTAGGATGCCCTAGAATTCAATTTTTTCACCAAGGATGGCAGATTTTTCAATTCTAAATCAACTGAAGCATGATTTTACAACATTTTCGACCTTGGGATTGGATTTTCAAATACAAACAAGTATGAATTGATCAAATTTGATTTTTCCATGATCTGGCAAAGGGAAAAATGACATAGCCCACAAAAATGAAAAACCAGGGAACAGAAAAGGGCAAACTTGGATTATTCTTTCAAATTAGGGAAAAACAACAAGTTTGCGAGCATTTTTAAAGCATTCAATTAGAGGGGAAGAATTTTAGACCATCAATTCAAAGGGTAAAATATTTTTGAGCACATATAGATTTGGAAAATTTAGGGCAACATGGTGCAAGCTCAAAAATGGCACCAACAACACTCAAAAGAAGAAAACGGGTCTAGCATACTAGACTTTTATGAAGGATAGTGACTACGTTCGGAGTACCACCACTATCATATTATAGAATGTATTGGCATTCCTAGGTTCTAAGATCGAGAATGGTTTGTTAAGAATGGAATCTACTTGAGTACCTCTTCAAACTATTACCCGTAGGGTAATGGGAAGCGAGTCCACGAACAATAATTTAGTAAGAATCATTAGAAGGAATCTAGATGAAAATCAAAGGACATGCCATACGGGGATAATTTAGTGGCGAATATTCGTAATATGGAAAATATTCCATTTTTGAAAAATTTGAAAAGGTGAATTTTCTGGCGCGGATCAGTGACCTGTTCACCTAAAAATTACACTTTAATTTTTTTAGGGGTTGGCTTCACCTACCCTTGAAAAATATCCCCTATATAATCCTAGATTATTCACCAGGTAGAACACTTCTACTTCACATTTGTCAACAATATGATATATCCCGTATTGTAGATGCGCGACAATGGGGTTATTTGTTGACGCGTGACACTGACGGATAGTTGACACGCGATAAGGAGGTACTGCAGATATTGACACATAGTAGACGCATGACAAAGAGTTTGTTGATGAGCGACACGAAGATTTTTTCGATGCCAGCAAGCAGGGCGAAGGTTGCAGCAGTGCGCGACGGAGATTTATCGAGGGTGTCAACAAATAACCCTCATTGACGCATGTCAATAGACCTCATTGACGCATGTCAACAACCTTGTTGACGCGCTGGCGTCAGGAGGGTTATTTGTTGACGGCGTCAACAACCTTGTTGACAGCGCGTCAATGAGGGTTATTTGTTGATGCGCGACAAATGGCGAGATAGTTGACGCGCGGCGAGGAGGTACAATGATATTGATGCATAGTAGACGCGCATGAAAAAGAGTTTATTGACGCTTAGCGACACGGAGATTTTTTTGATGAAAAGAAGAGGGCGGACGCTGCGAGATGTGCGATAGGAGATTTTCTTTGTCGTAGCGTCAAAAAAAATGCATTGACACGCGTCATGCATTTTTTATGCACGAAAGTAAAATCTCCCGTCACGCTGCCTCGCAACCTTCTTACTGTCTCGCCACTTGACAATCGGAGAAAAAAATAATTCATACAACCCCAAAAAAATTCACCTTCTCGCGAAACCGGTTCCAGGATATTCGCGTATTTTCCACCTTCAATTTCCCAAAGGTCTCTTAAAATGAACCATGATGCCATACCAAGCTCAAATCAGCATTATGGGGTGACAGGATCACACCAAAGATGTCAACAGGTAATTCTCCCTACAAGTTAGTCTATTGGAAAGAGGTAGTGTTTCCTATATCATTAGAGCTTCCTATATAGGAGCTCATGAAGCGATTGGAATTATCCGAGTTTGAACCGGTGGAGGCTAGGTATGCAGAGCTGATGGAATTGGAAGAAATTGAGAACATTCAGTTCAAATGATAGAGAAAGATCAAGCCTTAGTCAAAAGATGGTTTGATAAGAAAGAAAGAGCAAAGACATTTCGGGAAGGGGGCTTAGTTCTAAAGTGGGATATAGATCGAGAAAAGATAGGAAGACATTCCAAGTTTGATGCCATTTGAGTGGCCCCTACATGGTCATGGGATGTAAAAGTATCAATGCCTTCTAATTTTTACATTGGATGGAGAGGAAATTCGATTCGGTTAATAGAATCTATCTTAAACATTGTTAATGAAAGAGGAAGAGTTTCACCCTTGTAAATATTAGTTTAGGATTTCAATTCCTCTAAGTGTGTATACACATTGTGTTGTTATAGTTTAGGTTTTAAGCTACCTAAGTGCTTTGGCACATATTTTGTTGCTCAAGGTTTTGTCATTATACATTTCAATGTGCCTCCAAAGGTGCAAGTGCAAAGCAAGAGTTCATGTTTCAAGTACAAGATCAATATCAAGCTATCATTCATAACTCCATACCCAATGGATACTTCAAGGCAACTAATATTCCACCTAGCGAGCACGTGATCCCATGAGTTGCCAAATTGTTATAAATTTTTCCCCTGGAAAGATTGAACAAACAAGAGCTCAAGTTATTTCGAATAATCAAGAAGAAGTCTGAAGTTTGAAATTTTGGACTTTGGAGGTGGAGCTTTTCGAGAGATCTCGGTGAATAAAATGTCGAAACTCCAAAATTCTAAAATTTTAGAATTTTGGGTTTTGGGGTTTCAGAGATCTCGGAGTGTGAAGTTGAAAAATGAAAGGAAAATTTCTAAAACCCGAAACTCCGAAAGTCTGAAATTTCAAACTTTTAGGTTTTGGGGTTTCAGGGATCTCGATGAGAGAAAAATCCCAAAATTTGAAATTCCAATAGTCTGAAATTTTAGAATTTAGGGTTTTGGAGTTTTAGAGGTGCGAGATTCAGGGTTTCAGAAGTCTTAGCGATAAAATTGGAAAAATGAATGGAAATGTCTGAAATTCCAAAATTCTCGTATCCTAAAAGGTTTTGGATTTCGAGGTCAATGCAAGTTTCGGGGTCAATGCGGTGGCATTTTCAAACTTCGTACATTTAGGTTTTGAACTTCGGAATCTTTGGTGAGCAAAGATGGAAAATGACAAGTCAATGTCCTAAACTCCAAAACCTCAACCTTTAGATGGCCATAAATTTTGGATGGGAGCTCAAATTTGAGAAAGAGAGGACTTTTTGGAAACCTCTTGACATATACTACACAATGAAGAAATTAGTGAGACTAAGTTATTCAAAATGAAGAAATATAGTCTGCCATTTTTGAGGGTGTCAGACTTCTCACCTACCACCATAATGAAGTATGGGATTCCTTTCTTTCCCAACAAGGAACAACACATGGAGGCATGGGTTTTGCAGTAGAACCCATCATTGTTATAGGAAAATTCAATGCATTTCTTGGGTGGTTGGAGTAGGATTTCAAAAATTCTTCTATCTCCTTCTCTAATTCTTCCTATATATTGTAAGGAGGGAATTTTTCTAAAGGTTGACATTTTGGTTTTGCACCTCCTTATTCCCTTCTCTCGCAATTGAATTTGTGGAGTTCAAACCTCCCATCTAAACTATAAATGCAATCTTGCCTCTTGGCCATTGTAATGCACTGTATCAAATCTTTGGAGCAACAATAAAAAGTCTGTGGATGATTTTCAACCCTCTCTTTTGTTATTGCATCTTCTTGATCTCTCATTGTAATCCTGGTTACTGTGCATGGTGGTTGTATTTAATTTTTAATGGTTTGTGTTTAATGGAAAAGCAGGTGTTCAACATTCCTTTGGTGCATCACCTCTGTTAGAATATGTTTAATTTCTTGTATCTTCTTAACCATGTCTCCTTGGAAAGTTAGAGTAGATTTTAGGATAGATCCTCTACAATATGAATGTGTGCATTTGAACAGAGGAATAGGAATTGACCTTCATCCGGAGAGCTTTCCTAATTGTAAAGTCCCACACTTTGGGAAAAGCTCCATGTTATGCAATCACACTAAGAGTCTCAACCCATCGAGTTGCAGACACTCAAGGGTGTTGTGCTTACGCATCAACAACCATATTGATAATAATCAACATAAAGCTTGAAAATAATAATAATAATCAATGATCAACAATTCATAATAATAATTATTATATAGATATTTCTTTTAAAAGGACATGCCCTAACATCCTAACAAAATGGATATTCTATTAGAGCTACAACACCAAATCATCATTCAAGCCACCTATTTGAATTTGAGAACACAATTTGCCTTTAATAGGATAATCGTAAAGGACACTACGAAGGCCCACAACTAGAAGCATCGACAATGACACGAGGAGGCAAGACAGAGAGGAAGGATGCTAATTTTTCTCTGCAACAAGGTCGAAGTCAACTAATGATCAATGAGAGCACTCAAAAACATTCAATGCTATAAGAATAGGGTCAATGAAGCAAGAACTGGATTAAATGAAGAACGGGCATTACATATATAAAAGATGCATACCTAATAACCATGTAGAAGGTGATGGGGATAGTGTAACGAGGAGACAAGTGAAAACATGGAGTGATAAAAATGAAGCATGGAAGATAAGAAAGAGGAAGTGACCATAGGGTTAAAGTGTATTGTGTTGTGTCGTGTTGTACGTGTTGTTGTGTTTGATGTAGGGCTACGCTCTTTTTGTGTATTAAGGACAAACCTGCAAAATAAGAGAAAATAAGTAATCAAATATGTGTATATGAAGTTATTTACATAAGTATGTAAAAGTGTGTAAAAATATGTAAGAAGGAAAGTGTGTACCTAATCTATGAAGAGTGAAAAGGATAGAAAAATGTCTTGAAATTCTTTAGAAGAGCATGGTTTTTGGGAAATCTCATGCCAAGAGCTTATTTTTTTGGCGATCTCATGGTAAGTGCAAGTTTCTTGGGAAATATCATGCCATGACTGAATATTGTTAGGGAGATAGGTATAGTGTTACTCTCTTTCCATGTATGCTTCTTGAATAAGCACCACTATAGATGATATGTTCTATTTTTAGTTCCATATTGTTTTGTGTAGAAAATGGAGAAAGATTACATTCGATTATGCTTGTACTATGAAAACTACTCTATGAATTGTCATGAACCGTGTTGATCTCGAGAAATTTATCAGTAATTACCCTTATCATAGGCTTCGGGACAGGTCAAGATTGCAGACGCTAGTCTCTATATCTACTAGCTATTTGTTGTGTTGAACTAAGGACCCAAGTCATATTTTGAGTCATTTTTATAATTGTAGACGATTATGTTCCTATGTTGAACTATGTTGTATTGTTGTATGGGGTGAATGATTTACCCAATGTATGCCCTCATTCGGTGTGCATACAACATCACTAGCGGAATGTGGCCCAAAGAGAGAGGACCTAATGCTAATCAATCAGATCCTCGAATGGGGGAATGTGCATGGTAGAAACCAAGACACATGCAAACAAGATGGTAAGTAAACAATGTTACTATAAAAATAATCAAACATGTCATAGAAAAGTAGTGAAAGAATCAAGTGTGCATACCAAAGAGAGACCACAAAAGTAGGTTTCAAACTTTGGACATTTCTCACAATATAAAATGAGAATGAGGACCTAAACATCCAAAAGCATATAAGAAATGATCAAGTAATAAATATGGAAAATCCCGCAAACAATAACATACAATGACAATCAATGAAAATCAAAGTTTCATGGAAAACCATGGTGGCAAATAGTTCCTACAAGAAAAATGCGGTAAATGAAACACCCCTTAACATGTTAGGTAGATAATATGTATGTCAAAACATGTATAGGTAATTTGAAATTAGTTTGCTAGTAATAATAAGTAGTATAATATGAAAAATATCACTTGTGTTGTGTAAGAGTATAAAATTAAATGCCCCAGATCCTTGGTGGGACATGTAAGAGATACATGCGAACATGATTAATACGTGTAAATATTCGTAGGAAGTTTACATTCACAACTAGAGAAAAAGCTAACACACGTGTATATAGAAAAAGATAATGACATATTGGATATATGTCTAACATAGTAAGAAAAGTGTACATGTAAATAATATAAGAAATAAAGAGTATGTGTAACCTAGATATGCCACATGATGTGAATGAGTTAAATAGAATTGTATGCAATATGAATGTGATAGGGTCATTCTCGCCCTAAGTGGATGTGTATTCATATTGGATGCGGTTTATTTATAAAAGACCCATCAATAAGAACGAATGACCCAAAGAATAAGAGTGTGTATTTGGAACATGGTTTGATATCATGCACTAGAAATATATGGTCAATGAACCATAGAGCATATATTGTAGAATAGGTGAGGTTTATTTTGAATTTAGATGCTCAACAGATCAAGTAAAACCCGTGGAACTAGAATGTGTCATAGGGACGTAGTATGATGTATGAGAACGTAATATTTTAAAAATGTGTCATGAAGCACGGATAGTGAAATGTGTAGTGTGAGGTTCATGGATGTAGTATGCCCTCAATAGTCAAGTGTGAACCATAGCACAAGAGTACATCATAGGGTAATGATGATACAAATTGTGTAATGATGCTTAGAAATATGAAGTATGAAGCACAAAGTGTATGAGTAGAAATTATAGACACTGATGATATTATAAGGGGGAATAATTAATCGTGATTACCCCCAAAGTATGCAAGTAAGGGGAGAGTTTATATGATGATGCAAGAGAGACCACGCCATGGTGGTGGAATTAGAATGTCGTGTCACATGGTTGTCGCATTTTATCGGGAGCTTCAAAATAATTTATAACATAAAACTTCATATTTTGAGTGTTACTAAAATATCCATGAACATTGATAGTTTCTTGTAATGCCTATGGGAGCATAAAATTCAAATGTTAGATCTTTTAAAGGGTTCAAATATTCATTTTATACATGGAAGAAATATTTTCATTTCTCATAAGTTCTCTAAAGTAAAGTAGTTATCCTTAGGCTATAACTCAAAGCATGGAAGTAGTCTTAATGTTAAAGTAACGTTGATAACTCTCTATCAAATTCAAAGATACTATTAGTAAGTTGTAACATAACTTGTCACCATGTTATTCTTATAAATGGAGGAAAAAAGTTGTAATGTAAGTAATTTTTGTGGCCATTGAATATGTATGTTTTGATTGGGATGTGGTTATGTATTGTTGATTTTACACACCCTACACCTCATCATAACTCATGAGTCAAGTATTAGGGAGCTAAAACCATAATAGTACGGTTGTCGAAGATTAGAATCAGATATAATTATGGTTCTACAAAATTACTAGTAAAGATGTAAAATTGAAGAATAAGATACAAAACTAGAGAAAGAAGGAAATCATGTAGAAGGGGGAAAAGATAGTGTTTAATAGGGAGGAATATAGAGTTTTTAAAAAATAGAGTTGTAAGGAATAGAAAAAAATTGAAAGTATGGAACATTAACCACATGAATCTAAGTTTAACCAATAATTTATAAAATAATCATGTGCACTAACACCATTAAATTAATTAATCCCATACCAAAATTAGATATCTACACATACATTCAAGAACTTAATAATTAAAACCCTTAAACACTATACTTAATTATTTAGTAGGTTTCAATTATATAGAATTTGAATAAACCGAAAGATACGAAAATAAATCACTTCAAATTTGAAAACCACACTAAATTCCATGTATTAATAGTATTATCTCATGAACTAAAATATCTTGAATACCTTAAGTTAATTGGTTCGAAACTAAAGAATCATTTGTATCAAAGCTAAAAAAATTAATTACATAAGAGAAGAAAATGTTGAATCTCACAATCACTTGAAACCAAAATGAAACCTAGTAACCTCTTAAACATGTGTATCAATACTCTATGGAAATAGGAGGTGCAAGAGATGTGTTCTAACTAGAGTAAAGTGAAGAAAATACTGGTTTTAATTAATATAACAAAGAAAATACTTGGTGGAGGCCTTCACTCCATACCCACATTCTGCGAAAAACCCCAAAGATAAGATTTACAAAAAAACAACTAAAAACATTACTCGTGATTTGGTTCTTTGGTTAAGTGTTAGCGATCTTGTACAAACCCTTGAATTGGGAATTCGGATGGCTAAAAATTAATAGAGAGAATGACAAGTATACCCATAAACCATAGTTGGAGACATATAACTAGGGGTTCCAGCAGAAACAAGGTAGCTACAGGATTCACGGTGAACAATTGGAGGGTGACAATCATGGCGCAAATATTTGAGGGCTTGTGCTATTCCCAAAGCAATCTCGTAGTGACTCCTCCACTCTAGTTTTCGAAAGTTTTCTATCTTTGGATGAAATTGAGTTCTTCCACCTCTGCCTCAATCTATTGCCATCCCCATCCAAATTTATAAGTTTAACGACCACCACCTTGTTGCTCCCTTCTTCTTTTGCCGATTAACCTTATAACCTCTACTAGAAGCCCCACACCAATTCAATAATTGTGGGGGAATCGTTCTCCTATCTTTTTCGAGCACTTCCCTACCTCGAGAATTATTATAAAGATTGACAATTGTAAGTTATCCGTGCCTAAATATTCCCCGGAGGATATCCTCCACTTAGTAGATTGGAATAGGCATCTATGACCTCTTATTTGCTGAATGTTCCGAGTGATACGAAGCGGACCTTGTGACCTATTTTTGCTAATGTACAACTCAATAAGATCTAGAACAAAACCAATTTTTATAGTCAAGGAGTCGTTAAACTTATTGTCTCACAAATCTAATATTTGTAAGCTAGAAAGATTCCCAAATCTAATAGTTGTAACCTTATAATATTCCTAAAGGATACTAGGAATGTGCCAGAGAGAAGATTTTTAAGAAAACTTAGAGTATCCAAACTTTTCAATTTAACAATTTCTTCTAGAAACATCCAAAGAGATTGTTTTGTTGTGCATTTGTGTGTTCCAGGCAACCAAGTCACCAAATTCACGGTGACGCAGACTTGAAAGAATATTGTTGTAGATCCAAAGTATTGTTATAAAGAACAAACACGGCGAGACCACTGCAATTTTCAATGCTCGGAGGAATAAAATGATATAAATTATTATCTAAGAGATATAGCTGCTCGAGTCTTTCCAATTTGCCAATTTCCCGTGAAATTCAGACTTTCAAATTGGAGGTGAAAAAATTTAAATATGTAAGCTTGGTGTAGTTTAGAATTTCAGTCGGTGAGAGAGTTGTTAAAGTTGTTTCTCGAGCTCTTAGAAGTTGAAGATTTGAAAGCTTACCAAGAGAAACAGCACTCGATCGAGACAGGTTTGACAACTTAGCAAGAGCAAAGCGTGGCAGCGGGTTATGTATAGTTTTATAACGCTTTACCCAACTCTCACACACGTTCATGGGGACTCAATTTATATGACGGAGGTCAAAATTTTCAAAAAACAAAGGTGTGGTGTAGTGGTGTAGCACATGGCATTGAACTTGAAGGTTGTAGGTACGAGTTTTGTCTATTCCTCTACTAACGTAACATGATGAGGTTTGCGCACAAGACAATAACGGCTATAGAATGAAGGAGAAAATTCATTTGTGGAAAATGTTACATGATATATCATAATGTAAGGATTGTTGTAAAAGGAGAAAATTCATGTTCTCAGTAAATGTTACTGCAATATATCACAATGTAAAGAGTGTTGTAAAAGTATTTTTGAAGCATACCGAATTATTTTTTTCAATCATTTATTTACTTGATTAAAATTAACAATTAGTTAGTATTATTTTATTTCAGCAATTTCAGGCTATAATCCCCTTTTTGGGTTCCCTTTAATTCCCATTAATTAACTATTATAAACCATCATTTTAGATACCCCTTTTTATTTTATTTAACTTATCCTTATAATTCTAATGTCATTTATTTACTTAATACCCTAACGCTAAGGTCTAACTTACCCTAACCATATAATTAAGTTCAAATAATTTTAATCCCTATTAAAACTATAATGCCCACTCCTCTTCAATACTGATTGAACTATGTTATCAATTCCAAATTGATTATAATCTCAAACCTTGCTACTATACTCTAGTTAGCATACAAATAAAATGTGTGGGACATCATGATTACTATTGTTTTTTGGTTATTATTTTGATTGTATGTCATACTATGGACCTTGTTGGGAATTTAAGGATAAGACAATTAGCTAGAATAGTTGCATTTTCATAAATTGATTGTGATAGCATTACTCTTCGATATTGTTTTGTTGTATTTAGTTTATCTCTCAGTAATCGGACACATAAACACTCTTGTGTAGTAAAGCATTCAGTAGATATTAATAGATGAACAAATTTAACTCATTGTGATAAGGAAATCGAAGGATAGACATTACTGTAACTGAACTGATTAACTTTTGATAGACATTCAGTATGGAAGATAATGATGTGTCTTCAGTTTAGATATATGTTGATATTTTGAATTATTTTCATATTGATTTTATTACGATGTTCAAAGTTATTTTGTGATTTATTTGATATTGAGAATTGGTGAAATTGTGAACGAGTGAAATTATTGCTTAAATTAGATGATTCATTTGGTTTATGATCTTAGTTGCAAACTAATGTATGAGTAGAATCGAAATGTTGAAAATTGGAGTAATTTTTGAATTACTTGGTCTTAGAATAGTAGTTATGATATTTGATGTTGAAATTGATATTTAGATATAAGTGTTTTATTACTTCAACATTGTTAATATGGCCATGAGGCTAGAGGGGTATTGTGTGATTTTTGCAGGTAATTATATCACAACAACAAACTATGGGGGATAGGAGACCAATAACAAAGGAATGTGGGGTATTGGAAATTGGTCACCATGGCAACTTGTGTAATGTTGTTGTCTTGTTATTTGTTGTCAGGGGGTTCCCATGGGGGAGGATGACCCCAATTGTGACCAAGGGTTTGTGTGTAGTTATTTTCCTTTCTTTTATTTAATTTTGGTGTATGTGATTTAATTTGTGATGTAATTCCCTTTTATCATTAATTGGTTTATGTGTCTTAATTAAGTGAACTAATGATATTATTAAGATAATTATGGATGGGAAAAAAAAGTCATTTATTAGATTAGATGGTTCTTTGGTTTATGTGTTTTTAAGTTGAGTGTAAGTAACTTGAGTGTTGTACACTCTACCTCACCTTGGAAATTCGGATTTGGCCTTAAGGGACAATTTTGAGGCTTGTGGGACAAGTTAAGCTTGTCCCACACCTCTTAATTTATTATACCAACCCTACCTATGGGTTGGGGGTAAAAAATAGACCCCATTATGTGTTTTGGAAGGAAAAAGGTGAGTTTTAATTGCACTTTCTTACATGTGTTTATTTTTTGTCCTTAAAGGGTGTGGGTTGGAGTGGTGTGTGTAAGAGGTTTGTCATACCTCTCAACCACCCATTTATTATGCCTTGGGGTATGGGTTTGACTTGGGTGATGTGGGATGGAGAAGAAATGATGTGGCATCCTACATGGAGCCACATCATCTCCCTCTCCCTCTTTTCTATTTATTAAAGTTTTTGGGAAGTATTAGGGTTACTTGCTCTTTTTGGGCAATGCTTATAATTTTGGGAGCTTGCTTGAGAAAGAAGATTTAAGTGGATGGTAATTTCTTAGGATTTTGGAAGGCTTGGAGCTTTTTGTGTATTGATACTCTTCATTTGTGAGGTAGATCTCCACCTTTGTTTTTACCTTGCTATTTTGTTGTGCTCTTATGTGTAGATGTTGATTGTTATATTGGTTATGATTGTGGGAAATAGAATTGATTCTTAGGTTGTGGGAGAAATGGAAATGGGGGTAAAAACTTGAGGGAGGCATAAGAGAAATGTTTTTGGGTATTTTAGGAGGGAGTTGGGTTAGGATGTCCACCTTGTTGATAAATATGATTTGTGTTTATCTTGTTATTTTCTTGAGGGAGGCATAAGAGTGGGTTGATTTCTTGAGGGAGGCATAAGAGTGGTGTATCTTCTTGGAGGGAGGCATAAGAGTGTTGTGTGTATTGTGATGGAATTTTTGGAGGCTCATAGGTGGACACCCAAGCCCTTGGGAGGCATAAGAAGAACCCCATGTTCTTTCTCCTCCATGGATTTAGTATGAAGCCTTTGTGTTTGATATTTGTTGTCTTGTGGTAAAATTGGAATTGTGTTATTTCATTGATTGTCTTGAGTGAATGTGTATGTGGAAGCCATTTTTGGAGTTTTCATGGTTGTCTAAATAACCCTCATTGCTTCCTTGTTGGGGCTCAGGGGCCAATGAGGAAGAAGGCTTCTCTCCCTCATTGGATATTTTGGTTGGGTGGAGAGCGTTACCTACTCCCCCATTTTGTTGTGTGCATAACTTGATGAAGATGGTGGAACTCATTGGATGAAGTGCTATTTTGGAAAAAGACATGTGAAGTTGCTTCTTGCTCTATTAATACTCTTCAACTTGTAATTTTTTTTTTTGATAGATAATATTTGGAAAAAGGATCCAAAGGACCAATTACAGAAAAAGATATTATATAAATTTTCAAACGATACTTAATATCTATAAAAAAACAAACTAAAAGAAAACAGGGCAGGATCAACGGGAAAAATTGATCCACAAAAAGCCCAGCCAAAACCAACAAAAACAACTATACAAAAAACCACCAGTCAGCACAAAGGCCACAAAGAACCTATTTATTCCTGGCCCTGGAATGAGAGCTTGGCCTAGCTCCTTCCACACCTCCCTGCATAGTTGTCTTCCTCCTCAGAGGACAAAATGATCAACTGTCTCTTTTTACTTGTAACGCTCACCACCAAACCTTGAAGGGTATCCACCCTATTCTCCAAAGCTCTGATCTCCCCATTCGACCTCTGCATTCCCCTAAGAAAATTTCTGTTCTGAGATTTTACTTGGGTTATAGATTCTTCCAAGGCTTCTAATTTACTAGCCAAAAAAAAAGACCGAATCTTTCTCCCCTTCTTCCACCTCCTCACCAGCTAAATCCTACAAAGCCGACACTACATTTAGCTCCTTCATAGCCCTCTCCTTGATTTTCAAAAGTTTGGCTCAATCAACCAATAGAATGTAATCTTCCCAATCACTACCCAAATGCCCACTAACCCCCTTAGTATTCGAATAGGTTTTCCAGCTCTAACCAACAACATAATTAAACCTTGATGCAAAATCAGCTCAGTTTTCTTCTCTTTAAATTTTTTAACTGAGGCACTCAGAGAGTTGAAAATATAAAACGGAATACTAATCTTTTTATTTCACCTGAAATGGTTTAGTAGCATAAGATGTTGAGAATGTACCTTCTTGTATCTTCCATCCAGCGTAATATATTTCATAAGATGAAAACAAACCTCTACCCACCGACCTGGAAAGAGTTACGAGCAATTCCATCCTCCATAAAACAAATTCTTTCCTCATTTTCCAAGAAAATATGTACCTCTTCCTGAAGACAAGATCTATCCTTAAAAACTTTTCTACCTTCACAATCCATTTTTGTTACATTACCAATTAAATCTTCAGACACTAAAAAACTTACCCCTCTCATCGAAACCAGACCCTTATTCTAGGACAGAGCAAACTCTCATGAAATAACATCATCCGAACCCCTCAAACTTTGAATAAAAAAGGAAATACCACCCTCTTTGAACAGATCCCAAATAAAAGCATCTCGTTATAGACAGGAAGAGGACGATGGCTCCACCCTAACCCTAACACCCCCCATATTTGTCTGCCTTCTAAAAAAGGAAAGAAGATACATACCAGAACTCTTAACCAAACATTTTAAAAGCCACCTCCCACCCATGGCAGTCGGACTAATGATTTGAAAGGATAAATACACTGGCAATGAATTTATTTCCCAAATCACAGCACTCCCAAACTCAAGCATGAATCCTCCTTTCTGCATAAATTTTGTCCTTTGTACTTAGTGGTAACCCTCCCTCATCCCGCCACCATTTTTTATGATTAGCTAACATACCAAAATTAGCTAATGTGTCCATGCATTCATTTGCTTCCCGAAACATGTGCTTAAACATAATATCTTCAAAACTTGACATTATAGATTTTGCATCCCTTATAATGGGATCTATATTAATATGATGTCTTACCTTACCATTCATTACATTAATAATATATTGGGAATCTCCTTCCACATAAAGCTTTTTGATATGTAAGGACTTTGCCCAATGTAACCCAATTAACATAGCATAGGCCTCTGCATAGTTATTAGATTTATTACCAATGGCCTCAGCATAAGCAACCACCATCTTACCAATTTTATTTCGATAATTCCCCCAATTACCGCTAACCCCAAACTCCCCTTAGCAGCACCATCAATATTTAACTTCAGCCACCCATCGGAAGGAGTAGTCTATTTTTCACTTCTTCTCTCCATAATATTAGCCATAGAAGAATTCTTCACAATCATTCCTAAAGAAATAATAAGTTCCTACTAATGGTAAGGCAGTCCCCTTTCTCCTTAATCTTTACTATAGAAAGATTATTTCTCAAAGCTCCTGAAAATATCACTTCCCACCCTATCGGGGTTTTTTTGTTTTCTTTAAAAATACTACTATTCGATTCAAGCCAAATTCCCCACAAGATATGAGGCAAAACCAAACTCCGTGCCTGTAGATGATTCAAAGAAACAAAAGGACTAACCCATTGTTCATACCACTCAGCAAAAGTCTCCTGGTAGAACCACACTATTTGAAAAAAATTCAAAATATGAGCCATAACTTTTTGGGAGAAAGGACAATGCATAAAAAGATGTTGAATCGATTCATTATTCTTTTTGCATAAAACACACCAATTTGGAATCATCATACCTCTTCTCTGCAAATTATCAAAGTTAAAACCTTGCTCTAGATAAAGCATGCCATAAAAACAAATTGACTTCGTGGATAAGATCTTTATCCCAAAGATTTTTCCACACAACTTGTGGAGGAGGAAATTCCTAGCAATAACATACCCTAACTTTACCATGTATCTATCATCCCTTGTCATAGACCAAAACATCTCATCCTCCCTCTGACCCACCGAAATATGCAAACCTCTTAAATTTTGATTTAAAGTTCTTATGCTAATTGTTGAGCATCATCCATACCTTCCCTATCCAAAAGTTTCCAAGTCCAGCCCCAGTTAGACTCCTCCCAGTAGTCTCTAATCCATACACCCACAGTCAAAGCTGAAAGTGATCCACCATATCCCTTAAAGGAGCTTGACTAGCCAAAGGGGCATCCAATAACCACCAATCTTCCCAGAACTTAATTTTTGACCCATTACCAATTAGCCATTTACGGCCTTTTAACAACATATCCCTACATTTACCTAGACCATTCCAGAAGACAGATCCTTCAGGACATCATTAGAGACAAAAGCTACCTAATTAGCCATTAAATACTTTGACTTTAAAATTCTAACCCATAAACCTTTCTCATGCTCCAACCGCCATCCAATTTTAGCCATAAGAGCTAAATTCATACTTTTTATATCTTTCAACCCCAAACCCCCAACTCCCTTTGGAAGGGTAACTTCATCCCAAGACACCAAAGGAAGTATGTCTTTAGATTCCATTCCAGACCACAAAAACCTACATTGGATCTTAGAAATAATGTGTTTAATCTTTGCAAGCATTAGAAATATAGACATAAGATAAACCACCATACTTTGGAGACAACTTTGCAATAGTTGAAGCTTACCTGCTTGAGAAAGAAAAGTACCTTTCCAAGTTGACAACTTCTTTTGAAACCTCAAAATAAGGGGATTCCAGCATTCCATCTGCATTCTACCTCTAAACAACGACATTCCAAGATAAGTACATGGCAACTCTTGTATAGAACATGCCAAAATATCTGCAATTCTGGTTTGGATTTCCATATCCACATTGAAAAATAAAACAGAGCTTTTCCTAAAATTTATGAGCTGACCCGTAACTTCCTCAAAATCCTGCACAACTTCTTTAAAACCCAAAGCCTCTGTCTAGGTTGCATTTCCCAAAAGGAAAGTGTCATCCACGAATTGTTGTAATATTATAGGATCAATACCATTAGAAATGATTAAACCATGCAATTTGTTTTTCTGTTTATAGTCCACACAAAGTCTACTCAAAGTTTCTACCACAATGATATAAAGGAAAGGAGAAAGGGGATCACCCTACCTCAGACCCCTCCCCCTAAAGAAAAGAAACCCTCTGCCTTCCCATTAACTAAAACAAATAATTTAGGAGTAGAGTGCATTCCATAATGATATTTATAAAATTCCTATAAAAACCCAATTTCGCCAAAATAATTTTCAAGAATCTCCATGAAACTCTATCATAAGCTTTGTTGATGTCAATTTTAAGCATCATAGCTACCGTTTTAGAAACTTCAACCGAGTGAACCGCCTCATGAATAGTTATCACACTATCCGAATTTGTCTTCCTTCCAAAAAAGCTCCTCGATTTTCTAAAATAAAATGTTCCAACAAACCTTTTAATCTTGAATATATAATCTTTGTTATTATCTTATACACCATATTACACAGATTATGGGACGATAATCCGAACTTTTTTCCCCTTGCACCTTAGAACAAGAGCAATGAAAGTTATATTAACTTCCTTCAATAATTTTCCACTTTCAAAAAGTCCCTAAAGCTTCTTCCACATCCTTATGAATAATTTCCCGAAAGGATTGGAAAAACAAAGCAGGAAAACCACCTGAGCCCAGATTTTCCCCATCAAGATAAAAAAAGTAGTTGCAATTTCCTCGAAATTTTATCAACTCTATATTTTCCCGATGAGAAATAACAGTTTCAAAAAGATTTGCAATGTCACTTTCCTTACCCAAATAAGGATCCTTATCAGCTTAAAGTAGATGAGAGAAAAATCTAACAAATTCCTAAGAAACATCACCCTGATTACTTAACAACAAACTCCTATCATTCTCAATTTCCCCAATAGAATTTCTATTCTTATGCACTTAAGCAGTGAGACAGAAAAAACTTTGTATTCTTGTCTCCCTCCTTTAACCATTGTACCCAAGAATTTTGTTTCCAATAGGCCTCCTCTTTGGCTTCCAAATTATGATACTCAGACAATAGAGATTTCTCCTTATCTTTCAACTCTATAGTCAAACCAATGAGACTCCACCTCTTCCTCCATCCTCTTCAAAGCTTCACTAATCTCATATTTTGAGCAAAATGTTACCAAAGATCTCTTTATTCCAAACCTTCAACCTAGACTTTTAGTGTTTCAATTTTTCCACAAGTTTAAACATCGGATTACCTCTAACATTACTTTTCCAACTCATCCTAACCTCTTCCTCAAGACCAGGATGCTAAAGCCACGTCTTAAAGAAACTAAAATGTCTTCCACCTACCTCATTTTTAGTCCAATTTGAAGGCTA
Organism: Taxus wallichiana var. yunnanensis; assembly: GCA_018340775.1. Classification (NCBI taxonomy): domain Eukaryota; kingdom Viridiplantae; phylum Streptophyta; class Pinopsida; order Cupressales; family Taxaceae; genus Taxus; species Taxus wallichiana. The sequence continues at coordinate 71,229,250 of CM031237.1, read as the reverse complement.
ATAGGACTATGATCCAAACCAATTCGAGGAAGAGCCACCACAAACCCAACTAAATTTTGAAACCAAGACAGATTTATAAAAAACCTATCCAACCTGATTTGAATCAAATCATCACCAAATATCTGTTTGACCAAGTGAATAGGGTCCTCTTAATTCAATATCCACCAAATTACAGGAAGTTATAAAGTTAGCAAAATCCTCCATACTATCACTATAGACCCCCGACCCCCTTTTTATCTTCCACAAACAGGAAGAGTATTAAAATCCCACCAATTTACCAATTTAACTCATTTTACTAACTACGAAAATAAATAATATCAGCCCAAAGCTTTCTTCTTCCCATCACCAAATTTGGAGCATAAATATTAGAGAAAATTCACTCATAACCATCTATTTTCTCTTTAAACAAAATAGCACGTGATTCTAAGAACAAAACAACAACTTACCTTCTTTATCAACAAGATTCCATAAATTTACCACACCCCCGAAGCACCCACCGACAATGTGCTTTGAATCTCATATCTAAACCAAACTCTATTCTTCACCTCTTTCATTTTATCAATAGACATCTTTGTTTCTTGAATTAAAAGAATATCGAGGCTTATTCCTCTTTCTAAAAGAGGACAACATATTTTGTTTATTTGGTTTATTTAGCCCCTTATATTCCATGAGATGACCTTCATTTCAATTTATTTGGATAAATACTCTCCTCGATGGAGCGTTGTCTTCTGAATCAATTTCCTTTTTCTGATTTCTCCCTCCTATCCCTATTTGTCATATTTCCTTTTTTGTTGGAATCTTCCCACAATCTGCTTTACCTTTGTCTTGTTTTTGAGTACTTCTTGTATTAACCCTTTTTCTTCCCTTTCCATCTTTGATTTTTCCAAATTGAAAGAAAAGGGAACTTCTTCCATATGGAACATAATTTTCTCCTCCCGAGCATCCAACATACTTAAAAGCTACTTTAGTGGAATTTTTGGATCACTTATGCCCCCACTTAAATCTTGATCTTCCAAACCCAAATCTTCCTCATTTGAAACCTCCTTTTGATACTGAAATTTTTCTCCTTCCTCCTTCGGATCCCTACCATCAATACATTTTCATTTCTAACTTGAAAATCATTTTTTTGTTCACCTTCTGTTCCTTTTCCTTACCTTCCAACAAATCAAATTTTTGTAAAGAAACAAAATTTTGTTGTAAATAACTATCCCCTTCCATCCTAGATTCCTTTTATTTTTTTCATAAATTTTCTTCCCTTTCTTACCCTCCTTACACTACTTTTGCTCATGTCCCATCCTCCTATATTTCGCGAGAACAACGAAGAGGATTCATATTCTACCTACTTGAGTCTACTCACCAAACTTAGATTTAAGAAGAATTTCTTTTCTTAATAAGTTCCCCACATGAACAAGAATACGTAAACAAGCATTTCAACTTGTAAATATTACCAACACTAAATTGGATGTAATCTTATCCATTGGTTAGATTCTTGTAAATGGTTTATTATGGCTTGCATTTCTTTATCAAAATGGGAACCTTGTAACTACTTTCAAATGCAAATAAAGATCATTTAAATATTAATGTTATTTAAGTTTAAGGAAAAGGGAGTGTTGATCATTTTGACATTATTGGTAAGCTGTTCTTGAATGAGATAAATTTCATTTAGGTATGTGTATTACTCTCTATTCAAATGATGTACATGAAGGGATAATTAAAATTAATTTTACAACATAATCCTCCTTGTTGTGATACAAATTGCCCTATGTAAATGAATAAATCAAAATTAATGTTGCACTCCTAGAGGTTATCTAAATGAATTTGAGTTGGATAATTTTTTGGTTTAAAACATTGTATGACATGCAAAAACAATGTTCTGTGGAACTCGCTTCAACCAAACACTTAACCCGAAAACGTGATTTTTTAAGTTACAAGAAGGTTACAAGGGTGATTAACCTTTAGGGTCCATTACTCAAATGTTCTATAGGAAGGTAACAAGGATTAGTTTACTTAATTAAATATTTTCTTTCCTTTAATTAAGTTCATTCCTAACAAGGCTAACCTTATGCTAAATTATTAAATTCATTACATTAATAGCTTAAAGATCCTTTAATAAATTTCCTACACACACTAAGGGTTTAAAAGGGGTAAGGAAACATTACACCCCTAGGAAATCAAAAGGCCCCACTCATTCATCTACACATACCCTTAAGGATTTTAAATTAAACATTTAAAATACATTTCTTCTTAAAAAAGGTAGGGTCAATTCTCCACCCTTGGATCAAATCCATCTTAGCCACTAGATCCTAGGGTTCTCAACATAGCCCTAAAAATCCTTATGAAAGTCTATTAAAACCTTTTATCATTCTATTCTTCTCATTTGGTTCTTTTTCTTTTGTTAAATTTGCAGGTTGGAGAGGAGGAAGCCATGGAAGAATTCTACATGAAGATTTAGTCTAGGTTTAGTTTAGTTTTAGTTTTATTTATGCAATCTATTTCATTTAAAGATTGGGAGGGGTTTCTTCCTCCAACTGGATTTTTATTCCAGATTAAAGTGTATTGAGTTTAAATTTGGGGAAAACCCTACCCCTTTTATATAAATGAAAGAATTTTGTTAGATTCACCATTTAATTGTTTTGTTATTCCAATTCATAGTATTACTCTTTATCTTAATAGCTAGTAGTAATAGGTTAAATTTTACAACCTAGGAATTAGAGGAAACTGGAAAAATTTCATGCACGCGCGGGTCCACTGAGAATTCTATCATAAGTGATAGGACTGCCACCCAAAGTAGACCGGTGGTTCTCAGTGATTTCCGCCCTACCGGGTGAAAAACATTGGACCACCGCCTCTAGAGTGGAGGTTGTGAAACCACGCCTTACGGAGGACAAACACAAGACCACAATCTTCTTGGGTGGCAATTTTGAGACCGCCGCCACTACTCGAGCGGTGGTTATAGGACTCTTGTTACTGCATAGGGCGGTGGTCCTATTTCTAAAACATAAACATAATGCCGAGATTTTCACAAAAACTTAAAGTTGCTAAGGGATGTAAAAATATATTCTAAGTTTGTTTTTGTTCATTCCAAGTTCCAGATTTGAGATTTAGTGCTCTATTAGCATTTCTTAGTTAAATCTAGTCATTTTAAAGTGTTTCCATTTTTAATAAAATTCATCTACTTACAAGAATAATATCTACTTGTTTAACTAAAATCTTCTTTCCATTTCAAGAGAAAAAAGGACATAAATCGATTTCACTACTTTTTCATTTCCTTACTATACAAATCAATAGTTCTAAATGCAATATATTCTATTTTGTTCTCTCTTTCATTTTACTACATTGTTCATTCATTCAAAATAACCATATTAACTCTATTTTCCATACAATTATATTTTGTAAATAAATTCAACTTATAACAATCTCTACATTTTCTTCTTTCCTATTTTCAATAAGCACTACTCTATAATGAAAGTAGACTTTATTTTCCATTGCTATAACTTAAATCTTTTAACACAAAACTAATTTTCTCATAACACACCCAAAATTCCAACAAGGAGAAAATAATTTCTTTTATTTTTGCAAAACTAACTCTCTGATATTCACATGAAGAAGACTTTCGTTTTCCATTTCTTAACTAAACCATACAATATTTCTTTCTCTTTTCAATATACAAATATTAAATGTAAACTCCTTTCTATAAGATTACAACAATGTTTTCCACCTTATGTGGTAAGTCATACAAAAGTAAATATAAGGATGAAATACATTATTACAATTTCTTCCACTCTAAGTGGGTAAAATACTAAGGAATTTTTACATGGTTCTCAACAAGACTCAAATGCTCCAAACACCCACAAGGTAGCTCCTCAAAGAAATTTCTTGATTCACAAAAAAAATAGGGGAGAGGCAACACTCTCCACCCAACCAAGATACCTAATGGAGAGGAGAATCCATCCCCCATTGGCCCCGAGCCCCAACCACATTCTGATATGGGAGAAGATCTCAACTCATGGCAACTACTAGCTTCCACAATACTTAACATATAATTTCACATTCATTCCATTTATATACAAAACACCACAACAACTCAACAAGAAGAAAACAACAAAAGCAACAATATCACAAGTCTTATCAAGAAAGCCACAAGAGTAAGACCTATGGGAGGCCACTTATTCCTCCCAATGACGGTGGGTTCCCACGTAGAAGCCTCCAATGCAAAACACAATTTCCCTATCAACTCTTATGCCACCCTCAAGTACCACTTATACCTCCATACACTCTTATGCCTCCCTCAAAAACCCTTATGGCTCCCTCATAATAAGAACAAGAAGAAATGCAAGCATTCCTCATACTAGATGGGGCACCCAACCCAAAATCCCTCCATAAAAAGTGATCTCTTATGCCTCCCTACAAGAAAAACTCCCCATAGTCTCCTCCCACTCCCAACTTAGGCATTCTACCCACACCCAACAAGCATTTCAAAGAGACAACAACATGCAACACAACATATACACACATACAATAAAACAAATAACATATTTTAAACTAAGGTGAAGCTCCTACCTCTCCATGGTAGAGCTTGTTCCAAGTATGAAGTTCCAAGCCTTTCCAAAGATCAAGCAAGCATCCAAAAAGCTCAAAAAATCCACAACTCTCTCAAAATCCTCTCACTCTCCAAAATTCAAGAGACTAAAAAGTATCATCCAACCCCAAAACAAACAAAAAGATTTCAATAAATAGAGAAAAGAGAGGGAGGGATGATGTGTGGCTCCAGTAGGATGCCACCTCATTTCCTCTCCACTCCACATCACTTGGTCAACCTCCTATTCCAATGCAAAATTAATAAGTGGTTGGAGGAATGACAAGAACCATACACACTCCATCTAAGCCCACCTCACCAAAGGAAAAAATTAAATATTTGAAAGAAAGTGCATTAACATTTTACCATTTTATCCCCCAAAACACCTAAAGGAATGTAAATTTGACCCCCAACCCATAGGTAGGGTTGGCATGGGTATTTAAGAGGTGTGGGATGAGTTTGACTTATCCCACAAGCTTTCAAACTTGGCCTCTAAGGCTAAATTCGAGTTTCTGTAAGGGGTAGAGTGTGCTACACTCAAAACTCAAACACACTTCACTCAACACAAAAATTAAGAGTAAATTAATTCTAATAAATGAACTCCTTTTAGTCACATCTTTAATTAGTTTAGGACAAATTCAAAAATAGCTTAATTAAGACACTATAACCCATGACTAATAAAGAGGTAAACACAAATCCAAAAATCTAAATAATAACACAAGTTAAATTTCACTACTAAAAGAAAACACATACTAACATAATAGAAAGGGAAAAATTAAAATAACACAACACATGACCCTAGGTTACAATTTTCCCTAATCAAATAATTATAACACACACACAATTACACGTTGCCATGGTGACCCTAGTTGGATACTTCTCAAATTTTGATGTGGTTGGTCTCCACTCCCGATGTCGTTGTGAATGTAATATACCTATAAAATAGAGGATACCTCCTTCACCTCATGGACGCATTAAAATAGTCATGCCAAATATATGATATAAATCTAAAATCAACTATACATAAATTAATATCATCACATTAATCCAATTATCAAGATCTACTCAATATGACTAAATATATCACATGTCAAAATTACGGATAATAAACATGTCAAAAGTATATATTAATATCAACATCAAATATCTCCAGTAGTCCATATGCATCATATAAGAATCAAATCAATAGCAGTTCAGTATCTTTGATATCTACTAACATGCTATATCAAAAACTATACTATATCCATAAGTACAAGATGACAGTATCGAAAAATAATAATCAAAAAGGTGTCGAAGGAAAGTGGGCACTACATCCCCATCCCGTTAGACTCGAATTCCTCTTGGAAGTCACTTTGGTATAGTGTGGAAACTATAGTCGTAGCAAGGTAGAATCCTCCCAAGTAGCTACACCTTGTCTTATCTATCCCACTTTGGACCCAAACCTCGATCAATCTCTTTGTCACGAAGGCCTAGGGTCTTGAGCTCTATAATGCATACGGGCTCCACCATCACCTGCCCCTGATCTTGCACCTACAATGTGGTCCAACCTAGCACATGAGAAGGATCAAAAATATATCTCCTAAGCATAGAAAAATGAAACACATCATTGACGCGAGACAAGCTAGGTGGCAATGGTAGACATGGTAGGCTAAGGAACGAGGCGCTCCAAAATCTCAAAGGGACCCACAAACCTAGGAGCAAACTTAGAACATTTTCCATACTGGATAGGGCTCTTATGCGGTCTAACACGAAGAAACATCTTCGTGCCCACCTCAAAACTAGGATCGTGGCCGTGTTGGTCCGTATACTTATTCTGTTTGTCCTGTGCCTCCTACAATCTCTATTTGATCAAGGTAGCCCTGCTGCTCCATGTCCCGCATAATGCTAGCCCTAGGAAACCCTATCCTCAATCTTGTCCCAACTAAGAGTTGTCTTACACTATCTATCATATAATGCTTGAAAAGGAGCCATGCCTATCGAACTCGGAAACTATTATTGTAGGTAAACTCCACCAAATAAAGATACTCCTCCCATCATGATCGGTGATCCATAACGTACATCCTAAGCATGTCCTCCAAGATCTAATTCACCCGCTCAATCTATCCATCTATCTCAAGGTGATATGTTGTGCTGAAATTGATCTTTGTCTCGAGAGTATACTTGCATGGTGGTCCGAGAAATGGGAAGTGTACAAAGGATCGCGATCATGAAATGATCTTCAAAAGAATCCCATGTAATCGACAATCTCATCAAGATATACTCATGCCACCGTCATGGCTGTATAGGTGGTCTTCACCAGAGAAAATTGAGCTACTTTCGTCCAATTTATCCAGTGACCATGATGGCATTGTGGTGGTATCTCGACATAGGTAACCTAATGATGAGGTCCATGGAAATGGTGTCCCACTTCCACTCCAAGTATGGCATGAGGATAGAGAAGGCTGCGCATGCTGATGCTTGGCCTTCACCCTTTGGTACTATAACCGATGTGACACAAATGAGGCCACATCTCTCTAAATTCCTCTCCAAAAATATAATTGTCTCAAGGTGGCGTGCATATTCTTCACCCTAGGATGGGTTGAATAAGGTGTATGATGAGCCTCTGTCAAAATGTCTGTCTCAAGCCTCCATCTCTAGGAACATATATCCGACCTCTATGTCTAAGAAGGCCATCTACCTCTAATGAAAATCCATCAAATCTCCCCTCAAGGGGTCTTTGTGACTTAATCTCTGCTCTGGCTGCAAGGTAGAAATTTTTCGAGGAATCTACTGCAAAATATTGCTCCACAAACTTGTGCCCACTAAAGTGGCCATAGCCACATGCCTCCATCTACTCAAGGCATCTACAACCACATTCTCCTTCCCCTTCACATGATCTATCTCCATATCTTACTCACAAAGCAACTCCATCCATCTCCATTGATGAGTGTTGAGAGTAGGCTGCACGAAGAGGTGGCGAAGACTTAATCGATCGAGTCCCGAGTGTAAACCTCCAACCAAGAAGAAAGTTTCTCCACCACACTAAGGCATGCACAAATTTTGCAAGCTCAATATCATGAGTCAGATAATTGATCTCATAATCTTTGAGTTTTCTAGACTCAAAGGTATCTACTCTACCCTCTTGCATCAACACACCTCCAAGTCCTGCCAAAGAAGCATTTGTGCAAATGTAGAAATCACCCTGAGGATCTAGCCACCTGCAAGAATAGGTGTTGTCGTGAGGCATTCCTTTAGTGTACTTGAAAGCTTTCTCACATCTATCGACCATAAAACTTCTTCCCTTTCCGCTGAAGGGAAGGGATGGGGTGAGCAATCCGAGAAAAGTCCTGAACAAATCTCTTGTAATATCCTCGTTAAACCCATGAAGTTGCGCACCTCGGTCATACTAGTGGGTGGTGGCCAATTCGTGATGGCTCGAATCTTGGAAGGATAAACTGTGATACCTTCCCAAAAATGATGTGGCCGGGTGTTGCACCTTTGTCTAAAGAATGCACACTTCTCCAAGTTCTCGTAAAGGTCTTTGCTCATAAAGACAACTTTGAAGAACCTTGGTGAAGTGCTCCTCATGCTCCTCACGCATGTGTGAGTAAATCAAAATTTCATCAAGGAATATGAGCACGAAGCAATCTAGAAAATTCCTAAATACCCCATTCATCAAACCAAAAGGCACCATTGTGAACTCGTCGTGGCCATATCTCAAATTTGGAATGCGGTCTTATGAATATCCACCTCTGCGTAATCCCGAGCTGATGGTACCCTGACTTAAGATCTATCTTGGAGAAAAATGTAGCCCCATTCATTTGATCAAATAAGTCATCAATGCATGGAAGGGGGTAATGATTCTTGATCGTTACTTTATTTAGGACGTGACAATCAATACACAACCGTAGAGATCCATCCTTCTTCTTTACAAAGATCACTTTGGTGCACCCCAAGGGGATACACTAAAATGGATCAATCCCTTCTCAAAAAGGCCCTCAAGCTGCATCTTGAGCTCAAGTATATCGGGAGTAGTCATCCAATAAGGTGCTCATGAGATAAACTCGCACTCAAAACCAGATCTATGTGGAAATCTATCTCACGTGGGGGAGGTAACCCTGATAGCTCCCTGAAACACATCAACTAACTCTCTCAAGATGGGATGGTCATCAAGGGATGGTCCACTAGACTCATCCTCTGATCTGTCACTAACCGTAATAGCATACAACTGACAACCCCATCATGCACACCGCTTAAGCTACATAGCAGAGATGGTGTGAATGGAAATGGGTCTCCTAACTCCTGATATCACTGACTCCACTCCAAGATCATCTATGCAAGCAATAGTCTTATGGTAACAGTCCACTCTAGCTCTATGAGTAGACAACTAGTCCATGCCCAAAATAACACCATAAGATCCTAATGGAAGGATTCGAAGATCCGAAGTAGTGGTGAAGGGTCCCAAATCCACTACACACTCCTTAACTAAGGAGTCTACAGAAATTTTGGCTCCAGAAGCCATCTCAACGTCCCAACTATGACCTTGCCTAACTACCACCAGCCTGCAATGCTCTACTAAGGATGGTGCAATAAATGAATCAAGAGACCGTAATCAAATAATATAGAGGTAGAAATACCACCAATACTACCTGTTATCTCAATCATGGTACTTTGGTGCTCAACCTGGCAATTCTCAACCACTGCATAGATCTAATGACTCCATGCCATATCACCAATAGTAGGCTCTGAGCTCTACGTCTTACCCTTGTTAGGGTTCGTGGGCAATATCTCCAATCATTTTCAACAACACCACAACCGTAACAACTACTGGTCCCCTCCGGTGGGATGCGGCTCTAGCCAAGATACTCTAGATGTTTGAGTGTGGATCCTAATGATCCGATTCACTGCTGCATTGAGGTTCTGTTGGTGAGCTCTTGGCACACCTTGTGTCCTGGTGGGACCCCTAGGAGGAGGCCCCATCCTTCATCCTCTCTGTTCATCAAATATCCGAGGAGGTGCAGCAAGGTGGGCGAGTCTACTATTGCTCTGCTTGAGGTGACACAATGAAGCCTATCCTAAACTCTGTCCACCCCATGGAGGAGGAACTAACCCCTTCAACGTATCATCCTACATCCGGTGGATACAGCTCTGAAATCCATCTCTAGCCTTCTCTGTCTTCCCTCGTGTCTCCTCTCGTAGTATAGGCCTTCTCCACGTCTGTGCTAGTGTACGTGGGTAGTGAATGTGCACCGCGCCACACAAATCCAAGTTCGGGCCCGAATGAACACAGTGAATCCATACATTCTCATCCTACATATAATCAACGTCTTGGAGTAGGTCTAGAAATCGACTCTCATACTTAGCTACGGTCATTGATGCCTAGCGGAGGTCGTGAAACTCATCTATATGCTCTTGAATAAACCACCTAGGTAAATACCTCTCCTAAAACATTCCTCAAATAACTCCCAGTGACTATCTCTCGAATCGACATGGAGCTTCTGGTCCTTGGTCCTCCACTAGAATCCTTCTCCTTAACAAACGGTGGACCGCCGCCCTCAAGAGCAGCAGTTGTGAAATCGTCGCCTTACGGGTGACAAACAAAGGATCACCTTCTTTGCATGCAGTTTTGAGGCTCGCCGCCACTTCACGAGCATTGGTTATGGAACCTTCACTCTGCATAGGGTGGTGGTCCTGTTTCTAAAAAACATAACCATAATGCCGAGATTTTCACAAAAACTTAAAGTTGCTAAGGGATGTAAAAACATATTCTAAATTTATTTTTGTTCATTCCAAGTTCAGTTGAGATTTAGTGTTCTATTAGCATTTCTTAGTTAATTCTAGTCATTTTAAAGTGTTTCCATTTTTAATAAAATTCATCTACTTACAAGAATAATATCTACTTGTTTAACTAAAATCTTCTTTCCATTACAAGAGAGAAAAAGGACATAAATCTATTTCACTACTTTGTCATTTCCTTACTATACAAATCAATAGTTCTAAATGCAATATATTCTAGTTTTTTCTCTCTTTCATTTTACTACATTGTTAATTCATTCAAAATAACCATATTAACTTTATTTTCCATACAATGATATTTTGTAAACAAATTCAACTTATAACAATCTCTACATTTTCTTCTTTCCTATTTTCAATAAACACAACTCTATAATGAAAGTAAACTTTCTTTTCCATTGCTATAACTTAAATCTTTTAACACAACACTACTTTTCTCATAATACATCCAAAATTCCAACAAGGAGAAAATACTTTCTTTTATATTTGCAAAACTAACTCTACAATATTCACAATGAAGAAGACTTCCTTTTTCCATTTCTTAACTAAACCCTACAAATCTTTCTTTCTCTTTTCAATATACAAATATTAAATGTAAACTCCTTTCTACAAGATTACAACAATGTTCTCCACTTGATGTGGGAAGTCATACAAAAGTAAATACAAGAATGAAATACATTATTACAATTTCTTCCACTCTAAGTGGGTAAAATACTAAGGAAATTTTACATGGTTCTCAACAAGACTCAAATGCTCCAAACACCCACAAGGTAGCTCCTCCAAGAAATTGCTTGATTCAGAACAATATACGGGAGAGGCAATGCTCTCCACCCAACCAAGATACCCAATGGAGAGGAGAATCCATCCTCCCCATTGGCCCCGAGCCCCAACCACATTACAATGGGAGAAGATCTCAACTCATGGCAACTACTAGCTTCCACAATACTTAACATATAATTTCACATTCATTCCATTTACATACAAAACACAACAATAACTCAACAAGAAGAAAACAACAAAGCAACAAGATCACAAGGCTTATCAAGAAAGCCAAAAGAGTAAGACCTATGGGGAGGCCACTTATGCCTCCCAATGGGAATGGGTGCCCACCTAAAATCCTCCAATGCAAAACAAAATTTCCCCTATCAACTCTTATGCCTCCCTCAAGTACCCCTTATACCTCCATACACTCTTATGCCTCCCTCAAAAACTCTTATGGCTCCCTCATAACAAGAACAAGAAGAAATGCAGAATTCCTCATACTAGATGGGGCACCCAACCCAAACTCCCTCCATAAAAATTGATCTCTTATGCCTCCCTACAAGAAAAACTCTACATAATCTCCTCCCACTCCCAACTTAGGCATTCTACCTCCACCCAACAAGCATTTCAAGAGACAACAGCATGTAACAAAACATATACACACATACAATAAAACAAATAACATATTTTAAACTAACGTGAAGCTCCTACACACTCCATCTAAGCCCACTTCACCAAAGGACAAAATTAAATCTTTGAAAGAAAGTGCAATTAACATTTTACCGTTTTATCTCCCCAAAACACCTAAAAGATCCTAGATTTGACCCCCCAACCCATAGGTATGGTTGGCATGGGCATTTAAGAGGTGTGGGACAAGTTTGAATTGTCCCACAAGCTTCCAAATTTGGCCTCTAAGGCCAAATTCGAGTTTTCCATCAGGGGTAGAGTGTGCTACACTCAAAACGCAAACACACTTCACTCAACACAAAAACCAAGAGTAAATTAATTCTAATAAATGAACTCCTTTTAGTCACATCTTTAATTAGTTTAGGACAAATTCAAATTAGCTTAATTAAGACACTACAACCCATGACTAATAAAGGGGTAAACACAAATCCAAAAATCTAAATAATAAAACAAGTAAAATTTCACTACTAAAAGAAAACACATACTAACATAATAGAAAGGGAAAAATTAAAATAAAACAACACATGACCCTACGTCACAATTTTCCCCCTAACTAAATAAGTCTAACACACACAATTACACGTTGCCATCGTGACCCTAGTTGGATACTTCTTGAATTCTGATGTGGTTGGTCTCCACTCCCCCGATGTTGTTGTGAATATAATATACCTGCAAAATAGAGGATACCTCCTTCGGCCTCGTGGCTGCATTAAAACATTCATGCCAAATATGTAATATAAATCTAAAATTAACTATACATGAATTAATATCATCAGATTAATCCAATTATCAAGATCTACTCAATATGACTAAATATATCACATGTCGAATTACAGATATAATAACCATGTCAAAAGTATATCAATATCAACATCAAATGTCTCTGATAGTCCATCTCGCATCATATAAGATTCAAATCAATAACATTCAAGATCTCGATATCTACTAACATGTTATATCAAAAACTATACTATATCCATAAGTCCATACGACATTATAGAAAAACAATAATAAAAAAGGTGTCAAAGGGAAGTGGGCACTACAAACATGAAACACATTTTCATACATCTACAAACATTTCCATTTTTGAAAAATTCATATGAATTTAAGCCTATAATCACAAACCTATTTTCCTATTCATTTGGCTATCCCTACTTAAATGGGAAATTTGTTAAATAAATAAATTCATATTATTATTATAAAATAAATATACTTTAATAATATAGTTTGGTTACTTTCAAAATTTATAACATCATAATATAAATATTATTAATAAATATTAAGTCTTACCCGTAACAATAAATATATATATTTACACAAACATACATTTATAACTAAAATTGGCATGTTTCCTTGTTGCATTGAAGGGAGGGAGGTGGGTGTTTTAAATTTTATGCAAACAAAAAAAAGAGATTATTTCTCTTTGTTTAGTGGTATGGACACTCCTTGGTCTACGTGTATTTTACTTATTGTAATATGGTTGGGGGAGGGCACCGACCCCACCCCCTACCCATATAAGTATTATATGGGGTGCGGGTAGGGTCACATCCTCCCCTAATATTTTTACACCCCCACAAAATATTTAACGATTCCCCAATTAAAACATGTGGCCACCATAGTCGCGATCGACCTCAAAGCACTTAACCCGTGTTTTAATCATTTTTCGCGGCTTATTTTTAATATATATATATATATATATATATAATGTTTTTATCTGCATATATGCATTCACAAATTTCTATATGTAAAGGATTTTTACAAGAGAAATATATATATATATATATATATATATATATATACAAGATTTTATTTAGTTTTAAAATGAATATGTAGGGTTTGGGGGTTTTCCCAAATGGGTATACACACAAAGTATACACCTTGAACCTGCAAGTAAAATAATTTTAATAAACGAATACAAATAAGGAAGGAAGACCTATACCCACAAAGGAAATGGGTAGATCCTTTCCCTAAACACAAAAAATTAGCAAAGGAGAGCTTCCAATCCTCTCTAATGGCCTCCATGGCTTCATTTTCTTCTCCTCCTTCCTTAACCTAGCAAAACAAAACAAGAGAAATGAGAGATTAGATTTAGAAAATGAATATAAGAGAACCCATAAGGATATCTAGGGTTTCTTTTTCAAACCTAAATCTAAGGGCTAGGAAAGATTAGATCTAATGGTGTAGGATGCACCCTACATCACTTAAGTGATGGGGTATTTAAGTGGGAATGTTTTAATTAAAAGATGTGTGTGTAATGTCAAATGGGGCCTAAGGGGTTAGACCATGTTGTGTACCCTTGACACCTTAGGTATTAAACCATGTTAATTTGATTTATTTTAAAATAGGAGATTATTAATCTTACCTAATAAAATTTTGAATTTAATTTGGGGCCATTCAATAAATAGATTTAATAAGACCCTTGGGGCTAAATAGCAAAAGAGTAAAATGGATTAATATTTGAATTAAGCAATAAAACTTAATAGGGGAAATCAAATCGAAATATTTTAATAGGGTTAGGCCAATAGTAACTAATTATTATTTTAGTCCCAACTGCCATTTAATAGTTTAAAATTTTGTAATCTGGATTTAATTAAAATCCTAGCCAAGGTCTTGAAACCTTTTTTTTAATTATTCCTTAATTTGTCATGTTTGCTTTTGGGTTTCTCAAGGTTTTGTGTGAGAAAAATGTGGCGTTACACTTGGTATTAGAGCTGTGGGTTCAATGCTTGGACCCTAGGCCAACATTGAAACTTGAAAACCAGTTAGTAGAATTTGAAATGCCATAATTAAAATAATAATAAAATAATAAAGTTGTTTGAATTATTGTACTCACCTAATGGCATTTTTTCGAACCCGCTAACTAAAGTGTTGAACTAGATTGATATTCTTACAAACTTCATGTATCAAGAGCTCGGTTTCCTTGCTAAGATGTTGTTTTATGAGCCTTAGCTCTTTCTTTTAATCGTGTGATGTGACGACCAAATTGAGACTCCTTTTGTGGAATGCTAAATTGTGTGATGTAAATATTGTGGCTTAGTGTTAGTGGTTGTGTTCTAGGGTCAAACAGAGTAAATTAGAAGTTGTTTAGTCACCTAAAGCTCCCCTTTTCCTTCAGTGGTTAGACAAGAGTTAATTTTGGTTGCCACCTTGGCAACTTAATCCCCATGTGAGTGAGTGGATATTAGGTCTTGGTGTCACAATCTATCTAATCTTGTGTATGCATTCTTTGAACTAAACTCAAGTATAGTACCTCTATTGGTGGCCATGAAGGGATGTGGCGTGAATGTGATGTTTACTTTCTGCATTTTATATTCATGGACTTGTGTTATTTTATCAACGACCGGTGTCTTATTTTATGATTTGATTGAGAATCTCTAAGGCTCATTTAGTTATTTATATTTTTGCAATATTTTCAAACATTGCAATGCGGCTACTTAGCCACTTTCCTTGATTGCCAATATTTCTTGTATTTTATTTTTATTGGTGACTCAGATCTCGTTTATATTATTGGCTACTTAGCTAAATGTTATGTGATTCCTTCTTGCATGTTGATGAGATGGTTCTACGCTGTTGTATTGTGACATTTCATCATATGGGGGTACACCCTAGGTGCCTTGAATGTCTTCTTAGGTGCTTTAAGTTATGCCTTGGTTTTGGGAGGATGGAACCTTGAGTGTGTCTAGGATCTTAGAGTGACTATTTCATCACTTGGCCTTGCTAGAAAGAGTTCATTGTATAGTGTGGTTCTAGTTAGCATTTTGATAGTAATGGTGGTGATTCACTTACAACTGGTAAGAGTTGGATCCTTGTCGAGTAGAGGTGTTTGATTATGGGCTTATGGATTGTGTTAGGATCGGATTGACTCTCGGTTGACTATAGATTTTAGTGGATAAGTGTTTTTTGGTAGTGACGTTCCATCGATGGCATGCTAATTTGTATCATGGTTTCCTTGTTTCTTTATAGAAAGGTTTTGACTTGTGGATTGTATGTATCTTGGTAATTATGATTAGACATAAGCCCATTCGGGCAATGTGTTTAATTAAGTGTGCTTTTTTTCTCTCATTGACCTATAAATAAGTCTACCCTTGCCTTAACTTTTTATATTGTTATGAATAACACTTTATGACCTATTAATATTTGGGTTACATGGAGACACTTATGGATGCTTTTGGGTCTTTTGGACCTTGCTCTTAGAGATGTTAGTTTTGTAGATTTTAATATTTTAATCTCAATGTACTTATATTGTGCTTCTTCTTTAAAAACTACAACTCTTGGTCGTAAAGTCCATGTTTGAGTAGATTAGTTAATGGTCCTCTTACATTTGATGTCTTCTTATGGGAAATGTGGTGTCTTTGGAGTAAAATTTTCCTTGTCATCTTGTTGTTGGGTTGGTGGTAGCTTTTGGAAGTATGAATTTTGATTAGAAACTTCCCTTGTCTTATTATGTGAACAAAATTTGAGTCTAAATAAAAACATTGTTAAACCTCTTAAATTCGTAAAATTAAATATGCCTCTTTAATGGGTCTTTTCTTCGTAACTTATTTTGAGGCTTGTGGAGACCCGCTTGGAGTGTTTAGTGATGCTTGTAATTATTTGGTAAAACACTTGAAACCTTGGTGTGACTCATGTTGGTGGATTGTTTCCTAGTTCTTACAAAATTAATGATGTAGTTGTTGTGTTGAATGTCTCTTGTTCCTTTAGAATTAAAAATGTGATATGTTGATTTTTCTCTTATTTCCATAAAGGTAATGATGTGATATGTTGACTCTTCCTTCTCATTAAGATCTATTTGATAAAATGATTAAATTGAGCATAATAAAACTCTAATTGAGGGGCTTGGATTTTGAGACTTAACAAATAAAATGGAACATTAGGAAAAGGAAAATGGTTTCTTGATATAACCTTGGTAGGCTAATAGAGGAAATGAAACTATGTGAGAAATAGAAAGAAGACTTTTTCCATTTACCTTCCCTAGAGTAAAATAAATAATTTTTGTTGCCTATACAGAATGGCGAGATATCATTAGTGGTGCTCCTTGTTAACGCAAATATGTGATGCCATAATAGAAGGAATATTTTAATTAGGAAAACTTGTAAGAAGAGTTCTTAAGAAATGAAACTGTAACTTTGGGCATAATAGTTGATTTATAAAATGAGTAAGATTTAAGTGTATTGAGTGTGATGTATAATTGAACCTTTAGTTCCGTCGCTTTGCCAGGATTTGTGAAACACCTTGTTGTTATTGATGTGTTCTAGTTACATAGTACTACTCCCTTGTTCTTAGATATGTGATTTTTCCCTTATAGGAGTTTGGGTCATTGTACCCTTTTTTACTCATCATAACTCAACAAGTGTGAGTGGCCTTTAGGATTGAGTCTTATCTCTTTTTTTAAGAAAAACAACCTCCTTGTGTGTTGATTTAGTCCTTGGTGACCTAGGTTATTGTAATTTTAAGGAAACATATGTTTAGGATATGAAATAAATTTGGGAAGTCCTTTTTCTTCTTATTTTCTTGAGACACCTTGTTGTTTTTGCCCCTTTTTCCATTGGGAAGGAAAGTGCAAGTTGTTTCCGTAAGTTGTTACTCACGTTTTGGTATGATGCACTTCTAGATTGTAGTTGGACCCCTCTTGTTGCTTGTTATTTTCTTCTATCTCCTTGAGTTCTCTTTGGTGTTACGATTTATGCTTGTGCTCTCCTTATGGTTATTTTGAGCTTGAGCAGGATTTAAGATAAATAAATCCCATTGTGTTATAGTGAGTGGTGCTTCTTGTATTGATATGTTAGTTTCTAGTGGAAATATTTTCTAAATGTTTGACATTTCTAAATTAGGTTAGTGTTGTGTGTTCGATCTTGAGTGTAAAATCAGGTTATAAAAACCTTGTGGTCATGATTTTTCTTAGTATTACCATGAAAATTTAATGGTACCCTCTCGAGTTATAGAAGTGCTTCCCATGAATAGTTTTCTTGATTGTAAATGTTTTGGCTAACTTAAGTGTCCTTCCTTGTTGTTAAACCTCATCTTGTGTGATCTCAAAATTGTGAGACCTTTGAGTAGACATGTTTTCTCGTATAAATTGATGGTCATGGTTGTTTTTATCTAGCCTTGTCTTAATAATGAACTTTTAAGTGTAACTCAACCTTAGTGGAAGCCTTAAATTTTTTATTGCAGTATGTTGTATCCATGGGAAACTATGTGGTCATATCGAGTTCACAAAATTCTCCTAACTATTCCCCGTACTTGGTGTTTAATTCTTGAGACTCCTTTGATCATTTCATGTTTTGATGTTATGTGTTGTAGCTTGGTTGATCACGTAGAGTTACTCTATAGAATTAAATGTTTGTAACCTTACTTGAAGAAATTTTAGAACTCATCCCTTACAATCTCCCTTCTTCTTGTTGAATTGCATTGGACCAAACTTGGGTTCTGTAGACACACACTTGTTTGAAGCAAAGAAATTCCACAAAGGGTGTGATCCTATTTCTTTTGCATCATTCCCTACCTCTTTCTCCATGACTTTAGGAGGAATTCAAATCTAAGGGGAGGGGGATGTAATGCCCACTCCTCTTCAACACTGATTGAACCGTGTTATCAATTCCAAATTGATTATAATATCAAACCTTGTTGTTGTATTCTAGTTAGCATACAAATAAAATGTGCGGGACATCATGATTACTATTGTGTTTTGGTTATTATTTTTATTGTATGTTGTACTGTGGACCCTATTGGGCATTTAAGGATAAAACAATTAGCTAGAATGGTTGCATTATCATACATTTATTTTTATAACATTACTCTTCGATATTTTTTTGTTATATTTAGTTTATCTATGTGACTGGACACATAGACACTATTGTGTAGTATTACCAGTAGATATTAATAAACAAACAAATTTAACTCATTGTGATATGGAAATAGAAGGATAGACATTATTGTAACCGAACTGATTAACTTTTGATAGACATTCAGTATGGAAGATAATGATGTGTTGTCGATTAGATATATGTTGATATTTTGAATTATTTTCATATTGATTTTATTATGATGTTCAAAGTTATTTTGTGATTTCTTTGATATTGGAGAATTGGAGAAATTGTGAACAAGTGAAATTATTGCTTAAATTAGATGATTCAGTTGGTTTATGATCTTAGTTGCAAATTGATGTATGAGTAGAATCAAAATGTTGAAAATTGGAGTAATTGTTGAATTACTTGGTCTTAGCAATAGTAGTTATGATATTTGATGTTGAAATTGATATTTAGATATAAGTGTTTTATTACTTTGACATCATTAATATGGCGGAAGGGTATTGTGTGATTTTTTTAGGTAATTATATCACAACAACAAACTACGGGGGATAGGAGACCAACAACGAAGGAATGTGGGGTATTGGAAACTGGTCACCATGGCAATTTGTGTAATGTTGTTTTTCTTGTTATTTGTTGTTAGGGGTTCCCATGGGGGATGACCCCAATTGTGACCAAGGGTTTGTGTGTAATTCTTTTCCTTTCTTTTATTTAATTTTGGTGTATGTGATTTAATTTGTGATGTAATTCCCTTTTATCATTAATTGGTTTATGTGTCTTAATTAAGTGAACTAATGATATTATTAAGCTAATTATGGATTGGTAAAAAAAAAAATATTATATTAGATGGTTCTTTGGTTTATGTGTTTTTAAGTTGAGTGTAAGTAACTTGAGTGTTGTACACTCTACCTCACCTTGGAAATTCGGATTTGGCCTTAAGGGCCAATTTTGGAGGCTTGTGGGACAAGCTAAGCTTTTCCCACACCTCTTAATTTCTTATACCAACCCTACCTATGGGTTGGGGGGTCAAAAATAGACCCCATTATGTGTTTTGGAAGGAAAAAGGTGAGTTTTAATTGCACTTTCTTACATGTGTTTAATTTTTTTCCTTAAAGGGTGTGGGTTGGAGTGGTGTGTGTAAGAGGTTTTTCATGCCTCTCAATAACCCATTTATTATACCTTTGGGTGTGGGTTTGTCTTAGGTGATTTGGGAAGGAGAAGAAATGATGTGGCATCCTACATGGAGCCACATCATCTCTCTTCCTCTTTTCTATTTATTGGAGTTTTTGGGAAGTATTAGGGGTTACTTGCTCTTTTTTGGGGAATGCTTGTAATTTTGGAGCTTTCTTGAGAATGGAGCTTGGAGTGGATGGTGGTTGCTTAGGATTTTGGAAGTCTTGGAGCTTGTTGTGTATTGATACTCTTCATTTTTGAGGTATATCTCCACCTTTGTTTTTACCTTGCTATTTTGTTGTGCTCTTATGTGTAGATGTTGATTGTTATATTGGTTATGATTATGGGAAATAGAATTGATTCTTAGGTTGTGGGAGAAATGGAAATGGGGGTAAAAACTTGAGGGAGGCATAAGAGAAATGTTATTGGGTATTTTAGGAGGGAGTTGGGTTGGGATGTCCACCTTGTTGATAAATATGATTTGTGTTTATCTTGTTATTTTCTTGAGGGAGGCATAAGAGTGAGGGAGGCATAAGAGTGGGTTGATTTCTTGAGGGAGGCATAAGAGTGGTGTATCTTCTTGGAGGGAGGCATAAGAGTTGTGAGTATTGTGATGGAGTTTTTGGAGGATCATAAGTGGACACCCAAGCCCTTGGGAGGCATAAGAAGAACCCCCATGTTCCTCTATCCTCTGTGGCTTTAGTATGAAGCCTTTTTGTTTGATATTTGTTGTCTTGCAAAGAAAATTTGAATTGTATTAATTCATTTATTGTCTTGAGTGAATGTGTATGTGGAAACCATTTTTGGAGTTGTCATGGTTGTCTAAATAACACTAATTGCTTCCTTGTTGGGGCTCGGGGGCCAATGAGGAAGAAGGCTTATGTCCCTCATTGGATATTTTTGTTGGGTGGAGAGCGTTACCTACTCCCCATTTTTTTGTGTGGATAACTTGTGAAGATAGTGGATCTCATTGGATTAAGTGCTATTTTGGGAAAAGACATGTGAATTTTCTTCTTGCTCTAGTAATACTCTTGACTTGTAAATTTTACCAACACTAAATTGGATGTAATCTTATCCATTGGTTAGATTCTTGTAAATGGTTTATTATGGCTTGCATTTATTTATCAAAATGGGAACCTTGTAACTATTTTGAAATGCAAATAAAGATCCTTTAAGTATGAATGTTATTTAAGTTGAAGGAAAAGGGAGTGTTGATCATTTTGACATTATTGGTAATTGTGTTTGAATGAGATAAATTTCATTTAGGTATGTGTATTACTCTCCTATTCAAATGATGTACAAGAAGGGATGATTAAAATTAATTTTACAACATAATTCTCCCTTGTTGCAATAGAAATTGCCCTATGTAAATGAATAAATCAAAATTAATTTTACACTCCTAGAGGTTATCTAAATGAATTGGAGTTGGATAATTTGTTTGGGTTAAAACATGAAACACATTTTCATACAACTATAAACATCTCCATTTTTAAAAATTCATATGAATTTAAGCCTATAATCACAAACCTATTTACCTATTCATTTTGCAATCCCTACTTAAATGGAAAATTTGTTAAATAAATAAATTCATATTATTATTATATAATAAATATACTTTGGTTACTTTCAAAATTTATAACATCATAATATAAATATTATTAATAAATATTAAGTCTTACCCATAACAATATACATATATATATATATATATATATATATATATATATATATACACAAAGATACATTTATAAATAAAATTGGCATGTTTCCCTTGGCCCATTGAAGGGAGGGAGGTATGTGTTTTAAATTTTATGCAAACAAAAATATATATTTCACTTTGAATAGTGGTTGCAGACAGTCCTTGGTCTGCGTGTATTTACTTATTGTAATATGGTTAGGGGGGCGCCCCTCCCCTATATCTTTGCACCCCCAACGCAATGTTTATCCGTTCCCCAATTAAAACATATGGCCACCACATTTGCATCCAGCCTTAGCACTCGCGGCTTGTGTTTAATCATTTTCCACGTCTTATTTTAATACACATGCGCAGACAGATATATATATGCATATAAATACATGTGTGTGTGTGTGCGCGTGCTACTTATACAGGTGCAACCTCTAAAATAGAAAAACGTAAAGTAAAAAAACAACGTCCGCATATAATTTAGGTTTGAATGTATAATGGTTTGGGGGTGAGGGCGCTGACACCAATGCCACCCCATAAACTATATGGGTTGGAGGTGCGAGCAGTGCCCTCCCCTCCTCCCAAACCCCTTTTACTAAACAAGCCATAATCGTGGCACTTGGTCTTTAAATTTTCCTTTTTATTTAATTTATACATAAAACCAACCTTAGTCTAAGCCATACCACTTTAAAAGATTAGTTTTTATTTATTTATTTATCATCAATATGATAATATATATAGACACACACACACATAGAACTATAAAGAATTTTTTTATTCTACGTTATTTTAAACAATAAATCAATTCATTTGTATAATGAAATGTAAGGCATAATAGATATGTAATTTTGTATTTATTCGAATATGAGAGGTAGTTAAAATAAAGGCCTTTCATTTAACCCAATGTAAGTAAATAGGAATATTTCCTTAATTTTAAGCTCTAAATATAAAACTTTCTCCTTACAACTTGTATAAATTTTGACTATAATTTCAACAACCCAACATACTAACTTTTACAATAAAATAAGAAGGTATTTATTTTCAACTACAATACATTAAACTCATAGAGAGAAGGAATTTAACCATTTCTAAATGCAAGTTTCTTTCCTTTTCACAATAAAATTACATCCATTGCAAGAGAGAAAGTAAACTCCCATATATTCATCCAATACAAATACAACCTTTTTACAAGATGAAAGCACAAGTAACATGATTTCATTTCCAAATTTTAAGGAAATTAATATTCAACAAATACAACTTTCAAGAGTCTTTCTTAACTCCTTTCACTACATAATTTGATGATAAAATTGGCAAGAATCTCTTTTAAAACACAAAAATAAACAAGCCTTCCACTTGAGTAGAAACAACATGGATAAATTCTACAAAAATAACTATTCCACTCTCTTTTGATCTTTGAAGAACAAATCTTTCCAAAATACCAACTTGATCTCCTCCACTTCTCCAAAATCCAAGCACCACAAAAAAATAATGCAGAGGAAACACTCTCAACCTAACGAATAATCCAATAAGAAGGAGAATCCTTCCTCCCCATTAGTCCCACGAGCCCCAAATAATGAAGCAATAATAGGTATAAGACAACCAAGGAAACATTTAAATTTCTTTCACAACAATCATTCATATAAGTATTTCAATAGAAAGAACACAATACAAATTAACAACACACATACCATGTCCCAATCATAAAGGCTCAATATCAAGCCAATAGAGAAAAGAAACATTGGGATTCAATTATGCCTCGCAAAAGAGGTTGAGTGCCAACCTTAAATCCTCCAAGAAAAATCAAATCAAATACCAACAAAACTCTTATGCCTCCCTTCAAAAAATCTTATGTCTCCCTCAACTCTTATGCCTCCCTCAATAAAACATACAAGATAATCAAATATTTCACTTATCTACAAAGGTGGGACACCCCAACCCAACTCCCTCCCAAGATACACAACAATAATCTTATGCCTCCCTCCAAAATATCCCCATTTTATTTTTCTCCTACACAACCTAAAGGCCATTCTATTCCCAAAACCAAAAAAACATACAACAATCATCCATTTACAATCATTTGCACAACAAAATAGCAATAAGAATACATGGGTGAAGTCCCTACCTTGCCATTACAAGAGTATCCAATCACAATCACAAGCTCCAAGCTTTTCCAAGTCCAAATCAAGCACCAATCAATTCCCAATATTCCAAAAATAACTCTCGTAGCAAGCTCCTCCAAAATGCAAGAGAGAAAATAAAACATCTAACCCTATAACCATCAAATAAAATTGTATAGATAGAAAAATTTGAGAGGAGGATGAGATGGATCCATGTAGGATGCCACATCATTTCTCCTCAACTCCACATCACATGGTCAAAACCCAAACCCAAAGCTCAATAAATTGGTGGTTGAGGAAATGAAAAGCCTCTTACACACACAAACTCCTACCCACACCTCTAAAGGACACAATTAAAAACTCATGTAAGAAATTGCAATAAATATCACCTTTTTCCTTACAAATCACATAATGGGGTCTATTTTTGACCCCTTAACCCATAGGGGTAGTTGGTAGGTGAAATTAAGAGGTGTGGGACAAGCTTAACTTGTCCCACAAGCCTCCAAAATGGTCCTTAAGCCCAAATCCGAGTTTGACATGCAAGATTGAGTACATAACACTCAAAAGTATTAAAAATCCTTTCAAATCCAACATAAATCAAGGACAATCTACCAACATTAAATACCCCCTTTGGTCACATCTCAAATTATAATAATTAATCAAGATTAATCAACTTAAATGGAGCACATTAACTAACAATAATAAAGGTGAATCACAATACTAAAATAATTCAAATACTCATAAAATAATTAAAACAACAATTGAACAACGCATTTACCCAAGGTCACATTTGAGGTCACCCCCAGATGGGACCTCCTAAAGTTACTAACAACATAAAAACATATACAAAATACAAGTTGCCAAGGTGACCTATTGCAATACCAAAAATTATTTCATTGTTGGTCTCCTATCCCCTTTTTTATTTGTTGTGTTACAATTTCCTACAAAATCAAAACAATACCTCTCTAGCCTCGTGGCCATATCAATGACATCAACAAAATAAAACACACATATACATATCAATTCACATCATCAATTAACACAACTAAATCATCACTAAAATCAAGTAATTTCACCAATTGTTTACAATTTCAAGATATTTCAATTCTTTCATTTCATCGACAAAAGAGATCACAAGACTAGCTAGGTCATCTAACAAAAATCTATGTATCAAAATCCAACGTGTTCATATATATAGAAGTTAGTAACTCTAGATCATCATCAATACTAAAATATCAATCCATGCATATAATTCACACCAAAGTCACCACATATTTGTAATCAAAATATCTATAAAGCCTATTGAAATACTAATCAAATATAATAATGCTCGTCTATCAAAGCCTAATGATCAAATATGATAACAAAGTCCAAGTCCCAAATCCAAAGTAAGTAAACATCCTAGTAAGATTAATGTCGAAGGGGAGTGGGCACTACATCCCCCTCTCTTTAGATTTGACTTCCTCCTAGAATTCACCGGAAGAGGTAGGCAAACAAAGCATACAATTAGTAGTCAAGTCTTCGGGGTTTCTTTACTTCAAGTAATTTTTGCCCCTTGAAACTTCAGTTTGGTTCAACACTTTTGAAAGAGGAGAAGGGAGGCTATAAGACACACGTACTAATCCTATTTCCAACAAGATTGCTAACATTCAAACCTACAGAGTAATCTCTACGAGGTTAACCAATTTTACAACGAATAATATTTAAATAAGCATTGTCAATGCAGATATAAAAATAATGACAACTAAAGTCCATGAAGAACAAGAAAAATCATGCACACAAGGTGACCACATAGCCACACATGGATATTACGCATGGTAAAAAAATAAGAATTCCACTTGGGTTGAATTTACACTATAATGTTCATTATTTTAGATGAGATTAACAACTACCAATCATGACCTTCAATTTTTATGAGAAAACACACCTACTCAAAGGTCTAACAATTTTAGGATCACACAAGACGAGGTTTAACAATCAAGGAAACACCTGAATTTAATCAAACGTTTACAAGGAATAAGACTAATCATTAGTAGTACTTCATATAATTCGAAGGTCTCACTTAGATTTTCATGGTAACACAAAACATACTCTTGACCACAAGGTTTCCATAACTTGAATCTTTTCCTGAATAACATAACACACAACCACACATCTTGATTTAATAGCTCAATCAACTAGATGACATTTCTTATCTTTCTCTCTCCTTTGTTTTGAAAGGCAATCTTAGCTCATACCATCATATCGACACAAGAGATACCATTCACTCTATATAACAAAAAAATTTCACAATCTAGGCTGCCCTAGCTCAAAAGTTCTTAAAACGAACATAACTTAATATTATATCACATAGGAACATTCAAGTGAGTTAGGAAAAAATTAAGCAACAAGTGAGGTCCAACTAACAATTTACAAGAGTAACACACAAAACATTTTCCCGGAGAAACTTACTGGAACTAACCTTCCCCCTTCTCCTCCTCAAGCGATAAGGGGAACAACATCATAGTTCCAAAAGGAAGGAGGATTCCAAAATTCCTCCATATCCTTAACATATGTTGCCTAAGCTTTCCAATAAGCCTAGGTCACCAATGACCTACTCCAACCCAAGAAGGAACCTTCCTAATAACTTGGAGATAAATACTTTCTTCAAAAGGGTCATAATTTATACACATGTCGAGATAAGAGAAAAAGGGTACCACATCCTGAAATACCCAACAAGGAGGACTACTCACATTTATGTTTCAAGGGAGTAAAACATGACTAGAACACATCACTCTCAACAAAGCACTCTATTCAAATAAGGTGATAATTTCCCTATGCATACTTCTAAAATTTCATACTAACTAGAGGGAGGTCCAAAATAATATAGCATGTGTCTTGTGTTATAAACATTATACATGTGTTTGTTGTTTGATATAACAAGGGGTATAATCATTTTATCATCATGGTTTCCACCTTGAGTTCATTATAAGTTTCGCACTATTTTTTTGTATACTAACCTAGCATTGAAACAACTCATTCTTTCATGATTTATGGTTCTGGTATTATATCACATACCAATCATCATAAAATATCATGATAACTTTACATTAATAACATAATACATGTTATGTTAAGGCTATATGTATATTCGATACATTTTTCTAATGTTTCAACATTATTTGCAACATCTTAACTCAGGGCACATTTGAGATTAGACACTCATACCATAGCTCAAGGAAACTTTTTAATAAGTTTGACCATTACGATTATATCCTTTACATATTCTAGGGAATGTATTTGCAATTTACATAATTAAGGTGGTTTATTTGTACATTCTACTTGTGTTCAATCCCATAAATTTATCCGTTCCATAATCCAAATTATAAGACACAAGTTATAATTATGTTTGCCAAGCATATTTCTTATAAGTTTTCCAATTAATAAATTCCTTATATTATGATATCCTATATCTTGTATCATTAGGGTCATCACCAATATTGACATGATTTCTCGCCATTCTATATAGGCGGATAAATTTACCCATTCTACTTCTAGGGGAAGTAAAGAGGTTTCTTGCTAATTTCACAAAATTTTATTTCTTCTATTAAACCGCAACGTTAGAATTCCGTGTCAAATTTTACTTATAAGTTTCAAAATTCCAAGCTTCCCAATTAGGGATCTAATGTATTCCCAATACATTTTACAAAAAACAAAAGAAAAATAAAATAAAAAGTGTGGCAGTTAATGGAGTTGACATGAGTGGATGGAAGGTGGTGTGAAGGCATGGGGAAACTACAAAGGATAATGCGAAAATGGAGGAGTGGAGTATGGGATGTTAGGGGTGGTAGTTATGAAGGTTTTTCAACACGTCATTTTCCTTTCCCATTAATTGAGGAACTTTTCTTTTGAATCCAATGCATAAACCCAAGCCAACATTATAAATTTAGGAATAAGTGGATAGTTTCACGTGAGTGGTGGAACAGGTATGGACATCCATCGAAGTAAAAGAGAAAAAGAGATAGAGGAATTACCCACACTGAAACCCAAAGAAACGTTATAATTACGCCAAAGGCGTTTCACTATGGGCCGAGGCTTCTTCCTCTCGACAACAAACACGACAAACATCGAATAGAATGCAAGCCATGCGTCGTAGACATATTAATATTTTAATATGATCCATTGATATTTCAACATTTTCAGATTTCCCGCTACCATGTAGGTATTGAGGATTGTCTTCTCATTCTGTTCCGAATTCCAGGTATACATCTGTACATGCTCCTTTTGTTTTTTATTCTTCCCTAAAATTGAATTTACGGCGAGTGTTGAGTATTTCATCTTTTATTTGTACAGATCCGTTTCTCCAAATTTATCAGGAAAGCAATCCGGTACTACTGGTTTTGCGCAGCTGACCATTTTTACAACGGGGAAATAAACGTCTATGATGTTTCTGCAGAGAAGGTATGTCAATGAGCTTTAATGATTAATCCATTACTTATTATTATTATTGCCGAGGGGTTATTAATTTTTCTAAAATTATGGAGCAGGCTAAATCTATCTTCATGCTGGCCAGCGGTGAAAATAATTCCAATCAATTATCACAGACTGAAGAGCCGCAGAATTTTAGTGCCCTAGCTGAGCAGGACAGATTGCAAAATTACACTTTCACTATGGGGTTTGAGGCTTTCGCCCTCTAACTAACGGTAGAACACGACAAAGATCGAATAGAATGCAAGCCGTATGTCGTCGACATATTGATATTTTAATATGATCCATTGATATTTCAACATTTTCGGCTCTTCTTTATTAATGTTTAGTGGGGTTTATTATCCACGTCTGAGTTGTCATTCTTGCTTATCTCATCCGTCTTTGGAACGTGAGTGATCAAACGGAAAGCCCGATCACGTTTTCCCATTTAGATCAATGAAATTTCCTTTTTCCTTCCATCTACAGAGCAGCTCTATTTTATATATAAACAGAGAGAGAGGGGGGTCATGGGTGTCATTAACAGGTTATGAGGATGGGTTTCTGCAAAGACGAAGCAGAAGAAGGTGAAGATCATCTTCCCTAATGGAGAATCACTCCATTTCCACACCCCCATCACAGTGCGTGAACTAATCCTGCAATATCCCCACCACTACTGCGTCCCCTACGTCCCCGGATCGAGTCTCTCCATGAACGATGAGCTACAGGGAGGGAAAACCTACCTGCTCTTACCGGCCCAGCCCCCTCATTTCAATTATTCCCCCGACCTCAAACTCGCGACCGTCAAATGGGATGGATCTGAGCTTAAAACGCGCGAGGACATGGACGTCGTCATTGAATATCATTGCGAGAAAATGAAAACTGCGGTCTTCTACGGTAGCTGAAAGCTGACAACGAGCAAAATCATCGCCAAGAAACAAGACACCAAGCTCGTCAAATCCACTTCAGTCAGACCCAAATCCACGTTAAATAAGAACTCCTGGTAATTTATTTATTTATTTTTCGTTTTTCATTGAGCTCTCGATTAAGTTGTTTGGTTCCAATTGAGATCTGAGATTTGTTTGAATTAATATATTTTGTGACAGGCATAGGGAGACGGGGATGAATTTGTGTATGACGCCTATGGGATCTCCTGGTTTTTTATTCTGACCGAAGTTTCCAGCATGTTCTGCATTCGATCAGCCAAGCACAAATTATCATACGACTGTGTATGTCTGATTATATATATATATATATCTGTGGCTGATACCACTGTCTGTAATATAATTTTTTCTTGAAAATTTGACTTTAATATGGACAGGAGTGTCGGTTTTCGTCACAACTATTGTTGTAGTTGTTGGCTTTACTGTTCCAATTATTTAATTGGATAGTTGTTAATTTGTAAATGAAAAAAAAATTCAAATCACAAATTTTATGGAATTATCGTTTAGAAATAATTTCCAATTTCTAATTAATTATGCAAACATATATAATTACGCCGAAGGCGTTTCACTATAAAGGTGAGGCTTCGCCTCGACAATGCAGACACACCATCATCGAGATAGGATGAAAGCCGTACATCGTTGATGTATTGATATTTTAATATGATCCAAGCACCTCTACCGTACACGTGGCAAGCGATAGTTGGAGAGTTCCCATGGCCAGTTTAACCTAATCGATAAAGATGATGTTTTGGAAATTTTGGCTTGTGCTTTGTGGTGGCCACCATTCCCAGAGGCAAGGTTGGCGTGATGGCGTGATGACAGTTTAGGCCTGCACTCTCTGACACGTGAAAGAAATATTATTTTAATGTTAAATACCAACAACAATACCCGAAATCACCCCTGCCCTTCGCCTCATGAAAAATCACAGGAAAATTTGATTTCTGCATCTTAAACTAGAACGAAAGGTTGGGAACATGGAAATACTCTGTCATCCCCTTCCACATCCTTTCGCTGCGTGTAGTTGAACTAATGCATCACAAACATCCAGATGTGTGAAAACCAGTATCATTAAGCATGAATTTTGAGCATGAATCGTGAACCTAGCTCGTAAACATGTCGCTTATTAAGTACATCGAGAGAGAGGAGATGAAGAAAATTCATTTTCAATTCGATTGTCTGTGTTTTTCATCTGTAGCTTGATCCATTGTTTCAACTTCATCAGCTAGCTTGTGAGAAGACTTCACAAGAATTCCATTCATATGCGGTAGAATATTAAAATTATTTAGTGTTGGAAACAATTTAAAGATGTCGAACGAAAAGATTTACAGAAAAAACTTCGCGCCCGTTCGTGAATTTTTCCTCCGCCTGAGAACTTAAAAGTTAGAACAAATAATAAAGATGATCCGGCTGGTGCTGTGGACGATGGGGTAAAGAAATACGATAGGAGTTCTTTACATTTCGATGTTCAGAATTTTACGTGTATATAATATTTTGGAGTTTTAAAAAGTACGGTAAGAGTTTTAAATTTCATGTTAGTTTTATTCAAAATTGGAATTTAATTTATAAAAATTAAATAAAGATTAGGAATTTTTAATAAATTACTAGTGTTTGAATTATTTTAAGTTTTTTTAATGAATAGTCAACAACTAAACGTTTTAATATTTAAAAAATAACATTTAAAGTTATTGATTTTGTTGAGACTTTATAATATATGTCGATGTTTATTTTTAATATATTATGTTTTTTATTGCGAAGTATTTTTATGTTGATAACCTGTTTATTAAATGTGATAAGGTGGTTGTTAGTGCAAATAGGACGGTTTGAAACTATCTTTTGGGATGTGTTGATGTTCGGCAATTTCGATGTCATGGATTTCCTCAACATTTTTACTATGCATTCAATGAATATAAAGCGGTTGGTTATTTACCACATATTAGAGGAACATTGAACAATTGCAATTTTTTCCTAAATAGCATTGGTGTGACTTTAGTTGCCGACACTTTTGTGAATGGTTGAAAAACAAGGGTTCTAATTTCCTGATGTAATAGATCGAGGCCATTCATTTCCATTGTGCAAGTTAGCAATTGTAAGAAATGTTTTTACAATTTATAGTGAAGAAGTGTCGATGACAATGGCATGTGGATTGACATTTGACCCGGACAAACATATATCCGTGAGTCAAGCACTAGATCATTTCCATAATTACCATTCTTTTCTTTTTGGTAATAGGACGGTAAGAAAAGAAAGAAAATCTAGAGTAGGAGGGGTGGTTGCGATAACATGGGGGATATCGAGGTCAATCCCATGGATGTGAGGATATGCCTTCACTATCTCCCCTAGTGTTGTTCCTTTTACCCCACCCAAATCTACTACGCTCTTTAATTCTTTCAAAACCTCGTAGCAATTCACAATCTTATCAATTGTTGTCATGGTAGTGGACACCAAGAAATTATTGATGAACATCTAAGTATTTATTTTTTGTTAAATTAGTGAGACTTAGATTATTTCTATTTTTGACGATTGTTAATCTAAATGGAGCTTTGGCACATGATATGATAGTGTTCAATAAGACTTTATGTTTTCATAAAAAGATGAGCCTTAACATTTCCATTCCACGTCTCTCACGACAGTAAACTCGATAGAGATGCACCAAAATCAATTCAAAAAGAAATGGTGGGATTGGAATTACATGACAAAATGAGGTGCAAAAGTTACTGTGAATTGAAAAAAACCCTTATTATAATAACCAATAATTAACATAAAAGTTAAAAATAAAGTAAGATACTTTAGTTTAATATGACTGCTACCATAATTTGTAACTCATGTGCAATTGCTAATTAGTTTAATATGTCTTCGTGTACGTAATTGTGTTGGCAACAACCAAAGCTGAGCTTTACTTATGCATGCTCAAGATTTATTTAAACATATATCTCTAAATGTTTCGAAACTGAGGCCCGGCCAAATTAGTACACCTCACTATGGGATGGATGTATTACTATTAATATATATTCAATTACTATAAATACAATTGATTACTCAGACTGAAGATTCAATGGCGGAAATATATATGGTATTTTGGTCATAGAACCTGGAGCACAACATGACTCCGCACAGTTACGAAGTGTGTGAGACTTGTTCTGAGGTAGGACAGTGGAGGTGAACATTTTAGCTAGGAATAAAACCATCTTCTATGGAATACAGAAGGCCTGAGAAGAAACCCTGGATCAGAGCAGTTGTTACAAAAGTGGTCCTTTGTTTTCATGCATTCAAGAGATTGGAAGTGTGCCCATCCGTACTCACATTGCACGTTGTTGTAAAATTGGCTCCATATGTAGTTGAACACCCACGTATGCAAGACCATCCCTTGAGAGTTATCTAGGTATGGGAATTGCGTAGTAGTGCTAAGATACACTTTTGCAGAGGAGTAGAGAGCAGAGATGGCCTTGACGAGATCGTCATAGTGCTTCGTCGTCACCTTGATATCAAAATCGATGCCATCAAGAATGACCTCTCCACTAATCTTGTCTTTGAATTAATAAGTGATGTCGACACATGTTAGAGATCCATACCCATAATCTACTTATCAATATAAATGAATCACTTCTTAAACAATAGCTATCTAGCATTGTTTTCCATGTGTTTGCAACACATCAACAAAGTAGAAGTGATGCCAAGGGTTTTGAGAGTTTCAAAAGGGGATATAATGTGGACAAACATGAAGTTGCATCCTTAGCAGCCCAACCAAATTTTCAATCCTACATTTGTTATAACCATTGACAAAAGGTCCTACAGGATTACACTTGTTATTGTGGATTATTTGTGGTATCATAATAAAAAAATTATAGTAGGGCTTTAACTCACAATGGACAAAAAGAAAAGAATGGTAATAGGACGGTTTGAAACTATCTTTTGGGATGTGTTGATGTTCGGCAATTTCGATGTCATGGATTTCCTCAACATTTTTACTATGCATTCAATGAATATAAAGCGGTTGGTTATTTACCACATATTAGAGTAGCAGCCCAACCAAATTTTCAATCCTACATTTTTTATAACCATTGACAAAAGGTCCTACAGGATTACACTTGTTATTGTGGATTATTTGTGGTACCATAATAAAAAATTATAGTAGGGCTCTAACTCACAATGGATAAAAAGAAAAGAATGGTAATAGGATGGTTTGAAACTATCTTTTGGGATGTGTTGATGTTCGGCAATATATAGTGAGGTGTACTAATTTGGCTGGGCCTCAGTTTCAAAACATTTAGAGATATATGTTTAAATAAATCTTGAGCATGGATAAGTAAAGCTCAACTTTGGTTGTTGCCAACACAATTACGTACATGAAGACATATTAAACTAATTAGCAATTGCACATGAGCTACAAATTATGGTAGCAGTCATATTAAACTAAAGTATCTTACTTTATTTTTAACTTTTATGTTAATTATTGGTTATTATAATAAGGGTTTTTTTCAATTCACAGTAACTTTTGCACCTCATTTTGTCATGTAATTCCAATCCCACCATTTTTTTGAATTGATTTTGGTGCATCTCTATCGAGTTTACTGTTGTGAGAGATGTGGAATGGAAATGTTAAGGCTCATCTTTTTATGAAAATGTAAAGTCTTATTGAACACTATCATATCATGTGCCAAAGCTCCATTTAGATTAACAATCGTCAAAAATAGAAATAATCTAAGTCTCACTAATTTAACATAAAATAAATACTTAGATGTTCATCAATAATTTCTTGGTAAGTCCATACAATTTCAAGACCCATATAAAAAACAACCTTAATTGATTTCAAGTTCCGTCATTGAATGAGAACTAGTAGATCATGAATAGCCACAATAATGATGATTCCATTATTTTCATTTATTGTTGGAAGAAGAAATAGGTCAATAGAATTTTCCTTATGCCCTTCACTATAAATGCAATGTTTGAATTTTTGTATTTCATTGACTTCCTTACAAAATTTATGTGAACTTGGTCCTCCTTGTCTTTTTAATCTTTGCTCCCTCGTATTGCAAAGCCCCACAAGACCAATATTTCAATATAACACGCATAATAATATATACATGATAATTTTTCAAATTTATTGAATGTTAAGAAGTTGGAATGCTTAGGATGCAAATCCAACATATGCATATTTAGAAGGAAAATTATTGTGGTTGTTATCTATTGATGACTGGGCAAGCACGTAGCTCATCTTGAGAAATATAATCACAAACAAAACTAGACAATAACATCACCAAGTTAAAAATCAACATCAAGAGGCTTGTTACAAAAAGTGATCATTAGGTGGCGGGTGATAGGACCATTAGGTGTAGGACCAAACTTTGGGATGGATTGGTTCCAACTACACAGTTTCAAACAACTAGCTTATATGATTCTGTAACTTTCTACGACTTCCACCTATAAAGATTATGCTTTATGGACTTATGTGATTGGTTATGTGAGAAAGTTATGAGAAATGTTCATAGATATTCAATTCACGAAAGGGAGATAAGGATAGGTCACTTAGGAATGGAATGTGTGCGCAAGTCATGCTTAAGGTGCAAAGCCATAGTTGTCATTGTTAAATGATAAATTATCAAATTTAGGTGTCTACAGTAATTGTGAAGAAAATGCAAGGGATTAGAATGACAAAGACAAGAATTGGTTTATGATAAGGACATTACAAAAACAAAGTGTGTCAAAACATGTATTGCAAATAACAACTACATAACATTTTGGGTTTTGCTTCCCTTCTAGTATAGATAAATACATCCATTTGAAAAATGCTAATTTAATAGGTATCAATTTGAATGCTCTTATCTTCGATTTTACATATACTATATTGATTATATACCCATTACCGTAACAAAAATTAGGACAATAAAATGGGTTCTAAACTCAAATTTATATACTAGCCTTCCCATAAATGCCAACTACCCCATACTAGGCCTAATATATGCTGGTGCATTTAGTACATTGTGGGTACATACCCACATGCCACAGGTACGTCCTAGGTATGCATTTCCGTATCTGGGACATACCCAGAGCTTGTGGGTGCACGTACCCACGTGTTTTTTTAGAGAAAATAAATAAATAAAGCTTGAGGGATTTGACTAGAATTGAAACTTGGAAAGTTTGTGTGAGATTCAATATTGCTAATAGGCTCCGAAGGGTCAATAGAGATGAAAAGGACTTCATTTGGCTGACTTACTATTTTGGTGCTTTCTTGTTGCTCCTCATGGGTCCTTTATTCTTCAATCAATTTGGAAGGCATGGGAACAAGTGAAGCACTTGGTGGTTGGGTGGTCTATCTTCTTTTCCTTTGACACTAGGTGTCAAGCCTACAAATTGATTTTGTCGAATCTGAAATATAATGATAAGATCCTTGCCTTGAAAAGAGGTTGCTCTACCCTCCTTAGGTTTGAGAAAGTAATAAAAATGTTTCATGACTTGTATGCAGTTTGCGAAGAGGATGGAATGGAGAGACCTTAAATCTTTCTATAAGCTTCCTCAATCTCGGTTCAGAATGTATACAATGCTCATAAATGATTTCATTGCTCCCTTTATTGGACTAATTATGGAAGATGAGAATGAATTTTGGGATACTATGAGATGGCTCAAAGGGCCCCTTCTCCAAGAGGCTACCTCCAAACAACTTTATGAAAAGATTTCCTTCTTCCCATACCTTTCCATGGCGACTCAAAAAAGAAAAAGTAACTTTAGTTACTTTTATTTTATTGGCCCCTCCATGGAATGAAATGTGCCTAGGGTTATTGGGGCTCGTTTGCTGAGGAGAAGTATATAAGGAGTTGGGAGAGAAAGGAAAGACACTTTTTGTCGCATACATTTTATCCTCCTTCACGTGCAACTGTTGTTGCGCATCTACAGCTTGTGGAGTGAAATCCCACAGGGACCCTAGCTTCGGTGGTGAGAGACCTGTCCCTAGCTAGCAGGGCATTCTTTGGTAGTGAGAGATCTACCCTAGTCTATCATTTTGGAGCCGCTTTCAGGGCTATGTTACAGATATTATCAGAGGGTTCAGAGGAAGGGTTTGAGGATTTTGGGGGCATTTGGGGAAGATAATCAAAGGGGTTCCAGATCAGACTTACGACAACCATTTGTGGGCTTAGCATCACTTTGAAGGCGCCTCCATCAGTTTCCAACCCCTTTCCAAGTGAGGCGACTTGCAGCCTTTATTTGGAGGGTTTTCCAGTTGGTCCCCTTCAGATTTGAAGGTTGAAATGTCATTTCCTATACCTGTTAATGTTATTTCCAAAGACCCTTAATTTTTGCTCTTGTATTTGGAGAGTTACGAACCTCTGAAGTTTTCCAGCTTGTCTAGGGCACGTTGTGCTTTTTCAGCAACATTTTAATTTGTGTAAAATTCCAAAAATAGTTTTATTATGTCCTTCATAATATTAGCAAGCCCTCTTTAAATTTTAAAGTAATTCGAGTGGATATTTTGGGAGATTTTAATTTTCTTTAGTCTGTTGTCCTTATTGTAAAAATCTGCAAAAATCAATATTTTATTTGGCTGCAAATTTTCAATATTTTGTGCATTTTTAAGTAGTATCCCATAAGGGATATTTCAAAATAGAACATATACACATTAATTATACTATATTTATATACGCAGATAGATGTATACAATAGATGAAACTTACCTGAAAGGTGGCTTGGCCATTGTTGGTGCCTACGTTCCAAGAAAGGTCATGTTGTGGAGTCAACGAGGATGTAGATATAAGAAATTTAGAACACCATTACACCATTACAGAGAAACTGCGAATCGAAAGAATTTTTTTATTTGAAGGAATGTGCGGGAGTTTAACTATATTTGAATTTTGAATTTCAAATTCAGGGCACTCATTCATGTTACAGTTGCCTGTCACCTCAGCTGTGGGTCCTCCTCTGTCATTTCATGTCAGAAAACTGTGATGGCATGCTTTTTGAAATTGTCGACAAAACTTATCGTCAGGAAGCGAACGCAGGGATGGAGCTATGGGGTTAACGGAGACAGACGTTCCAGGAAACGGTAGGCCAATATAAGTCAAAGGCCATGCTGGCGGTTGACCCGGAACGTACCGGGAAGATACGCTCAGCGGTTTCGGTGGACTGTGCAAATAATGGAAAAAATTAATTTACGGTTCAGAATTCAGGAGTTAGAAAACACAAAATTTATATGACATCAAGCTTCGATAACACAAAATTTAAAGAAGAGAAAAATTGAAGTATATGTACCTAGCTATCGATAGATTTAGTCTTGATAAGTGTCAATAAAAATTGCATCTCAAGACGTTAATAGATAGTTTGCATGCAAATATCATATTAGAAATTATTCTCCAAATTATATATTAAGTAAAATGTTCTTGGTTTTGCTTAGAAATTTCTGAACTGATATTTCTTGAAAATGTTAAGACTTTAGGATAGGAATATATTTTTATACCCTTTGGACAAGCCGAAAGGGCTGCAGTCCAGAGACCTAAAAATGTCTCTTGCCAACTTGCACCATTGACTGCTACAAGAGATTTGTATTAACTTGAACATCAAATTATCCTAGTCAATACACATCGGTAAAGAGAGCAACCTTGTTAAATGGTAGATTAAAAGAAAGAAAAACAAACTTCTTAAATCACGCTTCCATTCGATTGCCTTCTGATGTCGTCTGATTAACATGTCATATAAAAAAATGAAAAGATAATTAATATCGGTTATATTGATTTCATACCTGCAAGGATCTCAATGGTAGATTTACCTGGAAGTTTCCTTCCATCCATTGTATCCTCCATAAACCGTTAAGAAAGGTGAATATATATAAAAAGTAAAAACAAAGGAAGGTAGAGATGAAACAATTATAATTTCATCTCTAATATTTGTAAAAAAATATCCCCCTGTTAAGAGTGTAACTCTTAAGTATTTTTAGTGTTAGGATTGAAACACGGATGAACAATAAGATGAAATTAAAACAGAAATAAAAGAAGCACGAGATCAAAAAATAAACCCAAGATTTAACATGGTTCACCCAATTTAGGCTACATCCACTAGAAGTAAGCAAGACTTCTCTTTTATTCAGTCCCGAGGAATCCGATACAATTCTCTCTCTTTTCATACTTCAAAGGGTAAATCCGTGCACATATATATAACTTGTGCACCTCTTGTAAAAGTTTTCCTCAACCACAAACAACCTAAATATCACATGCTTATAAATAAGACATGCATATAAATAAGATAACCATAAAAATAACAACTCACGTCTATTAATAAGACAATGTTATTTTTATCCATGGCCATGCATTTCTCCCAAAATCAAGGCAAAAACAAACTGCCACTTGAACTTGCAGTTAGGCTCCACAACTTTAACAATCTCCCACTTGGAGATTGACTGTCAGAACCCACTATTCTCCTGACAATCATCCTCGACTCTTCTCTCGACTTGTTTCTCTTCTTGAGATCAATCTTGGAGACCCTCCGGGCCAAACAACCTTCTAGGTTCTTTTTTCACCACCTTTTTCAACATATCAAAATGATCCCGAATTGTATGTATCTTCTCCAACTTTAGTTGTCCATCCTCAAAATCGGTCATATGAAGTGATACTTGAGTTGTATATGTTTGGTTCTCGAATGGAATGTTGGTTTATGTGCAAGATGAATTGCACTCGGCTATAAATGAATTACCCGTAATCCCCCTTCTTCTTTCCCAACTCTTAAATGAACTGCATCCATATCATCTCGTTGCTTTGCCTATAACAACAACATACTCTGTGTCCTGTAGTAGACAAGGCAACAATCTTCTACATTTTAAAAATCCAACTAACTATCGTGTCACCAACAAGTGATTACATACCCTATGGTGTTCCTCTACTATATAAATCTCCGAGTCATGTCTCCATCAACATATCCGTGTAAGGAAACCTCGGACTACTTTCCAGTGCTCCTTTGCTAGATTACTCATGTATTTGCTGACAACTCCCACTCCATGGGCAATGTTTGGTCTTGTGCATACCATAGCATACAACAAACTTCCAAGTGTGAAGAATATAAAAATATGGACATATATTCAATCTCTTCATGTGTTTTAGGACATTGTTCTTTACTTAACTTGAAGTACTCTGCGCAGGGTTGTAATGCCCACTCCTCTTTGACACATATTTTACTATGATACGATTATTGTGGATTAGAGATATGGTCATTATTATTATATTTTGGTTAGCATCTTGTTAGATACGATGAACATTATGATTAATATTGTTTCCTGAATTTTATTTTGGATTGTATCGATATATTGTAGGCATTGAGAAACATTTCACGATATGATGATGATCTATAGTTATTACTTATTATGTACTCACATTTTAGATTCTTGACGTATTGATTATATTCGGATTATTGGACTAATGATGTGATATCCTTGGTATTGTAAATTGTTAGTAATATGATGATATTAGGAATTGTTAATATCTTTGTTGAGTCACGGTAAAAGTATGGAATTGCATGGTTGTTGTAAAAATAAGAATTGAGACTATTGATAATTGTAAATTATTGATTAGAGTAGAATAGAAATGTTAAGAAATTGTAAACAATTGATAGAATTTCCTAACCTTGGTGATTATTTAGCTACATTATATGATGATGTTAATTGATAGATATGTATGTGTTTTATTGCTTGATGTTATTGATATGGCCTTGAGGCCGAAGGGGTATTGTTTGGTTGGTTACAGGAAATTATATCACAATAAACAAGAAGGGGCTAGGAGACTAACCATGGAGGAATATCGGATGTTTGCAACAAGGCCACCTTGGCAACTTTGTATTCGTATGTATTGTTACTTCATTATGGTGTTGTTGGGAGGTTCCCATGGGGGGAGTGACCTCATATGTGGCCATGGGTTTGTGTGTTTTTCTTTTACCCTCTTTTATTTATTTATTTTTTTGTGTATGTGATTTATTTGATTATAAAGTATTTCCCTTTATTTTTGCTTTATTAATGTGCTC
This sequence comes from Taxus wallichiana var. yunnanensis, assembly GCA_018340775.1. Taxonomy (NCBI): domain Eukaryota; kingdom Viridiplantae; phylum Streptophyta; class Pinopsida; order Cupressales; family Taxaceae; genus Taxus; species Taxus wallichiana. The sequence continues at coordinate 71,189,297 of CM031237.1, read as the reverse complement.
TTATTGGTTAATTAATTATGTTTAATATGCTAAGTTGGGATGTGACAAAATGGGATATTTAATGTTGTAGATGGTCCTTGTTCTTTTATTAACTTTGGATGGATTTTATTTGAATTTTGTTGTGTGTACTCATCCCCAATTTAAAATATCAAATTTTGGATTTGGAGCCACTTTTGGAGGCTTGTGGGACAAGTTAAACTTATCCCATGCCTCTTAAAATTTCCTACCAACCATACCTATGAAGTAAGGGGCCAAATTTATCCCTCATGATGTATTTTTGAATGAAAAAGGGGAAATTAATGTCACCTTTTTACTTACCCTCTTAATTGTGTCCTTGGAAGCATGGAGTGGATGTTTGGGTGTGTAAGTGAAGTTTTCATAACCTCATCCTACCCATTTATGATTCTTGGTCCTTGTGTTTGAATTAGTGAGTTGGATTAGAAGAAGAGTGATTTGGCATCTTACATGGATCCACCACACCGTCCTCCCAAATATTTTATTTATTAGAGTTTTTTTGGAGTTTTCGGGTTACGTGGTTTCATTGCATGTTGATCGAGATAAGAGTTTGACACTAAGGAGAGGACACACGGAAGATTCACGTGTGGGAGCAAGGCACATTAAAAGTTACTGAAAGGATAAGGAAGGAAATGTGCATGAAGGATAAGGACCGATTCGAGGACTTAGCCATTTTCATGATTACGGGATATTTTTGGAGATAGTGTACGGAGCATAGAACCGGATGGAGACTTGCACAACACACAAATATTATTTTGGGAAGTGTTGGTGCTCAAAATGGTCTCACCCCATCTTTGCCTTTGAAAAATTATTCGTTCACGACCTTTATCATTTTCTCCTTCCCGCATGGTGCTTGGCCATCTTTGTTGCCATTTTAATCTTCTCTGAGTCAAAGATCATGTGTGGGTCTCAGTATTTATCTCATGGTTCCTTTGTTCCTCTGAAAAGATCTATATTTTGGTCTCTTGTGCTCTTTGTCCTTCAAACCTTGTGTTTTCTCATTTCCTCCATTTTCCACAGTCAAGATCTATTGTCCCCTGCATTTTTGCCCTAAAATACTTGAGGAAAATGAGTTGATGTGTCCCTAAGGATAATGTTTGAGCCTTGCAATAGCTTTAAATTCTCCGTCCTTGAAGAAAACCTCATTTTTGGCTTGAATGGATGTTTCTCTATGTTTTACGGTTTGCGAGCATTTCTTTCCAGTCAAATTTACATCATTCAGTTGATAGGGAAACGTGGCACCTCTTGGTTGGATGCGGATCAGCTTAATACTTTGAAATTCCATGAAAAGACTCATTTTTAAAATGTGTCCACATGGAGGAACAACGATGCTAGTTTGAGAATCAACTTTTGGTTTGGCTTTGAAGTAGCACTAGGAGGACATGTGGAGGGTTGGCAGGAAAGAGACACGTGGAGAATTCTGTTGGGTTTCCCATACTTAGACAAATTTCAAAAGGTTTTCGGGAAGTCCAGGACACATGGAGGAATGATGCTCATTTGAAGATCTACTTTTGGGCTTTGCCTTGGAGTAGCACTGGGAGGACATGTGGAGGCTTCCACTACTTTCCCATACTTAGACAATTTTTATGCGGTTGGAGTAGTTTGGTGGAACAAGACACGTGGCGAGCTTGTGCAGTTCGGGGTCTCTACTTTGGGCTCCATCTTAAAGTTGTGCCATGGAGACACATGGAGGAATGACCTTTGTTTGGGGATCGGCCCTTGAAATTCAAATTGAAAGAAGTGCTAGGTTGATACGTGTAGGCCTCCGCTTGCTTTGCACTTTACTTAGACTTTTCAACGACTAAAGGAGACTACCTTGAAGCATGACACATGGCACCTTCCACTAAGCTTCAAGCATTTAAAAAACCTCACCGAGTAGGGACGCGTGGTAGGCCCGCGCTCGTTCAAAGTATAAAAATTTTGGGACCATCTCAAGGTGCGTTGTGGTGACACATGGAAATGTGAAAATTTATAAGGAGCGGGGAGGTGGACCATTGGAGGTAATTCAAATTTTTTGCTTCTTTACTTCATATAGGTTAAAATAGCAAAAATGGCCCCTGCGAGCCTAATGGGAAATAGTCAATGTTTTTCCCTAGTCAACTAGGTGGAGGTGCAAACCCGCGGAGGAAAATTGGAAAATTTTCCTTTTAAGAAAAAAAGAGTTAAAAGTAAAAGGGGAAGCATAGTTCTACTGGACCCATTTTGTTGATTAAAAGTTTCCATTTTTCATAAGCTCTCAAGGATCAGAGTCAAGTCCATTATGTCTCCCCTCCCATTTTTAGGGGCCCAAATTCATTTAACAACAACCAATCCTACCCATACTACCCCTGTTTTTGCTCTTCCACGTATACCCACTCAAAACCAAAATCCTCTTACTAAAGTATGCTAAAATAGATCAAGGTCTCAAATGTATTAAGTAACCTTTGCCTTGTTGTGAAGATATATCCATGATCTACATGACAACTCGTGAGAGTTAGATCTTTGTTGATCATATTTTCCCCAAGGTCTTCTTTACAAAGTTTATGCAAAAGAAAGGTGCATGTATCTCCTTTTCAAATGAAAAGGTTACAAAATAGGTTCTCTTACCTTTGTTGAAAGGCACAACCTAAAATAGTTAGGATAAGATAATATCCTTTGGAGGTGCTATCCATCTCTCCACAAATCCAAGTAACAAAGGGACAACTAGATTTCTCCCTCGAGCTACAGATGACATACATCTATGATCTATCTGCCTCTAAGCTCCCTGTTGAATCATGTGTTGGTGCTGCTTGGCTTGAAAAGGAGAACAAATTTGGGTACCAACATAATGGTGTCATTTCATAGGGAGTTGTTGGAGTTTCATTGAGTTATTGATTTGCAATCCATTCACATCTATTTGGCCCATCAACAACACCAACACTAATGGCACCATTTTGAGGGACATTTTGAATTCTTTGAGACTAATTTTTGATTAAAATTTGATCATATCTATTTGGCATGTACATCTCACATTCAAAATTTTGAAGCCTTGGTAAAGCACTTCTTGTATGCTCCAAGTGTTGTATGCAACTTCTCTAGTTTCCACAAGTTTTGCAATGGTATTTATTGATAAATTTTGGTAAAGAAAGGTCATATTTTTTCATTTCCAGTTTCTAGTGTTGTTACAGACACTTACACATGTAACATTTTAGTGCATTTGCACAACTAAGGTGAAAATCCTTAGTGGCGACTCCTGTAGTGATTATCTTGATAAGGACTTTCATTTTATTGATAGTGTCTCAAACCTAAGTTGACAAGTAAGATTTGTTTACTAATATTTGCAAAGCCTTCATGAAGGAAGAAGATCTTTCTTTGCTAGGGATCCCGCTAGGACATTGTTTCCTAAGTTAGGAAAGAAAACTTTTTGAAGAAAAGTCCGAGAGTTGTGGGAGATTAGCAGGACAAGAAGAGGGGATCTCCATTGATGAAAGTGAACGGCCTATCATTGAAGACTCCATTCAAGTGAATCGAATCAAGTAGCCTCTTTGTGGAATTGAATTCTCTAGCTCGGAGAAGGGACTTTATTTGATTTTGAAAGATTTTCTTCACATTCTCGCACCTTTCTTTTTATTGAAGTTAATAGGGATTTCCAAGAAGCAAGGCCTTTGGGGGTCTCCATTTTGAAAACCACACTCCTGTGTTCCAAGGACCCTCTACCCCTCATCAATTTGTCACCCCTCCAAGATCACCTCCTTGAATCAATATGGCTCAACCCAGACCTCCATTTTTGTAAACACCTTTGGACCTATAAATTTTGTGGGAATGGCTGGTTATCCAAATGTAGTACCTCAAGATGTAAGGAACAGACTTCCTAAGTTCCAAGAAACAATGCCATAACTACGGTGACCATCATCTAAATATCTTCCTCAATATGATGGAATATTTTGAGATTGAACATGAAGATGTATACATCAAATTGTTTTTTCACATGCTAGAGGGATGATCTAAGGGGGCTGGTATAAAGCATTTCCAGATAACTCTATTGACTCTTGGGATGAGATGAGAAATGCATTGATTACATATGGTGATAGGACTGACCCTAGGTTTCTTCTATCGAGTTTGAAAACATCAAGAAGAATCCCAATGAGTCAATACATGATTTAAACTATAGGTTCAATAAGACCTTGAGGAGATTTCCTGTCGAGGATAAGGCCATGTGATGAGTCATGTTTGATCAAATATACTTGATGCATTTGATAAAAAGGTTTCTTACTACTTGAGGACAAGAACCCTACCAACTTAAGGAAAGCATTCACCATGGCCCTACAAATAGAGAACAACATCAAGGAAATTGGAAAACCTCCAAAGAGGGAAGGTGTGAAGTTAATTAACCTAGAAAAACCTCAGACAAGCAAGGATGTTGATTTGGAAGAAGTTGTGAAAAATTTGGCGGGGTGTTGAGGAGATCTCTATAAAATAGTCCGAGTGAGAAAGGAGTTGGGTAGAGTTCCCAAGGACAACACAAGCAACAAGGCCAAGACAGATTTACAAATCATCAAAGAATTGATGACAGAGGCAAAGGAGCTGTTGGATTTGGGAATAGGCAGCCTCAAGGTAGAGAAAATAGAATGGTACCTAATCCTTTGGCTACTAGAGTTGTTGTGGTGGAAGAGACAAAAGTCATTGATTGGTGTGACAGATGTTTCATGCCCCATGCTCCTTGTGAAGAAGATCAGCAAGAAGAAAATACAGATGATGATAAGAGTGATGATGATGTTTGCATGATGGGATGCTCCACTAGCTCACAACAAAGGGCAACCTCAACTGAGGTGATAAGTGCCAGAACTACTTGCCACTTTTTGGGACTGCATTCATAGAGTACATATTCTCCCTCCCTCTCATACTTTAGAAGTAGATAATGTACAAGATTTTGAATTTCCCAATAATGACTTTGAATATTTAAGGGCTTTAATGATAAAAAAGTATGATGGAGGAATCCCATCTGAGGAGGATAGACAATTATTAATGAATGTTGTTGTGGCTCAAGAGAAGGAATATAACACAAGAAGTAAGGCTGTCAAAGGGGTAGGGCCTCAGGCCAAGCCAAAATCTCCCTTACTTTCTAACATTCCTAAAGAGGCTCCTAGGAAAGATCCATCTGCCAAAATCCTTGCAGTTCCAAGCAAAAATCATACCCCTCCTTATGCTCAAGCTATCAAGAATCTGTGCCACCTAATGAATGTATTAGCTTTCCTTCCAATACTACCTTGCCCAAGAATGTCCCATATGACATTGCCCAAGTTTTAAGTCAAATCAAAGTCTTTGTCCCAATTGTTGAGTTGCTTAGGATTCCTAAGCACAAAAAGAGAGCATTTGAATACTTGGGATTGAATGAAGAGAGGACTGCCTTGGGAGAAATGTGAACATTGTGGAGAATCCTCTAGCCATTGAAGAGTCTGAGACACCATCAGCAACATCAGAAAAGAGCTAGCTGAACCACCTAAGGTTTATTTGGGGACATCTTTGGTAGACTCACAGCTGAATGTGGATCCATTCTTCACTACTTTGATCATCAAGGATAGGTTGCTCCATAACTACATGTTTGACTCAGGGGCATCATGCAATGTCATGCCTTTGGAGGTCATGAATGAGCTGAATATTAAGGTAATAACAACATATGGGAAGTGCACTGCCATGGACTCTAGAGAGGTGCCAGTAGTGGGATGTGTGAAGGGTTTGGTGGTGCAGACTTGTAGCCTACCCAGGTAAAAATTTAAAGCTTGATGTTGTCATAGTTGATTGCCCAACCAAGTGGGGTATGTTATTGTCAAGAAAATGGGCTACAAGTGTTGGTGGTAGTGTCCAAATGGACATGTCTTATGCCACCATCCTAGTTGAGGGCAGCCTTGTCAGGTTATATGGGGAGAAGAAAATGTTGCACCTTATTGAGGATCCCAACAATGCATCCTATGAAGTATTATATACAAATGTTGATGCTGACAAACTTTGTGGGATTTGCTTTGAGGAAAAGAGCACAAGATTGAGGAGTGTAAGTGTCTTGAGCAAGCAGGCTCTCCTTGGACTCTATTGTTTGATGGAGCTTGCTCCAAATTTGGAAATGGTGCGGTGTTGTCCTAATTTCTCCAAGCCAAGAAAGGTTTGTTTTTTCCTTTAAGCTTAACTTTGAGTGTACTAACAATATTGCTTGAGTATGAGGCATTGTTGTTAGGTTTAAGAATTTCTTGGAAGTATGGTGTCAGGGACATCATTGTCAAAGGAGACTCAGAGTTAGTTGTCAAGCAAGTCAAAAAATTGTATGCCACAAAGAATCAATGACTGAAATAGTACAAGCATGTAGTTTGGGACTTCATTGAGATGTTTGACTCCTTCAACATTGTGCATCATGACAAGAGGTTCAATGACTTGGTAGAAAAAGCTTGCAGTGTTGGGGTCTCGGTTTGACAGTTCTGCAACATCCCCTTATTGTGAATATGAGGTGGAGGTAGTGACAAGACCCTTTGTCCCTGACAATATAAAACATTGGTAGGTTTTTGATGATGAGGCTCAGGTCAAAAGGTTCCTACAAAATGATGGAGAGTTTGCTGATCAAAACATTGATTGGGAGCCAATGGTCTATGCAATAGAGGGGAAGGAAACCTTATTTGGCAAAGGCATCATCCAGCTAAAGACCAACACCATTCCTAGAGGTTGGTTGCTCTTGAATCAAATTTTGATAATGTTGACTACATTATTAATAGGCATATGGCAGCCTCGAGGGATGTTGAGGAGCATGACCTTGGCAAAAGGAGAAACCAAGGAAGATTTGGTTGGGCAGCAATCTCAACAAAGATGAAAAGCAGTCATACATCCAGTTGTTAAAGAAATACCAAGATTGCATGGCTTGGACCTATTATGAGCTCAAAGCATACAGAGAAGACATGTTCCAGCATGAGATTCCCTTGAGCCCAGTGCAAAACCCTTCAGGAAGAAGAAGGCCAATTAATCCTCTGTTATCTCTCAAAATGCAAGAGGAGCTGAAGAAGCTAAGGGATGGAGGAATTATCCATCCCACAAGGTATTCTTCTTGGGTTGCCAACCTAGTGCTAGTAAGAAAGAAGAATGGTGACATCAGGTTGTGTGTGGACTTTAGGAATCTAAACAAGGCCTCAATGAAGGAAAACTATCCTTTACCTAACATGGAGCACATGTTGCAGTTGGTGACTAGTTCTGAGTTGCTTTCTACTTTAGATGGCTTCTCTGGTTATAATCAAGTCATGGTGAAAGAATCAGAAAGGATCAAGACAACCTTCACTACTCCATGGGGAACATATGTATATGTTAGGATGCCCTTTGGTCTGATGAATGCTGGAGCCACTTTTCAGAGAGCAATGGATGTTTCTTTTGTTGGTTACATCAATGACTTTATTGTTGTTTACCAAGATGATGTAACAATGTTTTCAAGAAGGAGAAGTGACCATTTGCTTGCACTTAGAGAAGATGTTGATCAGATGTAGGGAATATGGCATCTCACTCAATCCAAAGAAATGCCATTTTGGAGTGCAGAAGGAAAAATTTCTTGGTCACATTGTGTCACAGGAAGGAGTGATGATTGATCCAGAAAGAGTGGAGGCCATCAGCAAAGTCCCAATTCCAAGAACCAAAAAGGAATTTAGTCCTTCTTTGGGTAGATAAACTTCATTAGAAGGTTTATATCAAACTTTGTTGAGTTGACTATCCCAATCACTTCCATGTTAAAGAAGGATCAGATCATCAAATGGGAAGAGGATGCCATCCAAGATTTCAATGGAATCAAAGAGGCATTGAAGCATGCCCCTATTTTAGTAGCCCCAGATTACAAGAAACCTTTCCAGCTGTTTTCTTTCACTTCAGAAAACACTATTGCTTTTGTCTTGCTATAGAAGGATGATGAAGGGGATGAGAGGCCCATTGCCTTTTTCAGTAAGGCTTTGCAAGGAAGAAATGAAATACACCATCATGGAAAAGCAGGCATTTTCCTTGGTCAAAGCAACAAAGGTTTTTAGGCCTTATATTTTAAGTTCAAAAGTTGTTGCTTATGTTCCCCATACCATGGTAAAAGACATCCTATCAGAGATGGAAGTCTCAAGTAAAATATGTAGATGGGTGAACAAATTGCAAGAGTATGATATGGACATCCAAACCACATGAAGTTGGTGAGAGGTTTGGGGTTAGCTAAGCTCATGGCTGAGAGAAACTTGCAGACCATTGAGGTAAATGAGATTGAGGAAGAAAGGGTAAGCTATTTTTGAAAGATTGATGAGTTATGAGTGGTACAAGGATGTGATGTTCTATCTCAGACACTTAAACTACCTGAGCATTTGAATAAGAACCAGAAAAGAGCTCTTAAGTTGGCTTCCCAGAAATATGTCATTACTGATTTTGGGTTGGCATGGAAGAACCCAGAGGGAGTCCTCTTAAGATGCATCACTGAAGATGAAGCCCCCAAAATAATTGTTGATCTCCATGGAGGAGTTTGTGGGGGCATTTTTCTGCAAGAGTCACAACACATAAGATCCTAAGGGCTGGTTATTGGTGGCCAACTCTTTTCAAGGATGCAACCATGTTGGTCAGAAGATGTGAGAGTTTCAGCATTTCTCTGGAAGGTTGAAGGCTTCAGGCTCCCTACCTTTGTAGTCTGTATCAATTGAAGCCCCATTTAAGCAATGGGGAATGGACTTCATTGGTGAGATTTCAGACCCTTCAAGTGTTGGCCATAAGTGGATTCTTGTAGCCACTGATTACTTTACCAAGTGGGTGGAAGCAATCCCCACCAAGAAGGCTACACACCAAGTTGTCATGGATTTTGTGCTAAACAATATTATTTGTAGGTTTGGAGTACCAGTCAAAATCATAGCTGATAATGCCATGAGTTTCAGGGCTAGACCTCTGGTGGCAATGTGTAAAGGATATGGGATCAATTTGACATATGCCTCTAATTATAATCCCCAAGGAAATGGACAAGATGAGTCCAACAATAAGAATTTGCTAAAGATTATCAAAAGAACCTTGGAGTTGAACAAGAGAAAATGGGGTGAATAACTGAAGTTTGTTGTCTGGGCTGATAGGATCACTGTCAAAAGAGCCACTGGAAAGAGTCCATTTGAGTTGGTATATGGGACTCAGGCCCTGCTGCCCCTACATATGCAATTATCTTCATATCAGTTCATTCAACAACTGGAAGATCAAGAAGTGAGTCCTCATGATGCCCACATCAACCAGATTGTTGAGCTTGATGAAGAGAGGAGGGCATCTCACCAGAGGCATATAAGGTTCAGAGAAAAGCTAAAGAAACTATTTGACAAGAAGGTCACTCCTAGAGCCTTCAATATTGGAGATCTTGTGCTATTATGGGATAAGGCATGAGGATAAGGGAAAGCATGGCAAGTTTGATTCATTATGGATGGGCCCTTACTCCATTGACATCAGAATTGGTGAACACACCTTCTTCTTGAAGGATCTAGATGGTGAATTGCTTGAGATGCCTATTAATGGTAGGCATCTGAAGCATTTCTTGGATTGATTCCTCTGAATCAAGGTAAACACCTCTTGTATAATGTATAGTTTGTTGTTTGTTCCTATTTTTTTGTGTTTTTCTCGTCTAGTCCTTGGTGACCTGTTTTTTTGGCTTCTTTGTTTGTTTTTGAGATGGCTTTATTTCTCTACTCTGCAAGATGACTCTGTCACCCAATGGATATTTTGGCACTTGGTCTACTATTGTTCTTGTGGCACTCACAGGGAGTGCCCATCCCCGAGTCGAGCCAATGTTGGTGCTCAAAATTGTCTCACCCCATTTGTGCCCTTGAAAATTTATTGATTCACGGCCTCTGTCATTTTATCCTTCCCGTATTGTGTTTGGCTAGTCTTTGTTGCCATTTTAATCTGCTCCTGGGTCGAAGATCATGTGTGGTCTCATATTTGTCTCATGGTTCCTTTGTTCCTCTAGAAAAGCTCTATATTTTGAGTCTCCCATGCTCTGTTCCTTCAAAACTCACATTTTCCCATTTCCTCCATTTTCCATAGTCAAGATCTATTGTCCTGCCATTTTTTTCCCTAAATACTTGAGGAGAAATGAGTTGATGTGTCCCTAAGGATCGTGTTTGAGCCTTGCAATATTTAAATTCTCTTTCCTTGAAGAAAACCTCATTTTCTGGCTCAAATGGATGTTTCTCTGTGTTTTACGGTTTGACGGGTTTCTCCTAGTCAAATTTGCATCATTCATTGATGACAGGAAATGTGGCACCTCTTGGTTGGATGCGGATCAGCTTAATACTTCAAAAATTCCATGAAAAGCCTCATTTTTAAAATGTGTCCATGTGGAGGAATGACACTCGTTTGAGAATCAAATTTTTGGTTTGGCTTTGAAGTAGCACTCGGGAGGACACGTGGAGGGTTGGTAGGAAAGAGACATGTGGAGACTTCCGTTGGGTTTCCCATACTTAGAAAAATTTCAAAAGGTTTTTAGGAAGTCCAGACACGTGGAGGAATGGCACTCATTTGAAGATCTACTTTTGGGATTTTCCTTGGAGTAGCGTCTGGGAGGACACGTGGAGGCTTCCGCTGCTTTCCCATACTTAGACAAATTTTTATGCAAATGGAGTAGTTTGGTGGAACAGGACACGTGGCGAGCTTGCGCTCATTCAGGGTCTCTACTTTGGGTGCCATCTTGAAGTTGCACCATGGAGACACGTGGAGGAACCGCGCATGTTCGGGATCAGCCCTTGAGTTTCAAATTGAAGAAGTGTCAGGCTGACACGTGGAGGCCTCCACTTTCTTTGCATTTTACTTAGAATTTTCAATGACCAAAAGGAGACTACCTCGAGCATGACATGTGGTGCCTTCCACTGAGCTTCAAGCATTCAGTCAGACTTTTCCGGAGTAGGACACGTGGCGAGCCCGTGCTCATTCAAAGTATCAAAATTTTGGGACCATCTCAAGGAGCATCGTGGTGACATGTGCAATTTGAAAAGTCATAAGGGGTGGGAGGCGGACCATCGGAGGCAATTCAAACTTTTCACCTCTTTGCTTCATAAAGGTTAAAATAGAAAAAATGGCCCATGAGCCCGATGGGAAATAGTCAATGTTTTGCCCTAGTCAATGGCGGAGGTGCGGACTGTGGAGGAAAATTGGAAAATTTTCCTTTTGAGAAAAAAGAGTTAAAAGTAAAAGGGGAAGCATAGTTCCACTGGGACCCACATTGGGACATGTGTCAAAAGTATTTCTCAAGGGTGGAGCTGCAGGGAAAACTTGGAAAATTTTCCTTTTTCCAAAAAGAGAGTCAAATGGCATAATTTCTCCGCATTTCTTTTGGGGCCCACCTCAGGACACGTGTCAGGCCCATTTTTAGAAGCGGAGGTGCAGGCAAAATGGGAAATTTTTCCATTTTTTTCAAAAGGTCAAAAAAGGTCAAAGGAAGCCCCGAGCCTATTTTTGCATCTTCCACATGGACGGCCCACATTCAAAATCAAAGATCAATGGCTGTTGAGCATCTAAATCTAATTTTCCCCCATTTTTTCTATAAAACTCCTAGGAGTGTGAGTCTTCATGATTTCTTGCTATTTTCTACATGCAAAAAGGAGTGAGTTAATTTTGATATCTAGAGTTTGGTGGGAGAGATCTGGAGACATCTTTCGCCATTAAAATGTAGTTTGACTCTCGGGCCCGATCTGGTTTTCCATTTTTCTTCTCTTGAGCATGCAAGGGGTCAAGATTTGATTGATATGGGGTGGAAGTGGTTGGCGAATGGATGGAGGTGTGTTTTCCTAAGAAAAAGAGTTGAATGCGGGAAGAAATCGAAGAGATTTTCCCTCGAGCACCTGGAGACTTTTGCAGATCTGATTCTGCGAATCACGAAAGAATCATGGTGAGCACTGGTGCATTTAATGTTTTTATATTTTGGGAGGAAGGGCTCTGTTGGAAATGCTATAAATGGCATGAATTCATCGTGTAAATGGTTGGGAGTTTTTGGAAAGATCAGGACTGATTTTCTCCAGTAGAAAAATCTTGATAAGCCATCCATTTTGAGAAGCCATCTAGAGAAGCTTGTATATCTCTCTTTGTGTCAAATTTGATCATGTCAAGGTGGTTGCAAGTGTATAGCCATTGAAAAGCTTTGAGATTGTTTTGGAAACTTTCCCCTTTTGATAAATTTGATCAAACTTTGAGTTATTCTGTGTTAATCTTGAGTAAAGTGTATTTATTTCATCTTTGAATGCATACGGGTAGTTTTTATTGTTTTCTATTGCAATCTTGTACCAAAATATAGTCAATCACATAGATCTCAGTCCTTGTGATAGTTTAGTGGCATCTGTAATTTCATTTCTCAAAAGAGCCTTCATCTGGGAATGGGATAAACGGTTTAAAATCACTTTTCTTTCATTTTGTTGATAGAGATTATTTGTAAGCCTCTGGGTGTACCTCAAGCATGACTTGGTTTAAATCTTGGTGCTTTATTGGGTCCTCTGACTCAAGCCTTTGTGACAGAATCCCATAGGTTGTGTGAAAGAGTGTTGATCTGGGCCTCCATTGAAGCACATATTCTAGTTGAGGAAATAATTTAACTTTTTGTGCCATTTTTTTGATTGAATCTTTCCATTTTGCATAAGCTCTCAAGGATCAAGTGATTCAAGTCCATCGTATGTCTCCCCTCCCACCAAAATTCATTTAATAACAACCAATCCTACTCATACTACCCTTGTTTTTGCTTTGTATATCCACTCAAGAAAAAAATCCTTTTACTAAAGTATGCAGAAGATCGGGTCTCAAATTTCAGTTAGTAACCTTTGCCTTTTTGAGAGTCGATTTGGTGTGTTGATCATATTTTCCCGAAGGTCTTGTTATCAGTTCCAACACCACCCTCGTTAATACGAAATATACTTGAACTCACGATGATTGGATAACATGGGTACTATCTCCAAGTGTGGGACTTGCTACTTGAGATAGACCTCCAGAGAAAGCCGGTCTTGCTCTAAACTACCTACCATAATCTACTCTAATGCAGGGTAAGCTAACTGTTTCTAATCTAGTTTTTCAGGAACCAAGGAGAGAGATAATGCATAAAATGAAAGCCTACACTAAAGCGGCTGATACACCGAAAAGGAGGGTGTGAGAGTAGTCTTCAAATGCATGAAATACGTAAGCAAAAGTGCACACTAGAAGAGGTGATGACAGCTTCTTCATAATCTAACAAAAACGCATTCACAACAATATTTTGAACATACACAATGATAATAGATCCCTACAAGAACATAATAATAGACACAATATTCTTGTAATCAAGGTTAAAGGGGAAATAAGGATGCAAGAAAACACAACGAGGGAAGATGCATCAACAAACTTATATTTTATTACTTCCCAATATGCACATGCATTCAATCGGTTACAAGAAAAGGGTGGATCACCATGCAAGTCCACAACAAGGTCCTGCAACACATTATCTTCACAAAGCAATTTTGGTAGAGCTTTGCTACAAAAACTACCCCCTTTACAATGAGCCCAACACTCCAATTTATAGAAAAAATGAGAAGAGAGAGAGAGAAGGGAAAATGAAAATCCCGAAATCTGTCCTTCCACCACTTGTAAGAGGCATTAAATGGAGTAAAATGATTGTATATTACTTGAAAAAGGCTCCCATACTATCCCAGGTGCTGCAGTAGAGAAAGAATGATGACCATGCCTCTTAATTGCACTCCCAACCACCAAATAAAACACTGTTATGAACCCAGCCACGTTTTCTAAAAAATATCCATTAATCTCTCATCAAATCTGGAATTTCTTGATTTCTGTATGTTGGGCTCAGAGCCATGATTCCAACGGTACCAATTTTGTGTGATTTCGTTGAGAAATGCAAAAGTTATGGCCTTCTGAGTGCGGGCAGCTATTTTGGGTCTAGCAGGCGTTTTCTGTCATTTGATGGGAATGAGCATTAATTGATTGGAGCCGAATATGTTTCTTTTATTTAAATATATCTACCCTCATTAAAAATTGGAGCTCGGAGTCAAAATTTATGGCCGTTTGAAGTTCACGGGTCAAACGTTGACTTTTCTTCTTTACGATCAGCAGGACTATTTCGCAAATCGGGCCGATTCGCATCCCGCGCACCGTACTTTTGTCCCGGCTAATGTTTATGAATTCTCCCACATCGGCCGATTTGGGCTTCCTTTTCCCTTTTGCATCCTTTTCACCTATTCGCGTCCAGAAGTCGCTTTTTTGTCCGAGCTATTCGGTGAAAAATCTCCGAACTACCCGGGAAATGGACCGTCTTGCGGAAATCGGCCCGATTCGGCCCCACGCGTACTTTTTCCCGCTTTCCCAAACCACGTGAAACAAAAGACTTGATGATTTTTGTTTCCTTCGGTCGCTTCGGCTTTCATGACGTACTTTCATAGGCCCCGACGCGTCCCAACTGTCCTCCGTGGACCACCTGACAAAAATGTTCGACTTTGAGCCGATTTTCTTTGTATTTTGGCGCCAAACTTGGTACGACGAACATCAAGGATCTATGACCCACATGTATGATCCGCACCCTTCAAACCCGAAATGCTTTAAAACAACCAATCCCGCAACCACCTTTTTGCATTCTTCCCATTTTTTCTAACTCGTTGGGATTTCTTCTTGGATGAGAGAGTTAGAGAGAAGGCGAGGGCCCCCAAAAACATGATTTCGGCCTTGAATCAATCTACTTGCTCGGGATCTCCAATTTGATGCATGTTATCAAAATTACCTTGAGGGTGAATTTTGGATAACCCCAGTGTCTTTTTATACAAATTTTATGTAAAAGAAAGGTGCCTGTGTGTCCTTTCAAATGACAGAGGTTACAAAATAGGTTCTCTTACCTTTGTTGAAAGGCATAACCTAAAATAGTTAGGATAAGATCATATCCTTTTGAGGTGTTATCCATCTCTCCACAAATCCAAGTAACAAAGGAACAACTAGATTTCTCCCTGGCTACAAAACGACATACATTTATGATCTATCTGCCTCTAAGATCCCTGTTGAATCTGTGTTGCTACTTGGCTTGAAAAGGAGAACAAATTTGAGTACCAATAGGAAGAGTGTCTACTAAGAGTTGTGCATGAGTTTGAGTTAATAATATAATTACTACTTCCAGCTTAATCGGAAGAGATCTATTATTAATGCACTTACATGTGTGCATATTATCAGAAAAGGTGCATGAATATTTTCAACATGTGACCTATTTTTAGAGGTGCATAAGTGGTGAAGGGAAATTCCCACCCTTATAAATATGTATTGAATTGTGTAGTTAGGGAGGATGAGATAGAGAGAGAGAGGGACACTTAGTATGAGTTATTGTGGAGTTATGTCTTTGCAAGATTTGATGCGCGCATAAACTTATGATACTATTTATTGAAAGAAGCTTTTGTATTTTCTATGTTTAATATAATGGTGTGTATTGGGTGAATAATGGTGTTAAACATGACTATAACTTGTTATTACATGGTTGATTCATTATGTTTATAGTTTGATTCATGATTCTTTAAGATCTAGATCTGAATATGCTCTGTGGAATTTTTATGCTATTTATAGATTTGAATGCATTATATCTTCATCCCGTTCACATCCCGCACAAAAATATATAAGGAGGTACTTGGTACCTTTGTGTGCTTCTGGTAAGTGCTCGATCTATGCTAAGTGATGTGCCAAAGCATGCTTGGGTTATTCATGGTAAATTCTATCCCGCATCATTGGTTCCATTGTTGGGACCTCTTTTCAATTGTTTTCGGGATTGTTTGTGATGAAGATGTACCGGTTGATCCTAGCAAGTATTGAGGAGTGGATAATAGATATGAAAGAAGAGTACACACAAAGTTTCAACACTAGATTTGAATTTGACAAATGTGTGTGGGTGGAACTTAATCAGATGACTGTTTGAGTGAGAGATTATTTTTATCTTTCTAGTAGAATCGCACGAGTGGCTCGTTGCTTATGAGTCTAAACGGAATCGGAGGTATGACACACTTGTCCGGATGCAAGAAGAATTTTAGACCCTCTATTATTCTCGATTTGATTTGGACGCATGCTATGGATACTTGGTTCCATGGCATCTTGAATAGCTATATTATGGAGTAAAAATTTCCACTTATTCTTTCCCGAAGGAAGCTAAGTTTTAGTTTTTACGTTATCCGAAGGGAACCTATTTTGCAAGTCATTCCACCGCAATCAAGATCTTGATGATTACCCTAAATTTGGAAGAAAAACCGATGGCCACCTAAACCTTACAATGCGTAGGTTAGGAGCAAGATTGGTGAAATATGGCAGACTTAGCGGTAGAAAGGAAGAGAGAATAAAGGTGGCTTAAGTATAACGAGGTCCGTGAGAGTGAGATAGAGAAGTAATGTGATATTGCAAAGTGGATGGCGTTAAGGAGAGAGATGGCTCTTGAATTATTTGGAGCTCACATAGAAGGCATGGAGCTAGAGCATTAGGAACTCCCCATTTAGGAAAGAATGATAGGGAACCCTCCTCAGCCTCACAAGGAAGCGTGCCAACAGAGATACCTAGCCGCAGCACGCATCTAAACCTACCCGAAACCTAGCCCTTATGCTGTCTTTTCCATTATCTAGTATTTAACAAGTAGTTAACAAGCTAATTTAGGTAGTAGGAAAGCAAGTGTAAGTTAGATATCAAGCACATCGATGGCGGGAAACTGTCTTCACTGTTGTTTGAGGTACTTTTTCAGCACCTCATCCACACAAAATGTGAGCACGTAGAATTTTGGACTCACTTCTGGGAGTGGTACCACCTCACAGATCAGTAGGAGTTCGCTTTAGTACTACTATTGGGATACATGAAATTACATTTTCTGGTCATCTTCCAACTATAGGTGGAGGATCGGAGGAATATGTGGTTCTATTTTTGATGGATCTAGTAGTTCGGGAGGTAGACGCAACATAGGAGGTTCTGATCGTGGGGGCACGGTCCGTACGAACCCCAAAATATTTACATGGAGATTTCTCTCAATCTTCTAGAGTATAGGGGCATAGAAGATGTTGTTGAACATGTGCACATGTGTGGGATGCTATTACACGTGAAAGTTATTATGGCTTCGAGTGTAGGGAAAGTTAAGTTGTAACTACATTACAGGACGCGCAAAGAGTTGGTACAAGAAGTTTGAACTCGATCAAAATTACATAGATTATGTAACATTAAAAGATAATTTCCTAAAAGAGTTCTATATCCCCGAATTTGAACAAGAGTATAAGTGCACTCAAAGACATTAAGCAGGCACTATTGAGAGTGTTTCGGAAGTATGATGCCCATTTCAAAATGCTTTTATCTAAGATTTCTTATGATATTCACACAAGATAACATGCACAATGGTTCGTTAGAGGTCCGATCACACCTTTTAGAATGGTATTGTCACATAATACATACATTGATCTACGTGAAGCACTTGAAGCTGCTTTTGTCACTAAGGCCGTTGGAATAAGGATAAATTATCAAGAATTCATTTTCACTTTGGAAAAATTATATGCCAAGAATTCATTTTCACTTTAAGAGTCTAGCTTTAAGAGTTGTGAGACTTATTTCTTCTTTCACTCATCCTTGGATCAATTTCAATGATCCAAGGAATGTTTCAAATCTTCTTCATAGACTAAATGGTAAATTGACATTCAGTAGTTTAAGGGACATAGAAGACTGAACTTTGTATGATACTAATTCTTGGTCTTATTTGAACGTGTTTTCATTCAACTGTATGTTTGTGCTCGGTCTTTGGTGATTGATCTTGGCAGGACTATAAGGACTTAAGAAAATTCAATTCATAGAGGATGAATATGAGTCCTAAAACCTAAGAATTATCCTAACAGTAACCTAAGCTAGGTAAGAACACCTATGTTCTAGCTACGTTTACTTATTTGAATTTTGTTCTAACCTAAGCCTCTTATTCTATTTTGTGGGTTGGCATCCTAACCTAAGCATTGTGCTAAATGAATAAGGGAAGGGTTACTAAAGTAATACTAGGCTATTTTAACTAATACCTAATACTAAAGGGTTATGAATTGAACCTAACCTAAGGTGGGAATTCTAATGGAAAATGTTTTAAGACCTATGTTGGTAATTGTTAAACTAACCTAAGTTCTATTTGAATCTATCCTAAACTATTAAAGGGAACCTAAGGGGTCACATGTCACAAGGGTGATGGTTCCAATGGCATTTAAATGAGTTGAAAGGGTTTAAATGATGGAAGTACTACCAGATTTGGCAGGGGCTAGTAGACTTGGTGGAGGCTTACGTGGAAGCTCCACTAAAAGATGGAATTGTATTTTTGTGTGGAATTGGCATTCACCAGATTTAGGAGGTGGTGGCAAGGAAAGATAAGTGGGAATTTTGGATTGAATGGAATTTATGGAATTTATGAGCCTCGGTCTTTGTGTGCAAACCATCTTGGAAACTTAGAAGGTGGGTTTGTAGGAGGTCATTTGGTTTTTGCATGCATGGCAGATTTTTCTCTACATGGAGCTAACTGGTTCTTCAAACCAGTAGTTTGACCTTCACTTCAAAGCTATTTTTGGTTTCTTCAGGCCTATTTTTGATCAAGGAAAGTATATGAGGCATAGGAGGAAAATATGTTTGGTTGTTGATCTTTCATGGAGGAGAAAAAGAGTTGAAGCTCACTAGAAGTCTCCTTCGATTTGGTGGAAGCACTATCAGGCATGATAGGCTCTAACTATTAAAATTCTTTGTTTCTTCTAAATGATTCATTAGAACAACTCTGCTCTCATGAGATTCATGTTTTCATGTCTATCTAGTTATTTTTCTTGCTGGGTTTTATGAATCCTTGTGTGTTTGATATGAAACCATGGCTAAAATAGTGTTGTTTTGGAAACTATCTTTCTGTGCAAGTTTTATGACCAGCATGCAAGTGAAAATGGTATGCGAAACTTGTTTTATATCTCTTTTTGCACTCTAGATCTTGTATTCAAAGTTATGGAGCTTTGAACTAATCTTTCATGAAAATATATGGATCTGAGCTTAGGGAAACTTGAGTTCTATTTTATTTTGCTTTTGGGTTGCAAATTTGGATGTAGACTTGTGTTGAACTTTGTGTTTTGATTAAATTTGTGTTGAGCTTCATTTTGATCGGAACCAATGTTTGGAAAACTTATGCATTGCTGAATTATTGCTTGGAGTTCATATTTGGCACTGTACTTGCATTATTTTGCTAGTGAAGTTCTAACATTTGTGTGTGAAGCTCGGGTTCATCATTATACTCCTATTTAACACTTGAGTGTTATGAGCTTGTATTTGGGTCGATTCATTCATTCTGTTCTGTATTTTGTATTGGGTTATTCTTTTATTAAATGACTAAGCTTATAACTCTTTATTTGAGTGACTACTCACCAGGAACTGGGTGAAAGCTTGTTTGAGTCATTTAAAATCTCTTCGAGATTTGGAACTGGTAACATCATGCTTAAGAAACGTAGAACTTTAGTTCTATGATTGTATCGACTTCTTGAGATGGTATTGGTGGGAATAGAAGGAAGTGTTCTTTCCCCTCTGTTTTGAGGAACCCACATTCTGGGTTGACTGTATTGTTTTGTACTAAGTCACCACTATCACAATTTCATGGTTGTGAAGTTTTGTTTTGATATTCCATTCTCTGTTGCTTTGGAATTAAGACTGAGACATCTTCTATATTAGGCATTTTGGGTTCTTTCTCTCCCTCTCTTTCTGTCTCTTTAAATAAATTTGGGTCTTAGTGGAAGATTTGGGTTATTACCTTGGACACTGAAATAATCAGGAAGGATACCTTCTCCATTCAATTGTATTGAGTTTGATTCTTTTGAATTACGAACTACTTACCTTTTTGTATTTAGTGGTGAGGCAATTGTAAGTCTCTAGTCTTGGGTTCGTAGGTAATTCTGAACTTTATAATTTACTATTTTGGGATGTTATTCTCATCGATACATACATAAGATTGATAAGACTTTGACTTCTTTTTTTGAAAAAGAAAATATATATATATATATATATATATATATTTATATAGATGTATATATTTGTTGGTATATGGTTCTGTCTCAAGTATGCTTTCATCCTAAATTGGTTTGAAATCTAGAACTTCTTGTTCAATTGAATGAAAAATGATTTATCATTGGTTCTTTCCTTATTTGAGTTACCATTCCTCTATCTCTTGGATAAGCTCATTGTTTGAACTTCTCTACTCTTCTCTTTTTCGAGATGGTGATTTCTTATGACCTGTTGGTCTACCTTGTTCGAATCATTGTTGAAATAATGTAGAGAGCTAGTAGCCAAGAGGGTTCTACTGATAAGTAAATTGATACTTATGGGTTCGACTGTTGTTGACTAGTCTTTCCTAGTTTATATGGATAGGAGTAGGTTTGTCTCTTGTACTCTTTATCTTTTGTGAAGAACTTGAGTAGAGATTAACTCCTCTTCGGGGCTACTTTGTTTGTGAACATTGATTTCTGATCTTTGATTGATAACTTCTAAAGATGAAGAGTTGGAATTGGAATTGCAGTTGGACTGTTCTGATTTTCTATACCTTCTTGTATTATTATGGAATTCTATTTTGATGTATATTCTAATGTTGAATGTGCAAGATTGTTACCCGAAAAGGAACAGTAATTCATGTATGAACCTGGTCTGTCTTTCAGATGTAATAAGTTGGGTATGGTACATTGGTTCTTTTTATTCCTTACTTATGATTTAGATGAATCATCCTAGAATGAACCATGTTGTATTCATTTATTTTGTCTCTTAGAAAAGATAAATGTGGTATTCTATTAGGATAGAATTATGAGACAATGGGATGGCAAGATATATTGTTTGTTTACAAGCCATTGATAGGATTAATAGAACTTTAAGTTCTTAGGCAGATATTGTTTATTATATTCTACTTTCTCTTTAAAGTTGATCTAGATTTATTAATGTACTTCTTTTCTATTTGGGATCACTTATGTTTATTGTATGATGTTTTAATTATCTCATTAAAGCAAGTGTTGCTTTAATGAAACAATTAGTGGAATGCACTTCATTTTAATTCTTAGTGCTTATCATGCTCAGCTTCATCAACTAACCATGCTAGCTATTTTTGTAGATGGATGACTTAAGTGGTAAAAGAAGGAAAAAAACTTATATGATGCATTGGATGATATATGTCTAATTCTTAGTAAAGAATTATGATTCATTTTTGTTGTATTGTAAAAGAAAAAGTTGTATACTTTATAGAATGAGGGTTGTTGTTATGCAGTTTTCCTAAAGTGCATAGTCTTGTAAATTTTATAAGTTGTAATGATGAATTATGAGTTGTGATTTATTTGCATTGGTTGTGTAAATTATCTCATACTTTTATAAAGAAGATGAAAGTTCCATCTTGTTGATATTCTTTATATTATGTTATGCTTATCTTGTTATCTTTGATAAGATGGATAATGGGAATTAGTTCAATTTCCCTTATAATGAAGCAACTTGTTGAGTTGCATAATATGATGTGTTTTATCTAAACAATTTAACATAATAATGTGTTGCATAATAAACATGAAGTAAGAACTATGGATATTGGGAATGATATACCCTAATACTTAATCATTTAGAGGAAGACTCTTTCTCTCTCTCAATTGAATATAAACCTAAAAGGTTTGGAGATATGATTACTAATTATTAGACTTCATTTTGTATGAAGTCTACTTTAATTGGATATATGTGGTTGTTAAACCTTCCTAAAAGTTAAAGTACATTTTAAATGAAACTTATGATATCACTGTCCTGTTTTGGTTAACTGCTGGTTACACCATGAAAACAAACATTAAAAGCAACCATAAGTTTAACGAAGTTCTTTAATACTCAATTGATACAAGTATTACAAAAAGAACTTATGGAGTGTTGGATTAGGGTTTAACAGGGTTGTTGTAATCAAGACATAATCCAAATTAACAATGTATTAACAATCTCCTTGGGGTATGTACATCTCGATGAGGTAGTTTCTGTAGGATGTTGGCACACGCCAACTACAGGGTGTACTTTTTCTTTGAGAAGACTTGGGTCTTCTCGAGAATACAACATGTTGTAGTTGACATGTGGCATCACCCTTCCACATTGATCATCCGTAGATCTACACACAATAAGAACTTGACTTGAACTTAGTTTCTCTCTAGGTCAAAGTTAGTGGCATATTTAGGATAGAAGTAGCTTCCAATGGCTCAGGTACCTTGGCACACCCTGGTTGACTTAGGTCAACCGAGTATGCCCATTTACCCTAAGCCATTGTGAGCATCTTCCTATAATAAGTTATGTTTCTAACTAGGGCTAGGGTTAAACCTGGGACAAGTGGACTGAAAGTAGTCAATAAAGACCAATCATGATAATAGAGGAGTGAGGTGAAGGACGTATTCCAAATGATGAGTATGTCATCTAGGAATAGTGACATACACAATATGTTGTAAAACTTTGGCCAAAGTATCGCAAGTTACTAGTTGTGTTGTCCTATGTCACCAAGTTTAAAACAACGTGATATCAGATGAATATTGGTAACAAATATTCAGATATGTTCTTTAAATAGATCACTCAATACCTGGTGTAGGGTAGGAAAACCAAGTATATGAAGTATACAATATGTATTCAATACTTAAGATAACATAAATAGATCGGTAGATTACCAAGTTATGAAATGAATAGATCGGTGGATCACCGAGTCATTACAGCTGCATATGGTTATCTATTTGAATTTGATTGGCATGGAATGTTTGTTCTAAATAATGCTTTATTTAGAACAAAGAACATTATATTATAAAAAAAATTCCCTTGTTTCTAAAGTCTTAAAATGGGAATGTTACATCTTGGTATCAGAGTGAAGGTTGCAGCTCTTGACCTATTGTGTCCATAATCTGATGAAACTTAAATTTTCTTGTAATAAAAAATGGTTAGAACAAGAGGAAATGTTGCAAATAACCCTCCGCCTGAGGAAGGAGCAAAGAACTACCTAAAAACTCGATGAGATCCTTGCTGCCCTATTGGACACAAGAGATCATTTGGTTGTACTTGAACAACAAGTAATGGGTAATGAGGAGGAAGAAGAAGCTGATAACAATAATCAGCCACCTCTAGGGGACAACGCCAATGTGGGTGTTGATAATAACAATGTTAACATACCTGTTCAGCTTGAGAACAAAAAGGCTAGGCTAGCAGCTAACTCACTAATGATATGATATAAAAAGGATAAGTCCACCTAAGTTTGATGGCACCACATTAGGAGATGGAGCTGAGAATTGGCTCAACAAAATGGAGAAATACTTTGCAATAAGGAATTTCTCAGAAGAAACAAAGGTGATATGGGGAGCATATCAACTTTCTCACGAAGCATCTTCATGGTGGGACAACCGTAAGGCTGAATTGAATATTGATGAAGCTAATATCACATGGGATCAATTTAAAGGTTACTTTAGGAAATGATGGCTGCCACAACTTTACTATGATCGAAAATGACTAAATTCTAGAACTTAGCTCAAGGAAAGCTAATTGTAACTGAGTACTAGGGAGTGATTTACAAAACTCCTTAAGTATGTACCTCAATACCAAACTGATGAGAAGTTCAGGATACAAAATTCATCATGGGATTGAATCCCATTATAGGGGGAGAGGTGGATGTTCACAACCCAACCATGATGGAAGGGGTTGTTGAAAAATCCATAAGGCAGGAACATAAATTAAAGGCAATTTCTTCTCACAAGGAGGAAGTAAGGAAGAAAAATCCCAACTCCTCTTCATCATCTCTTACACCTAAGAAAGGACCATGGAAGAAATTTGAAAATGAAAAGTAAGTTTTCATCTGATACTAATAAGAAAGAAGCAACAAACAAGTTTGTTGGTAATGCACTGGAACAACTTTGCTAAGAACAATAATAATGATAAAAGTCCTATGGGGGTCAAAATGATAACTCTAAGGCTGAAATAAACCCGAGCCTAGGAAGGGACCTATAGGAGGCTGTTATAACTATGGCAAAGATCATTACATGAATCAATGTCCTTTGAAGAAGGATGATCATAATCAACAACACAAGATACACGCTGCAGTAGCTAACAAGTAGGCTGAGAAACAGGCCACACCCATAGAAGTTTCGGGTAAGTTATTTGGCTTACCTATAACTATTATTTTTTATACCAGAGCTACTGAATGTTTTATTTCTAGTAAATTAGCATCAAAACTAAAAGAAAAGCTGAAACATGGATAAAACATGGATCATATAGATGGGAACAATGTTGTTCATATGGTTAATATGTGTCTTTTTGGAGCAATCCTTGATTTACCTAACTTTTCCACTGAGGTTG
This sequence comes from Taxus wallichiana var. yunnanensis, assembly GCA_018340775.1. Classification (NCBI taxonomy): domain Eukaryota; kingdom Viridiplantae; phylum Streptophyta; class Pinopsida; order Cupressales; family Taxaceae; genus Taxus; species Taxus wallichiana. The sequence continues at coordinate 71,164,979 of CM031237.1, read as the reverse complement.
ATCTTTATGTTGCACCTTTGGGGTCTTATGATGTAATCATAGGTGTTAATTGGTTAGCAAAACATAAGGCTAAAGTGGACTATTTTGAAAAACACATTAGTTGTTTAGATGACCTGTAGAAAACAACAGAGATTCAGGGTGTGAAACGAGATTTCTGTTAGAAAACTATCATCTATGCAACTTAAAAAGGCCAAAAATAAAGGTTGTACCTTATATGCATTTAAAAATTACTAATCAAAAAAAGAGAGAAATGATATTATGGAACGATATCCACTTGTTACGAGACTTCAAAGTGACGTATTTCTAAGAATTTCTAGGTCTTCCACCCAAAAGGGAGTTTGATTTCACGATTGAGATCAAGCCTGAAATTGAACCTATTTCTAAAGCACCGTATCGAATGACTACTATAGAATTAGTAGAGCTTAAGGCTCAGTTGCATGAAATTTTTCTAAAGGTTTGATTAGACCAAGTGTTTCACCTTGGGAGCACCTATAATTTTTGTGAAAAAGAAGGATGGAACCCTTAGATTGTGCATTGATTATAATGTTAAACAAAGCAACAATCAAGAATAGATACCCACTCCCTAGGATTGATGATTTATTTGATCAAATGCATGGAGCATCGGTATATTCTAAGATAGATCTTTGATCTGGATATCATCAATTATGAATTAAGGATGAGGATATTCATAAAACAACTTTCAAAACAAGGTATGGACATTATGAGTTCACGGTTTTACCTTTTGGATTAACTAATGCACCTACAACATTTATGAATTTAATGAATAATATCTTTCAAGAATACTTGGAAAAATTTGTGCTCGTATTCTTGGATGACATTCTCATATATTCAAAAAGTATTGAGGAACATCATGAGCATTTGAAGATAGTTTTGGGAATATTAAGAAAGAGACGATTATTTGGTAAGTTGTCTAAATGTTCTTTCTATGACACAAAAGTACACTATTTGGGACATGTAATAAGTAAGAATGGAATTGTTGTAGATCCTTCAAAAATTGTAGCTATAATAGAGTGGCCTCACACCTAAGAATGTACATGAAGTTAGAAGCTTCATGGGACTTGTTGCTACTATAGGAAATTTGTAAAAGATTTTTCTAAGATAGTTGCACCAATAACTTCCTTACAAAAGAAAGATAAAAAGTTTGTTTGGAGTGAGAAATGTGAAATTGCATTCAAAACCTTGAAGGAAAAGTTAACTTCAACACCTATTCTTGCAGTACTAGACCCTAATGGAGATTTTATGGTGGTAACTAAATGCATCAGTGAAGGTCTAGGAGGTATTTTGTTACAAAATGGTCATGTCATAGCTTATGAAAGTAGAAAACTAAAGTTACATGAGTTGAATTATGCTGCTCCACATGATTTAGAGCTTTTCCATTGTTCATGCACTACAAGTTTGGAGACATTACCTACTTGGTAAACCTTTTGAATTGAAAATTGATCACCTTGGACTAAAGTATATCTTCACTCAGCCAAATCTTAATGCAAGACAACGAAGGTGGTTAGAGTTTTTGTCTCAATATGATTTTGACATCAATTATATAAAGGGTAAAGAAAATAGAGTGGTCTGATGCTCTAAGTCATAGGAAGCACATTTCTGCTCTTATAACGTTAAGAACTCAGTTTAAGGATGAAGTAAAAAGTGTTATGGAATCTGACTCTTACTTTCAGCAAGTAAAAGCAGCACTTGCTGCAGATTCAAATGATTTGAGGTATAAAGGTTTTCACTTTGATAATGAAGGAATCTTACGATTTGAAAACAAGAGTCTATGTACCTTCACTAAATGATTTGAGAAAGAAATTGTTAGCAGAATTTCACAATTCACCTTTTTCTGACACCCTGGCATTACAAAAATGCTTGCTGATATAAAACAACAATATTTCTGGAAAGGGATGAAAAAGGATGTTATAGACTTTGTGACACATTGCCTTGAATGTCAACATGTTAAGGTGGAACATATGCACCCAGCCAGTTTGTTGTATCCTCATAAAGATACCACAAAGACAAGTGGCAAGTAATAAGCATGGATTTTGTACAAGGGTTACCTATGTCAAGAAATAAACATGATGTTATTTTAGTAGTTGTGGATAAACTAACAAAGGTAGCACATTTTATTGCTTGGGAATCTGAAGGATGATTCTCCTATTTTGGCTAAAATATTTGTACATGAAATTTTCAGATTACATGGAGTACCTGAATTAATCATTTCGATAGAGATCCTAGAATGACGTCAAGATTTTGGCAAACACTTAATGCAGCTTTAGGAACTAAGCTGAATTTCAGTTCTGCGTATCATCCGAAATGGATGGACAGACTGAAAGAGTAAATCAAGTTTTAGAAGATATGTTACGAATTGCATGGATCAACAATATAAGTGGGAAGAGTACCTTCCATTAGTTGAATTCATACAATAATAATATATCATGCTTCTCTTAAGATGGCACCTTTCGAGGCATTATACGGAAGAAAATGCAGAACCCCTATTAGTTGGGACAACATAGAGGATAGAGAGGTAATTGACCTGAAATTCTTACTAAAATGGAACAACAAGTTAAATTGATTCGTGAACACTTGAAAGAAGCAAAGATATATGCAAAAGAGTTATGCTGACTTAAAGAGGGTTGATAGGAAATTTGAACTTGGTGAGAAAGTCTTTCTTCGGTTAAACCGAAAAAGAGTTCTATAACTTTTGGCAAGGCTACCAAGTTATCACCTCATTATGTGGGACCTTTTGAGATAGTTGAAGTAATCAACCCTATAGCTTATCATTTAGCATTACCTCCTACTTTGTCACGAATGCATGATGTTTTCCATATTTCTTTTCTTAAGAAATACGTTTCAGATTTATCACATGTGTTAAATTGAATTCCTTACAGGTCCAGACCCAGAATAATCATGGTTAAACCCATACGAGTGCTTGAAACTCACTAATTGCATTTGAGAAATCATGAGATAAGTCAATGCAAGGTCCAATGGGACCAGTTTAATGAAGAGAGTGCAACTTGGGAAAACCTTGAGGATATGAAAACTACTTTTCCATATCTATTTGAACAAGATTGATTCTGTTGACTGATAAAAAATTGTGATTTTATCTTTATAATACAATAAGTAAGCCATTTTGGGCAGATATTTATTTATTTTGAATAAACAACTATGTAATGTTGATTTCTAGAACTTAATAATGCTGATATGTTTTTGACATATGGTAAGAAAAGTGAATAAGATGATTTTTCCTTGATGCAAACTGTTAAAATGAGATAATCATCGGGATGATGATTCTTTTTAGGAGGGAAGCATGTAACACCCTCGACAACTGATATATTCCTCTTTGCATTCAAGTGTTGACATGTGATTTTCTGATAAAGATGTGTTCTTTTGACTATTGAAGATCATGCTTGATAAGGATAAATATTTTCTGTTCTTAAAAATCATTAGACTAAAATTATATGGTTATCAAGAATTCATTTTCACTTTGGAAAGATGAGCTACAATCTGGCTTTAAGAGTTGCAGACTTATTTCTTCTTCTGACTCATCCTTGGATCAATTTCAGTGATCCAAGGAATGTTTCAAATCTTCTTCATAGACTGAATGATAAATTGACATTCAGTAGTTTAAGGGACATAGAAGACTGAACTTTGTATGATACTAATTCTTGGTCTTATTTGAACGTGTTTTCGTTCAGCTGTATGTTTGTGCTCGGGTCTTTGGTGATTGATCTTGGCAGGACTATAAGGACTTAAGAAAAATTCAATTCATAGAGGATGAATTCGAGTCCTAAAACCTAAGGATTATCCTAACAGTAACCTAAGCTAGGTAAGAACACCTATGTTCTAGCTATGTTTACTTATTTGAATTTTGTTCTAACCTAAGCCTCTTATTCTAATTGTTGGGTTGGTGACCTAACCTAAGCATTGTGCTAAATGAATAAGGGAAGGGTTACTAAAGTAATACTAGGCTATTTTAACTAATACCTAATACTAAAGGGTTATGAATTGAACCTAACCTAAGGTGGGAATTCTAATGGAAAATGTTTTAAGACCTATGTTGGTAATTGTTAAACTAACCTAAGTTCTATTTGAATCTATCCTAAACTATTAAAGGGAACCTAAGGGGTCACATGTCACAAGGGTGATGGTTCCAATGGAATTTAAATGAGTTGAAAGGGTTTAAATGATGGAAGTACTACCAGATTTGGCAGGGGCTAGTAGACTTGGTGGAGGCTTACGTGGAAGCTCCACTAAAAGATGGAATTGTATTTTTGTGTGAATTGGCATTCACCAGATTTAGGAGGTGGTGGCAAGGAAAGATAAGTGGGAATTTTGGATTGAATGGAATTTATGGCATTTATGAGCCTCGGTCTTTGTGTGTAAACCATCTTGGAAACTTAGAAGGTGGGTTTGTAGGAGGTCATTTGGTTTTGCATGCATGGCAGATTTTTCTCTGCATGGAGCTAACTGTTCTTCAACCAAAGTTTGACCTTCACTTCAAAGCTATTTTTGGTTTCTTCTGGCCTATTTTTGATCAAGGAAAGTATATGAGGCATGTAGGAGGAAAAGAAGTTTGATTGTTGATCTTTCATGGAGGAGAAAAAGAGTTGGAAGCTCAGCTGAAGTCTCCTTCGATTTGGTGGAAGCACTATCAGGCATGATAGGCTCTAACTATTAAAATTCTTTGTGTTCTTCTAAATGATTCATTAGAACAACTCTTCTCTCATGAGATTCATGTTTTCATGCCTCTATCTAGTTATTTTTCTTGCTTGGGTTTTATGAATCCTTGTGTGTTTGATATGAAACTATGGCTAAATAGTGTTGTTTTGGAAATGGCTTTCTGATGCAAGTTTTATGACAACATGCAAGTGAAAATGGTATGCGAAACTTGTTTCTGTATCTCTTTTTTGCACTCTAGATCTTGTATTCAAAGTTATGGAGCTTTGAACTGACTGTCATGAAAATATATGGATCTGAGCTTAGGGGAAACTTGAGTTCTGTTTTATTTTTCTTTTGGGTTGTGAATTTGGATGTAGACTTGTGTTGGTACTTTGTGTTTTGATTAAATTTGTGTTGGAGCTTCATTTTGATCGGAACCAATGTTTGGAAAACTTATGCATTGCTGAACTATTGCTTGGAGTTCATATTTAGCACTGTACTCACATTATTTTTCTAGTGTAGTTCTAAAATTTGTGTGTGAAGCTCGGGTTCATCACTATACTCCTATTTAACACTTGAGTGTTATGAGCTTGTATTTGGGTCGATTCATTCGATTCTGTTCTGTATTTTGTATTGGGTTATTCTTTTATTAAATGACTAAGCTTATAACTCTTTATTTGAGTGAACTACTACTCACCACCAGAACTGGTGAAAGCTTGTTTGAGTCATTTAAAATCTCTTTGAGATTTGGAACTGAAACATCTTGCTTAAGGAATGTAGAACTTTTATTTTATGACTGTATCGACTTCTTGAGATGGTATTGGCATGGGAATAGAAGGAAGTGTTCTTTCCCCTGCTTTTGAGGAAACCCACATTCTGGTTGATCGTATTTTTTTTGTACTAAGTCACCACTATCACAATTTCGTGGTTGTGAAGTTTTGTTTTGATATTCCATTCCTCGTTTTTTGGAATTAAGATCGAGACATCTTTCGATTAGGTGTTTTGGGTTCTTTCTCTCCCTCTCTTCTGTCTCTTTAAATAAATTTGGGTCTTAGTGGAAGATTTGGGTTATTACCTTGACATTGAAATAATTAGAAAAGGATACCTTCTCCGTTCATTGTTTTGAGTTTGATTCTTTTGAATTACAAACTACTTACCTTTTGTATATTTAGTGGTGAGGCAATTGTAAGTCTCCAGTCTTGGGTTCATGGGTAATTCTAAACTTTATAATTTACTATTTTGGGATGTTATTCTCAACTGATACAGTGATTGAGTCTTTGACTTCTTTTTGAGAAAGAAATATATATATATATATATATATTATATCTTTTTTTTGAGATAAATATATGGTTCGGGTCTGCAGTATGCTTTCATCCTGAATTGGTTTGAAACTGGAACTTCTTTTTTAGTTGAATGAAATGATTTATCATTGGTTCTTTCCTTATTTGAGTTACCATTCCTCTGTCTTTGATAAGCTCATTGTTTGAACTTCTTTGTACTCGATTCTCTTTCGAGATGGTGATTTCTTATGACCTGTTGGTCTACCTTGTTCGAATCATTGTTGAAATAATGTAGAGAGCTAGTAGCCAAGAGGGTTCTACTGATAAGTAAATTGATACTTATGGGTTCGACTGTTGTTGACTAGTCTTGCCTAGTTTATATGGATAGGAGTAGGTTTGTCTCTTGTACTCTTTATCTTTTGTGAAGAACTTGAGTAGAGATTAACTCCTCTTCGGGGCTACTTTGTTTGTGAACATTGATTTCTGATCTTTGATTGATAACTTCTAACATGAAGAGTTGGAATTGGAATTGTAGTTGGACTGTTCTTGATTTTCTATACCTTCTTGTATTATTATGGAATTTTGTTTTGATGTATATTCTAATGTTGAATGTGCAAGATTGTTACCCGTAAAAAGGAATAGGTAATTCATGTTATGAACCTGTTTGTCTTTTTTAGATGTAATAAGTTGGGTATGGTACACATTGGTTCTTTTTATTCTTACTTATGATTTAGATGAATCATCCTAGAATGAACCATGTTGTATTCATTTATTTTGTCTCTTAGAAAAGATAAATGTGGTATTCTATTAGGATAGAATTATGAGACAATGGGATGGCAAGATATATTGTTTGTTTACAAGCCATTGATAGGATTAATAGAACTTTAAGATCTTAGGCAGATATTGTTTATTATATTCTACTCTTCTTCTCTTAAAAGTTGATCTAGATTTATTAATGTACTTCTTTTCTGTTTGGGATCACTTATGTTTATTGTATGATGTTTTAATTATCTCATTAAAGTAGTGTTGCTTTAATGAAACAATTAGTGGAATGCACTTTGTTTTAATGCTTAGTGCTTATCATGCTCAGTTCATCAATCACCCATGCTAGCTATTTTTTTTTAGATGGATGACGTAAGTGGTAAAAGAAGGAAAAACTTATATGATGCATTGGCTGATATATGTCTAATTCTTAGTAAAGAATTCTGATTCATTCTTTTGTTGTATTGTAAAAGAAAAGTTGTATACTTTATAGAATGAGGTTGTTGTTATGCAATTTGCCTAAAGTGCATAGTCTTGTAAATTTTATAAGTTGTAATGATGAATTGTGAGTTGTGATTTATTTGCATTGGTTGTGTAAATTATCTCATACTTTTATAAAGAAGATGAAAGTTCCATCTTGTTGATATTCTTTATATTATGTTATGCTTATCTTGTTATCTTTGATAAGATGGATAATGGGAATTAGTTCAATTTCCCTTATAATGAAGCAACTTGTTGAGTTGCATAATATGATGTGTTTTATCTAAACAATTTAACATAGTAATGTGTTGCGTAATAAACATGAAGTAAGAACTATGGATATTGGGAATGATATACCCTAATACTTAATCATTTAGAGGAAGACTCTTTCTCTCTCTCAATTGAATATAAACCTAAAAGGTTTGGAGATATGATTACTAATTATTAGACTTCATTTTGTATGAAGTCTACTTTAATTGGATATATGCGGTTGTTAAACCTTCCTAAAAGTTAAAGTACATTTTAATGAAACTTATGATATCGCTGTCCTATTTTGGTTAACTATCTGGTTACACCATGAAAATGAACATTAAAAGCAACCATAAGTTTAACGAAGTTCTTTAATACTCGATTGATACAAGTATACAATAAGAACTTATGGAGTGTTGGATTAGGGTTTAGCAGGTTGTTAAAATCAAGACATAATCCAAATTAACAATGTATTAACAATCTCCTTGGGGTATGTACATCTCGATGAGGTAGTTTCTGTAGGATGTTGGCACACACCAACTGCAGGGTTGTACTTTTGAGAAGACTTGGGTCTTCTCGAGAATACAACATTGTAGTTGACATGTGGCATCACCCTTCCACATTGATCATCCAGATCTACACACAATAAGAACTTGACTTGAACTTAGTTTCTCTCTAGGTCAAGTTAGTGGCATATTTAGGATAGGAAGTAGCTTCCAATGGCTCAGGGTACCTTGGCACATCCGGTTGACTTAGGTCAACCGAGTATGCCCATTTACCCTAAGCCATTGTGAGCATCTTCCTATAATAAGTTATGTTTCTAACTAGGGCTAGGGTTAAACCTGGGACAAGTGGACCGATGAGTCAAGAAAGACCAATCATGATAAAAATATGAAATTTTCCCTTCCAAAAGTTGTAAAAAGTCGAGGGAAGCCCTCAAGGTCTATTTTTAAAGTTTGAATCTTCCACGGATGACCCAAATTCAAAGTAAAGATCAATGAGCAATGAGAGTCAAAATCTGATTTTCCTCCATTTCTCTCAAACACATCCTAAGTGCAAGTTTTCATGATTTCTTGGTTTTTTCTACATGCCAAGCAAGAGAAGGAAGTTAATGTTGATATCTAAAGTTTGGTGGGAAGATCTGAAGGTGTCTTTTTCACCATTAAAATGGTCTGACTTTCATGCCCGATCGATTTTTCCATTTTTCTTCTCCCAAGCATGCCAAGGAGGCCAGATTTGATAGATTAGGGGTGGAAGTGGTTGGAAAATTGAAGGAAGAGTGATCTACTAGAGCAAGGAGTTGAATGCGGAGGCATTTGATGAAATCTACCCCTCGAGCACCTAGAGACTTTTACAGATTTGATTATGAGAATCACGAAAGAATCATGGTGAACACTGGTGCATTAAACATTTTTGTCTTTTGGGGAGAAGGGCTCTGTTGTAAATGTTATAAATGGCACAAATTTTTTTGTGCAAATGGTTGGGAGTTTTTGGAAAAGTCATAGACTGATTTTTCTAGCAGAAAAAGCTTGACAGAGCCCATCCCTTTTGAGAAGCCATCTAAGAAGCATGTATATCTCTCTTTGTATCAAATTCAATCGTGTCAAGGTGGTTGCAAGTGTACAACCATTGAAAAGCTTTGAGATTGTTCTGAAACTTTCCCTTGTTGATAAATTTGATCAAACTTGAGTTATTCTGTGTTAATCTTGAGTAAAGTGTATTTATTTCATCTCTAATGCATGCAAGTAGTTTTTCTTGTTTTATTGCAATCTTGTATCAAAATCCAATCCAATCACATAGGTCTCAATCCTTGTGATAGTTTAGTGGCATCTGTAATTTCATTTCTCAGAAGAGCCTTCATCTGGGAGTGAGATAAATGGTTTAAAATCACTTTTCTTTCATTTTGTTGATAGAGATTATCTGTAAGCCTCTGGGTGTACCTCAGGCATGGTTTGATTTGAATCTTGGTGCTTTATTGGGTTTTTTGACTCAAGCCTTCATGATAGAATCCCATAGGTTGTGTGAAAGAGTGCTAATCTGGGCCTCCATTTAGGCACATATTCTAGTTGAAGAAACATTTCTAACTTTTGTGGCATTTTGTTGGTTGAAATCCTTCCATTTTGCATAAGCTCTCAAGGATCTAGTGAGTCAAGTTCATCCTGTCTCCCCTCCCACCAAAATCTATTTAAAAACATCCAATCCCATCCATACTACCCCTTTTTTTTTTCTCTATATACCCACATAAGACCAAAATCCATTTACCAAAGTATGCAGGATAGATCAGGGTTCTCAAATGTCTTTAGTAACCTTTTCCTTGTTGTGAAAGTATCTCCATGATCTGAAGTGACAACTCGTGAGAGTCGATCTGGTGTGTGTTGATCATATTTTCCCCAAGGTCTTCTCTACAAAATTTATGCAAAAGAAGGGTACCTGTATCTCCTTTCAAATAACAGAGGTTACAAAATAGGTTCTCTTACCTTGGTTGAAAGGCACAACCTAAAATAGTTAGGATAAGATCATATCCTTTTAAGGTGCTACCCATCTCTCCACAAATCCAAGTAACAAAGGGATAGTCAGATCTCCTCCCCGGCTACAAAATGACATATATTTATGATCTAGCTACCTCTAAGCTCCATGTTGAATCAATGTTGTTGCTTCTGCATTCTTTAAAAAAAGAGAAAAATTTGGGTACCAACATCAACATCGGCCAGCACCATTGCCCTGGGAAATAATTTGCATTTACGGACTCTCCATTCAAAATCAAGAACCTGGTAAAACACTTCTTGTATGCTCCAAGTGTTGTGTGTCAATTATTTGTATTTTTCCCACACCTAGTGCACTAGCTTTCATTTGATAAATCTAGGTGAAGAAAGGTCAAAAACTTTCCATTTCTAGTTTCTTGCATTGACAGACCTTTGACAGATCATATTTAGTGCATCTGCACAACTAAGGTGAAATTCCTTAGTGGCGACTCCTTGTTGATCTAATTCTTAAAAAGTACCAGTGTCTTAAAACTCTGTCAAAGTCATATTTGTTACTAATATTTGCAAAGTTGGAGGGAAGAAGATCTTTCTTTGCTAGGGATCCTACTAGGACATTGTTTCCAGAGCTAGGAAAAGCAAAATCAGAAGGAAGAAAATCCTGGAGAGTTGTTGGAGATCAACAGACAAGAAGAGGGATCTCCATTGATGAAAGTGAGTGGCCTATCATTGAAGATTTCCATTCAAGTGACTCTGAATCAGGTAGCCTCTTTGTGGAATTGAACTCTCCAACTGAGAGGGGCCTTCATTTGATTTTGAAAGGTTTGCTTCACACTCGCACTCCTATCTTTTTCTAAGGTTGATAGAGATTTCCAAGAAACAAGGCCTTTGGGGGTATCCATTTTGAAAATTATACTCCTGTGTTCCAAGAACCTTCTACCCCCATCAGTTTGTCACCCCTCTAGGATCACCTCCTCAAATCAATATGGCTCAACCCAGACCTCCATTTGTTGTAAACACCTTTGGACCTATAAATTTTGTGGGAATGGCTGGTTACCCAAATGCAGTGCCTCAAGATGTAAGGAATAGAATGCCAAAGTTCCAGGAAACAATGCTATTACTGGTGATCAACATCTAAAGCTTTTTATCAATATGATGGAAGATTTTGAGATTGAACATGAGGATGTATATATCAAGTTGTTTATCCATACCTTGGAAGAGGATGCTAGGGACTGGTATAAAGCATTGCCAGATAACTCTATTGATTCCTGGACTGAGATGAGTAATGCATTCAGATTGCAATATGGTGATAGGACTGACCCTAGGTTTCTTTTGATAGAATTTGAAAATATCAAAAAGAACCCTAATGAGTCAGTACATGATTTCAACACAAGGTTTAATAAGACCTTGAGAAGATTTCCTATTAGAATAAGGCCTTGTGATGAGTCATGTTTGATCAAATATACTGATGCATTTGATAAAAAGGCTGCATATTATTTAAGAGACAAAAACCCCACAAATTTGAGGCAGGCCTTCACCATGGCTTTGCAAATAGAAAATAATATCAAGGCAATTGGAAAGCCTCCAAAGAGAGAAGGTGTAAAGTTGGTTAACCTAAAAACCCCAAACAAGCAAGGCTACTGATTTGGAAGAAGTTGTGAAGACTTTGGTAGGGGTGTCAAAGAAATTTCCTACAAACTAGCCCAGGATGAGAAGGAATTGGGCAGAGCTCACAAGGTCAACACAAGCAAGCAAGGCCAAGACAGTTCACAAATCACCAAAGATCTGATGATAGAGGCAAGGGACCTATGTTGGATTTGGAAATAGATAGTCCTCAAGCCAGGGAGAATAGAATGGTACCTGATCCTTTGGCTGCCAGAGTTGTTGTGGAGGAGACAATGTCATTGATTGGTGTGACAAATGTTTCATGCCCCATGCTCCTGTGAAGAAGATCAACAAGAAGAAGAAGAAGTGATGATGATAATGATGATGATGTCTGCATGATGGGTTGTTCCACAAGCTCACAACAAGGGGCAACTTCAACTGAGGTGATAAGTGCCTGATTACTACCACTTTTTGGGATTGCATTCATAGGGTGACTATTCTTCCTCCCTCTCATACTTTAGAAGTAGATATTGTACAAGCTTTTTGAATTTCCCAATAATGACTTTGAATATTTAAGGGCTTTAATGATAAAGAAGTATGATGGAGGCATCCCCTCTGAGGAAGATAGATAGTTATTGATGAATGTTGTTGTGGCTCAAGAGAAGGAATATAATACAAGAAGTAAGGTTGTCAAAGGGGTAGGGCCTCAAGCCAAGCCAAAATCTCCCTTACTTTCAAACATTCCTAAAGAGGCTCCTAGAAAGATGCACCTACTAAAAACCCTACAGTTCCAAACAAAAATCATACCCCTCCTCATGCCCAAGTTGTCAAAAATCCTGTACCACCTAATGAGTGTATTGGCTTTCCTTCCAATACTGCCTTGCCAAGAAATGCCCCATATGATATTTCCCAAGTCTTAAGTCAAATCAAAGTCTCTGTTCCAATTGTTGAGTTGCTTAGGATCCCTGAGCACAAAAAGAGAGCATTTGAATACTTGGGGTTGAAAGAAGAGAAGACTTCCCTAGGCAGAAACATAAACATTGTGGAGACCCCACCTATCATTGAAGAACCAGAAGCACCACCAACATCAAAAGAGCTAGATGAACCACCTGAGGTTTACTTGGGGACATCCTTGGTGGACTCTCAGATGAATGTGGATCCATTCTTCACCACTTTGATCATCAAGGACAGATCTACATATAACTTCGCATGTTTGACTCAGGGGCATCATGCAATGTCATGCCTTTGGAAGTCATGAATGAGCTAAACATCAAAGTGACAACAACCTATGGGAAGTGTACTACTATGGACTCTAGAGAGGTGCCAGTAGTGGGATGTGTGAAGGGTCTAGTGGTACAACTTGCAGCCTACCCAGGTAAAAATTTAAAACTTGATGTTGTCATAGTTGATTGCCCAACCAAGTGGGGTATGTTATTATCTAGAAAATGGGCTACAAGTGTTGGTGGGAGTGTCCAAATGGACATGTCCTATGCCACCATTCCAATTGAGGGAAGCCTTGTTAAGTTGTATGGGGAAAAGAAAATGTTGCACCTTATTGAGGATCCCAACAATGCATCCTATGAGGTATTGTACACAAGTGTTGATGCAGATAACTTTGTAGGATTTGCTGATGGAAAGGAGCACAAGATTGAAGAATGCAAGTGTCTTGAACAAATAGGCTCTCCTTGGACTCTATTGTTTGATGGAGCTTGCTCCAAGTTTGGGAATGGTGCTGGTGTTGTTCTACTTTCTCCTAGTCAGAAAATTTGTTTTCTCCTTCAAACTCAACTTTGAGTGCACCAACAACATTGCTTGAGTATGAGGCATTGTTGTTGGGTTTAAGAATTTCTTGGAAATATGGTGTCAAGGACATCATTGTCAAAGGAGACTCAGAATTAATAGTAAAACAAGTCAAAAATTATATGCCACAAAGAATCAACGAATGAAGCAGTACAAACATGCAGTTTGGGATTTCATTGAGATGTTTGATTCATTCAACATTGTGCATCATGATAGAAATTCAATGACTTGCGTAAAAGCTTGCAGTGTTGGGGTCTCATTTTGACAATTGTACAATGTCCCCATATTGTGAATATGAGGTTGAGGTATTGACAAGACCTTCTATCCCTGATAACATTAAGCATTGGTAGATATTTGATGATGATGCTCAGATCAAAGATTTCTGCAGAATAAGGGAGAGTTTTCTGATCAATGCATTGATTTGGAGCCAATGGTATGCACAATAAGGAAAAGAAACCTTGTTTGGCAAGGGCATCATCCAACTAAAAACCAATACCATTCCTAGAGGGCTGGTTGCTCTTGAGTCCAATTTTGATAATGTTGATCGCATTGTTAATAGATGCATGACAGCCTCAAGGGATATTGAGGAGCATGATCTTGGCACAAAGGAGAAGCCAAGGAAAATTTGGTTAGGCAAGCAACCTCAGCAAGGAGGAGAAGCAGTCATACATCCAGTTGTTGAAAAATACCAAGATTGCATGGCTTGGACCTATTCTAAACTAAAAGCATACAGAGAGGACCTGTTTCAACATGAGATTCCCTTAGAGTCTAATGCAAAGCCATTCAGTAGAAAAAAGGCCCATCAATCCACTCTTATCCCTCAAAATGCAAGAAGAATTAAAGAAGCTAAGAGATGGAGGGATTATCCAGCCCACAAGGTATTCCTCTTGGGTTGCCAACCTAGTACCAATCAAAAAGAAGAATGGTGACATCAGGTTATGTGTGGACTTTAGAATCTTAACAGAGCATCAATGAAGGATAATTATCCTTTACCAAATATGGAGAACATGTTACAGTTAGTGACTGGTTCTGAGTTGCTTTCCACCTTGGATGGTTTCTCTGGTTATAACCAAGTTGTGGTGAAGGAATCAGAAAGGATCAAAACAACCTTTACTACTCCTTGGGGACCTATGTCTATGTCAGGATGCCCTTTGGTCTGATGAATGTTGGAGCCACCTTTCAAAGAGCAATGGATGTTGCTTTTGCTGGTTACATCAATGAGTTTATTGCAGTTTATCAAGATGATGTAACTATATTTTCTAGAAAGAGAAGTGATCACCTACTGCACTTGGAGAAGATGTTGATAAGATGTAGAGAATATGGCATTTCACTTAATCCAAAGAAGTGCCATTTTGGAGTGCAGAAGGAAAAGTTTCTTGGTCACATAGTGTCACAAGAAGGAGTGATGATTGATCCAAAAGAGTAGAGGCCATCAACAAAGTCCCAATCCCAAGACTAAGAAAGGAATTCAATCCTTCTTTGGGAAAATAAACTTCATTAGAAGATTCATATCAAACTTTGTTGAGTTGACCATTCCAATCACTTCCATGTTGAAAGAAAGACCAGGTCATCAAATGGGAGGAGGCTGCCATCCAAGATTTCAATGGGATTAAGGAGGCACTAAAGCATGCACCTATTCTGGCAGCTCCAGATTATAAGAAGCCTTTCCAACTATTTTCCTTTGCTTCAGAGAACACTATTGCTTCTGTCCTACTATAAAGGATGATGAAGGGGCTGAGAGGCCTATTGCCTTTTTCAATAAGGCCTTGCAGGGGGCTGAGCTGAAGTACACTATCATGGAAAAGTAGGCATTTTCCTTGGTAAAAGCAACAAAGGTTTTTAGGCCTTATATTCTAAGTTCTAAAATTGTTGCTTATGTTCCCCACACCATGGTCAAGGACATCTTATCAGAGATGGAAGTCTCAAGCAAGAGATGTGTAGGTGGGTGAACAAGTTGCAAGAATATGATATGGACATCCAAACCACAAAGTTGGTGAGAGGTTTGGGCTTGGCTAAGCTTATGGCAGAGAGCAACTTGCAAACTATTGAGGTAAATGAGGTAGAAGAAGAAGGGTAGATGTTTTTCAAACATTGATGAATTCTGAGTGGTACAAAGATGTAATTTTTATCTCAGACATTTGAACTTCCCTGAGCATTTAAGTAAGAACCAAAAGAGAGCCCTTAAGTTGGCTTCCCAAAAATATGTCATCACTGATTATGGGTTAGCTTGGAAGAACCCAGAGGGAGTCCTCTTAAGGTGCATTACTGAAGAAGAAGCCCCAAGATAATTGTTGATCTCCATGGAGGAGTTTGTGGGGGCACTTTGCTGCAAGAGTCACAACACAAGATCCAAGGGCTGGTTATTGGTGGCCAACTCTCTTCAAGGATACAACCTT
This sequence comes from Taxus wallichiana var. yunnanensis, assembly GCA_018340775.1. Lineage (NCBI taxonomy): Eukaryota > Viridiplantae > Streptophyta > Pinopsida > Cupressales > Taxaceae > Taxus > Taxus wallichiana. The sequence goes on along the minus strand of CM031237.1, from coordinate 71,149,259 downwards.
GTTGGTTAGAAGATGTGAAAGTTGCCCAACTGCTTCTCTGGAAGACTGAAAGCTTCAGGCTCCCTTCCTTTGCAGCATGTATCAATTGAAGCTCCATTCAAGCAATGGGGAATGGATTTCATTGGTGAGATTTCAGACCCTTCAAGTGTTGGCCATAAGTGGATTCTTGTAGAAACTGATTATTTTACTAAGTGGGTGGAGGAAATCCCCACCAAGAAGGAAACACACCAAGTTGTCATGGATTTTGTGCTAAACAACATCATCTGCAGGTTTGGGGTGCCAATCAAGATTATTGCTGATAATGCCATGAGCTTTAGAGCTAAACCTTTGGTGGCAATGTGCAAGGAGTATGGGATCAACTTGACATATGCCTCTAATTACAATCCCCAAGGAAATGGACAAGCTGAGTCCAGTAATAAAATTGTTGAAGATCATCAAAAGAACATTGGAGCAGAACAAGAGAAAGTGGGGTGAATAGTTGAAGTTTGTTGTTTGGGCATAGATAGGATCACTATCAAGAGGGTCACTGGAAAGAGTCCATTTGAGTTGGTATATGGGACTCAAGCCCTACTGCCCCTTCATATGCAACTATCTTCATATCATTTTATGCAACAACTGGAAGATCAAGAGGTAGGTCCTTATGATGCTCGCATTAACCAAATTGTTGAGCTTGATGAAGAGAGGAGGGCATCCCACCAGAGGCATGTAAAGTTCAGAGAGAAACTTGAAGAAGTTATTTGACAAGAAGGTCACTCCCAGAGCTTTCAATGTTGGAGATCTTGTGCTACTGTTATGGGATAGACATGAGGATAAGGGAAAGCATGGCAAATTTGACTCATTATGGATGGGCCCTTACTCCATTGATATCAGGATTGGTGAACATACCTTCTTCTTGAAGGATTTGGATGGTGAATTGCTTGAGCTTCCTGTTAATGGTAGGCATTTGAAGCATTTCTTGGATTGATTCCCCAGGATCAAGAAAATCTTTTGTACAGTGTATAGTTTGTTGTTTGTTCCCTATTTTTTGTGTTTTTGCTCATCTGGTCCTCTAGTGACCTGTTTTTGCTTGGTTTCTCCATTTGTTTTTTAAGATGGCTTTGTTTCTCTACTCTACAAACTGAACTCCTTTTCCCAATGGATATTTTTGGCACTTGGTCTACTTTTTTCTTGTGGCACTCACAGGGAGTGCCCATCCCCGAGTCGGAGCCGATGTTGGTGCTCAAAATAGTCTCACCCCATTTGTTCTCAAAATTATTTTTACCCTAGTTTTCCTCTTCCCGATTGTGCTATGGGCTTTTTTTTCCATTTTTTCTATTTTTCCCTCGATTCATGGAAGCTTGAAAAAATGATCCATGGTTTCGATTTATATTTGTATGCCTTTGAAAATCCAAAAACTCCATGGTCAAAATATGCTCAAACCATGATCCACATAGTTTTTCCTTGTCATTTTCAAAAAATGAATGGATGTATTTTTTGATCCTTAGCAAAAAACTCTGTTCTTGAGCATAAATGGTGAATTTCTATTTTTGATTTTACTATTTGACGTTTTTTTTTCCTCAAAATTATTCCTCAATGTTCAAAGGGTCATGGCTTCCTTTGGTTGGTCAGGGGATGGTGGGTGAATGCTTTAACTTATCACTTTTTTCTTTTTGGCAAAAAGGAAAATTTGGTCCCGTAGCCCCTTTGTCTCCTTGGTTCTTTTGGTGCTTTACGTGGCTTCTTCCAATTGGATGGGGTGTGGTGGGTCTATTTTTGAACTTATTCTTTTTGGCTACTTTGGAAAAAAGTTTGAACTCACCACCCCGGCCCCGCCTGCTCGATTGGAGAAAATTTAAGGGGGGAAAAGGTCTCACTTACCCCAGGGAGGGACACGTGGACGCTGGCTTTGCTCAACTTTCAAATTTTATGCTTTGGAGGACCATTTTGAAATAGGACACCCAGAGAGACACATGCTTCTTCAAGGTCTTCCCATTTTAGGCATTTTTCAAATAGCATTGGAGACACGTGGAGGAACCGTGCATGTTCGGGGACCGCCCTTGAGTTTCATTTTAAAGAAGCACCAGATGACACATGGAGGCCTCTCGCTCACTTTGCATTTTACTTAGACTTTTCAATGGCCAAAGGAGACTACCTCGGAGCATGACACGTGGCACCTTCCACTTGAGCTTCAAGCATTCAGACAAACTTTTCCGAGTAGCAGGACACGTGGCGAGCCCACGCTCATTCAAAGTATCAAATTTTTGGGACCATCTCAAGGTGTGCCATGGTGACACATGGTAGGTTTGAAAAGTCAAAGAGGTGGGGAAGCGGACCATCGGAGGAAAATTGGATTTTTTTCCTCTTGAACATCAAAGGATTAAAATCTCAAAATGGCCCACAAGCCCGATAAAGGAAAAGTCAAAGCTTGCTCCAGTCAATGGCGGAGGTGTGGACTATTGGGGAAATTTGGAAAAAATTCCTTTTGGGAAAAAAGGGGCCAAAAGTAAAAAGGGAAGTGGTTCCACTACAATCATATTTAGACACATGTCAGGCCCATTTTTTCAAGGGCAAGCTGGGGGGAAAACTTGGAAAATTTTCCTTTTCCAAAAAGGGAGTGAAATGGTAGAATTTGGCCATGGTTCCACTGGGGCCCACCTTAGGACACGTGTCAGGCTCATTTCCCGAGGGCGGAGATGTGGAGAAAATATGAAATTTTCCTTTCTTCCAAAAAGTTGTAAAAAGTCAAGGAAGCCCCGGGTCTATTTTTAAAGTTTGAATCTTCCACGTGGATGACCCAAATTCAAAGTAAAGATCAATGAAAAGCTGAGAGTCAAAATCTGATTTTCCCTCCATTTCTCTACAACACGTCTGGAAGTGTGAGTTTTCATGATTTCTTGGTTTTTTCTACATGCCAAGCAGAGAAGGAAGTTAATGTTGATATCTAAGTTTGGTGGGAAGATCTGGAAGGTGTCTTTCACCATTAAAATGGTCTAACTTTTGTGCCCGATCATATTTTCCATTTTTCTTCTCCCAAGCACGCAAGGAGCCAGATTTGATAGATTAGGGGTGGAAGTGGTTGGAAAATTGAAGGAAGAGTGATCTACTAGAGCAAGGAGTTGAATGCGGGAGGCATTCGATGAAATCTACCCCTCGAGCACCTGGAGACTTTTGCAGATTTGATTATGAGAATCACGAAAGAATCATGGCAACACTAGTGCATTAAATGTTTTTTGTCTTTTGGGGAGAAGGGGCTCTGTTGTAAATGTTATAAATGGCACAAATTTTTCATGCAAATGGTTGGGAGTTTTTGGAAAAGTCATAGACTGATTTTTCTAGTAGAAAAAAAGCTTGACAGAGCCCATCCCTTTTGAGAAGCCATCTAAGAAGCCTGTATATCTCTCTTTGTATCAAATTCAATCGTGTCAAGGTGGTTGCAAGTGTACAACCATTGAAAGCTTTGAGATTGTTCTAGAAACTTTCCCTTGCTGATAAATTTGATCAAACTTGAGTTATTCTATGTTAATCTTGAGTAAAGTGTATTTATTTCATCTCTGAATGCATGCAAGTAGTTTTTCTTGTTTCTATTGCAATCTTGTATCAAAATCCAATCCAATCACATAGGTCTCAATCCTTGTGATAGTTTAGTGGCATCTGTAATTTCATTTCTCAGAAGAGCCTTCATCTGGAGTGAGATAAATGGTTTAAAATCACTTTTCTTTCATTTTGTTGACAAGATTATCTTGTAAGCCTCTGGGTGTACCTCAGGCATGGTTTGATTTGAATCTTGGTGCTTTATTGGGTTTTCTGACTCGAGCCTTCATGATAGAATCCCATAGGTTGTGTGAAAGAGTGCTAATCTGGGCCTCCATTTAGGCACATATTCTAGTTGAAGAAACATTTCTAACTTTTGTGGCATTTTTTGTTGGTGAAATCTTTCCATTTTGCATAAGCTCTCAAGGATCTAGTGAGTCAAGTTCATCCTGTCTCCCCTCCCACCAAAATCTATTTAAAAACATCCAATCCCATCCATACTACCCCTGTTTTACTCTCTATATACCCACATAAGACCAAAATCCATTTGCCAAAGTATGCAGGATAATCAGGGTCTCAAATGTCTTTAGTAACCTTTTCCTTGTTGTGAAAGTATCTCCATGATCTGGAAGTGACAACTCGTGAGAGTCAGATCTGGTGTGTTGATCATATTTTCCCCAAGGTCTTCTCTACAAAATTTATGCAAAAGAAGGGTACCTGTATCTCCTTTCAAATAATAGAGGTTACAAAATAGGTTCTCTTACCTTGGTTGAAAGGCACAACCTAAAATAGTTAGGATAAGATCATATCCGAAAAGGAGAACAAACAAGAAGGAGGTTTATCAAGAGACCATCAATGTTTTAATTTGACATTTAGATGCATGGGTACATAATAGGGAGACCTCCGATTGCATGTACATCTTCCCGATAATAGCATCAAGGAGATCACTTTTGAATGTTGTTTTGGATGGATGACTTTTTAAGTAATATATTGTTTGACATAGGAGTGGAATTCAATGTTTTTACTTTAGATGCATGGGTACATATAGGAGACTCCATTGTAGTCAAATGGCTAATGCCACTCCTATCGAGTTTTAAAAGATGCATCCATTACTATATAAGGGCCAAGTTCACCGAGGATTTTGAGGTTTTAGTGCTTGCGAAGCAAATAGTTTCCCATCTTTGCTTGGCGCCCTTGGTGTTATGCAAATATTGTTGATCTTGCTTCAACAAAGGATATATCGATTTGAGAATAAGGAGGAAAGAATTATTATCCCTTTAACAGATGGGAAATATTTGCCTTATGTTGAACCTTTGAGTGAGGAATATCTCGAACATGATTTATGTGTGCGTTGTTCGAGACCCGAGAGGTCCTTGAGCCATATAAGGAAGGCATCCTTAATTGGGAAGATACATAGTCTATTAGCATCACTGCGTGTATTGTTTGTGATAATTGGGCTCATGGTACTTATGCATTTGTAGGGTGTCAAGTAAGAAGATCATTTACATGGAGAAGTAGACCTCGTTGTATTAGGAGAATAGGTAACAACCTTGTACCTCGGTACAATCTGGAGAAGAAGACCCTATGGTATTCCTATGCACCATGGAGGAACATTGAATAGACCAATTTGAATGAAGAAATATGTTAGAATATACCCTACGTGGGACATCGGTGTGTTGGTGGGTGGTCACAAGGATAATCTTGTATAATGGCATGAAGTCGATTTCTCTAATAACTTTGATTTCCAAAAGCAACGCACCTACTCAAATATGCACTTATCATGGTAATCAACAAGTTCGGTACCACATTCGGAGGTTTGAAAGGCTCTAGACAGAGAGGTAGGAAGCTTTATCACCTTCTCTATGGGTGCACAAACCGTATTCCACTTTACAAGGTTGTGCACTCACTTGGTATGTATATGCGAGCTACATAGAAAATGGACAGATTTGATTGTAGGAATGATCCAGAATTTTGACTACTTCTTTAGTAAACCTCTAATAGAAGAGGCATTAAGGGTTATAAAGAACTTAACTATGGGAGACAAGTCAAAGGTGGAAGTAATCATTCAGGGAGTTATTTGGTGAGATAGACTCAGAGCGTGCTTTTATGAAGAAGAAGAAACAGACACCATGTTACTTCAGCGTGCTTACTTTGAGAAATAAAAAGGAAATATGGTCTACATAGTGGATGATGAAGAAGTAGAACATTTTGATATATATCATTCAGCGAGGATGCATGCGGTTTTGGACAATGCGGATAAAAACGCACGTGCCTATCATGAAACTATGAGGACAAAGAAAGTGAATATTGGTATGGATCTTTGAACCTAAGGAGGGAATAATTGGAGATTATTGGTCCGACTTTGAAGTGGCAAAGATAGTGGAGTTGTTTCATGATTTTTAGGACTTATTTCCTAGGGCTACCATGAATTAAAAGGAGTGAATCAGTCATTAAGAGAAATGAAGATTAAATTTAAGGCGTGCACCTTGGTGAGAAGAGACCCTACATGATGAACCCTAACTCTTGTAAAATTTAAGGAAGAGATTAACAAGATGTCGAAGATCTGGCATCTTGAAGCCCCTAGAAGAATCGAGTGGCTTAGCCCCATGGTTATCGGTATAAAGAAATATGGTTGAATTAGGATTTGTTTGGATTACAAAGAACTCGAATCTTTGCATGTGTGATTGATCTATTTCCTACACCTTTCACAAAGGAGATATTAGAAAAGGTTCCAGGGAGAAAAAACTAGTCTTTTACGGATGGATTCTCTAGGTATCATCAAATCGATTGCATAGGAGGATCAAGAAAAAATAAATTTCACCACTTTGAATGGGGAAGTTTTCCATATATTTTGATGCCCTTTGGTCCGAAAAACATACCTACGAGTATTTTATTGAATAGTTGTTCAAGCATTCTAGGATTTCATCCACAACTTTTTTCGAGTTTACTTGGATGATTGGACAATTTTCACTTAGTGTTTGAAATATGTAGACAGGTTAAACATCTCTTTGAACATAAATAAGTGTGTATTTTCTACACCTTTTGGCACTCTATTGGGACACATCATCTCGCAAGGAAGGTTTGTTAGTAGATCCACTAAGTTTAGTAATTATAGGCCTAGAAGATCCTACCAATCAAAGTGGGGTGGTGGATTCTTAGGTCACACTTGGTATTATAGAAAATTTATCAAAGGATATGCTAAGGTTCTCACACCCTTGGAAGAGTTACTAAAAGGAAAAGGGACATTTTATTTAGGAGAACCGAAATAGCGCACATTCGAGACATTGAAGAAGAGACTTACTACGGTGCCTATTTTTCCTTTTCCCTCATGGGACCAACCGTTTCATGTACATGTGGATGCTTATGGAAAAAACATTAGCGCGGTGTTATCTCATCCTGAGAAGGAATCATAGATCATCCTATATGTTTCTCTAGTAGAAATTTGACTCATGTAGAGAAACATTATCCAACAACCGAGTGCGAAGAATGGTCAATTATCTATGTGCTACATAAATTTAGACAATATCTGTTATTAACACCATTTGTATTTTATACCGATCACATGGCATTGAAATAATTGGTCAACAATATTTTCTTACAGGGGCACATATTTCGATGGGTACTCTTATTCCTAGAGTTTGATTTCACATTTGTGGTAAATTCAGAAAGATTCAATCTGGATGAGACCATTTATTAAGGTTTGAGTCGAGGGAGGACATGTAGACAATTGAAGATACAATGCTAGATGCACAACTTATATAGGTTAAATCGTGCGCCTACAGACTTAGAGGATATTGTTGTCTTTTTACACATGAGTATGGCACCGGAGGAATCAAATCCTTAGAAAAGAAAAAACTTTTCACATGGAACCTTTTATGTTATTTAGTTGTGACCTATACAAATTAGGCCAATATGAAGTGTTGCGTCGATGTATACTAAAGCACGAGCGCTTGGATATCATGATGAAGAGGCTCATGGTGGTATTGCGGTGGGCACTTTGCAGATGATGCCAGTATGCATAAGATTCTACTCACTATATTATGGTGGGATACCCTTTTCAAATATTGTAAGGCATGTGATCACTATCAACGTGTTGGTAAACCTAGGCAAAGAGACGAGATGCCCCCAAGACCCATCCCTAGTGCAGAGCCATTTGAGAAATGGGTGATAGACTTTGTGGGACATATTTCTCCATCACGTGCGTAGGACTAGATTGTGCTACATCATCAAGTGCACATATTATCTTACAAGGTGGGCATAAGTAACACCTACTAACAATTGTACATCAACTACAATAGCCATGTTTTTATGGGAAAATATTCTTGCATGATATGGATGCATATTAATCTTTACAAGTGACATGGGTACACATTCCATGAAATAGACAATCAAAATACTACTGGATGAATTTATGATTACGCACCATAAGACTACATGATATCATCCTTAGGAAAATGGCACTGCTTAAGGCCTTGACAAAATTTTGAGCCGACATTGACAAAAATTTGTGATGTTGGAAGGAAAGATTGGGATGACAATGTTTCTTCCATGCTTGAATATAGAACAACATATAAGAGGTTGAAAAAAGGACACACCATTTAAGTTATTATTTGGCACAAAAGCGAGTTATTCCTATGGATTTCATGTTACCTTCTTTACGTATTACTCGAAATTGGAGGTCTAGCTAATGAGAAAGCATTAGAAGAGCGAATTGAAAAGTTGATAAAGTTTGATGAGCGATGAGCAATAACACGTTGGAGTCGAAGTAGGAAAAGGCCAACCATAAAACATGGCATGATAGGCACATCGGGGACAAATTTTTTGAGATTGGATATATGGTTCCTCTCTATGATTCTAAATTTCTGCACCATCTAGGAAAGCTTAAATTACATTGGCTAGGGTACTCGTATGTTATCACTCACATACTTTAAACAGGCACTTTCCAAATTAGAAGAACTTGATGGAATATGGTTACTCGCTTAATTCAAGGGAGTAGGCTAAATGCCTTATATGAATAAGTCTTCTTGGTGTTTGTAATAAGGAAATATTGTAATTTAGACTAGGTTTTCATTTTTGCATTTCCTTCTTTGTCGCTATGATTTGTCAACTTAGTTGGTGTTTTGTGTAATAAGTGCATTTGCGCGGTGGAAGCTAATTACCATTCAAATATTTTTATGTGAAGAGGACTACATATACCATTTTTGTGGGGTGGTTATTTACAACTGGGTACACATAAAGGAAAAAAATTGCTACATGTGCTATTCAAGCTTGGAGAGGAGTTGTTAGAAAGGAGATTTCTTTGAAAAGATGACCGTAGATGGAGATAAATGAGGGAACAATATAACGCAAGTTAAGCCGCAGACTATGGAGACTACCAGGGGAAGGCACAATGTCAAGGTACTTGGGTGCATAGAAGTGCACTAAAGAGAAGTATGTATGCGAGAAGGTAAGAAGGCGTGCTAGAATATTATAGCTATGGTGCGAAGATGTACCATGTAGAGATTATGAAAATTATCAATTAATGAGAGGATTATTGGTTGGTGAAGGATCAATAAATGCACTAATTTTTTTAAATCTATATAAGGACATGATGCGGGTTTATTCATAGTTTTTAATCACAAGTATTTGAGATAGCTAAGTGTGATCAAAATGAGCGAGTCATATCTAGGTGTGGGGACCGTGTAACCAAACTTGGAGAGTGACTTATTGCGTGAAAGAAGCTTGCATCCCCATTAATGAAGGTATTGAGTGAAGCGAGAGGCATTGAAAAGAAGCTAGGGCATGTGGTTTTAAGATAGGGCACACAAATTTGGGCTAGGGTTTCAACTTACTCACTACAAAAGACAGAATGTGTGATTTTCAAATGACACCAAAGCACTTGCCACATGCACCAATGGAAAGAAGAAATTAGAAGCAAAAGTTGAAATTTCTCAAGAGAGTAATTTCTTAGAGATCCAATACCTAGAAGGTGTGATAATTAGAAAAGAGTGAGATTCCCATATCCAGGTATGAAATAAGTGATTAAAACCACCACACATCGATAAAAAGAAAGAGGTAGACGTGTTGTTGAGTAAAAATACCAACAAGCGTGCAGTGGAGGATATGCCGGTGTATGATGATGCTAGGGATAAATTGTTAAAGAAGGTAGGATTATATCGGTTTTATAGGATCTCATATTTTGGCAAGTATGAACCTTTATACCGGTGGTGATGAGTAAATTCCGTGAGGACTTCTTCTATTTCCCGGATGAAGGGTTAGACTCACAACAACCACGATTTTGACACTTTGAAAGGATTAAAAGGGCACAAGGGTAGAACTTGATAGTGACCCGACTAATAAAGTAGCAACTGTGGAAACATGAAAGGAGTTAGGGTATACACAAGGTTTGTGCGAGAATGAAAATTGATAAATTGAAGAAGTACCTAGTGGTATAGGTAGCTTTCCATCTCGCGAAAAACTTAAATGATCAAGAGAGATGGTCGTAGGTGAATACCATGTGGCTCCATACCATGATGAAAATGTCTCAAGGCGTAGTCTATAACATAGTAGATGACATTACGAAACCATTATCAAGGAAGCGCACACATGTGATAAGATCGGTTTTGGTGTTATCTTACGTTTTCTTGTATTTGTAGAAATTGGAGGGCTCGATGGGAAAAAGAATGAGATCAGGGAGTGTCCCATGGAAAACAAGTCCCTTTTGGAGAGGTTTGACAAATATTTATGTGGAGGATTGATGAGTGGGCCATTTAAACGAGAGGAAGAGATATGTTATGACCAGCTCCATGCAACATTTGAAGAGGAGTGGCACATCCCGAAGGAGCTACCTTCGGTGGTGGGAAAGGCAAAGGTCATTCGCATTGTATAAACACTTCTACATCACATGATTTAAATATGAGGGATGGGACATGGAGCCCATGGTCCAAAATACCACATGCCTTCACAACACGCTAATTCTAGGCATTATTCCATTGATTTAATGATGCGCGCAACCTTTGAGTTTTAATGCAATCAAGGTAGAATGTGACTACCACACTATGAGAAATAAATATGTGTATCTAGGTCGACTGCCTATATTGAGAGGCTCATTTCAGACATTATAATCATTAATCTTGTAAGCTTGGCTATTGGGGATAGTGGAACCATACTTATATACCTTCACTTAAGCCTAAGTTAAAGAATAAAAAAGTATGTAGAAAATTATTTCACACTCCCAAGACTCACTAAAGGTAAACATACACTAGAGAACGTGTCGGTCTGACAACCTACAAAGACTATAGTAGTGGATGATGAGGAATAAGAACATGAATAAATTGGTGGATTAGATCATAGAGGCCAGAGGCAGCCCACAAGAAAATTAGAGACTAAGCGTGTGGGTACTCCATCTTAGGCACAACAAGAAGAAGAAGAATTGGACGTGGAAGCGGAGTCCATAGAGAGTGTCATTTTAAAAGGGTATTCGAGATAACAAGGGCCCAAGGCACGAGACCTTCACAACATGTAATAATTTCACCACGACTCGCTCCTTAGAAATAGACAACGAGAGGAAGAGGATAAAGTTATAACTAAATGAGGAGGTGGAGGAGTGCAGAGAGTGTGCCTAGATCCTTGTACAACTAGAAGAAGTGGAAGAACCCAGAGATGATGATATGAAGGACGAATAGGAAGGAGTGAAGGAGGAAAAGAAATATAATATGATATTTCTCAAAACATCGAAGATCCAACTCCAAACCTTGGTGCTCAAATTCCTAAGGGCGAATAAAAAGATAACAAGTGGGGATAAAGTTGTATGCAAGTATGGGCTATGTTGAGGACACAAGTAAAATTATCTGCGCTGATTCAAGAATATAATGGGCCTCAAGGGGTTGTATGGATGGGTTTTATGGACCTAGACATGGCTACAACGCGCGTGAGGAAATAGTTGTCTTGGTCCATGCACTCACATGGACAAGCCTGATTTTGATGTATGTGAAGAGTCATGTGTGTCAAGAGGAATGAAAAAATCACCACAAAATAGGCACATAACTATTAATCCCGCTCTCATGTCCAATGAGCATGTAATTAATGTCTTACTTAAGGTTTCTACATAGGTGGCTAGAAGGAAAATAGATAAGGTTACCACTATTAGGCGCTACGAGAAGATAACAAGGCCAAAGCTGTAGAAAAATGTGTCTACAAGAAGAAAAGGACTTAGGGTAGAAAAATAATGAAGCCTTAATCAACTTGGCGGAAGAATTTTTGATCATGTCTGAAAGCAAGACTCATACTTGGAATCTAAGGTACCTGAAAGGTTTCCTTGACTATGCATTATGTGCATACCGTAGTTGATTTGGTACTTGAGGATGGACCAATTCACATGTCAATGCCGAAGGACCACGAAAGGGAAGAAGAGAGAGTAAGGGCCTCGGTGGTTTGAAATATTTCATCTTATGAGGAATTGCTCAAAACTTTGTAAGAAGAGTTGAAGAAAGCATACCGAGACTTTGAACATATGTGCAACTCTAGAAGCGATGGTCGGGACCGAGACTATATTAGAAGATAATGAAGTCCTCAAGGTGATGAAGGATGAGAATTTAGGGTGCCCAGAGAGATTAACACTAGTAAAGCAAAATCACGAAGCCCTTGCAATAGTACGAAACCCTAATAAGGAGAGGCCGGATGAGATTGGGAAGCTTATAACACAAAATATGGATCTTACGGAGGGAAGGATGTCAAAAATTTCCAACGTCGTCCTAGTATTGCGAATGAAAAGGGAGAAATAACCATGGACGAGTTGGAGGGCATCACTTTGTAGATGTCTTAGAGAAGACTAGGAATGTGGTGTATGATTGGAAAGCCTTAGAGGATGATATTAAAGAAGAATATATAGAGTTAATCATCTTAGTTGAAATAGATGGTGTTGCGAATAAAATTTCATTCTTTTTATAGTAATTCCTTAAATTCATTCCATTCTTATTCTTTATTCTTTTTATCCATCGAAAAAACCCCATTGTCACGATAATGACAATGTAGTTTAGTGTGGGGTAATGTTGATCAAACAAGAGTATGAAACTATGTAGAGGACACATAGAAGATTCACGCATGGGAGGAAGGCACATTTGAAGGCGTGGAAGGATAGGTAAGGAAACGTGTGCGAAGGATAATAAGCTGGTTTAGGGACTTAGCCATTTTCATGATTACAAAGCTATGTTTGGAGATAGCATACGGATCACACAACCGGATGGAGATTTTTGTGACACATAAATGTTATTTTGGAAGATCTTCTACTAAGATCCATGCATGAAATTGAGTTAATAATAGAATTACTACTTCCAGATTAAGCGTAAGAGATCTATTATTAGCGAAATTGCATATGTGCATATTATTGTAAAGGAGTGTGACTATTTTTAGCATGTGACCTATTTTGGAGTTACGTAAGTGGTGAAGGGAAAGTCCCTACCCTTAAAAATTTGTATTGAACTATATAGTTAGGAGACGATGAGATGGAGAGATAGGGACACCGAGTATGGGCTATTGTGGAGTTATGCTGCCATATTTGATGCACACATAAACTTATGATACTATTTATTGTAAGAATCTTCTATATTTACTATGTTTAATATAATGGAGTGTATTGGGTGAATAATGGTGTTAAACATGACTGTAACTGGTTCTTACATGGTTGATTTCATTATGTTTATCATTTGATTCATGATTATTTAAGATCTATATATGGAATATGCTCTATGGAATTTTATGCTATTTATGGATTTTAATGCATTATATCTTCATCATGTTCACATCCTGCACAAGCAACTCTAAGGAGGGGCTTGGTACCTTTGCGTGCTTTGGGTGAGTGCTCATTCTAGGGTTTGAGTGATGTGTCGGCGCACCTGGTTATTCTTTGTAAATTTGAGGTCAGATCATCATTGCACGCTTGCATATTTTGGGAATTTGTTGGGAATCTTGCTTGGGAGATTTTAGAGATTACATGTAGGGATTTATTTTGATTTGGAGGATATTGAAGTTTTTCTTAAAGATTGTGGAATATATAATGGCAAGTAAGGGTATTATACCTTGCATTTTATTTCCTTGTTTGTATGTATTGTTTTGTTAAGTGTTGAATGTGTAAAAATTTGTATGGGATTGGGTAGATTTTTTTCCTTAAGTATGGTGTTAGGCGAGGAAGTGGATTCATTATTGTGGAGGTAAAAGGGAGTATCTAAGGATTTTTATGGAGGGAGTGTGGGAGAGGTGTTCCACCTATGTGGAGGTAAAATGGATTTATATAATTTTGAATTTTGTAATGGAGAGATAAGGAGTTGTGTGTGATTGTGATAGTGCACTTAGAGGTTTTTGGGTGGACCCTCATCCCACTTGAGAGGTATAAGGAGATGACTCCATATTTTTGTCTCCTTTGGCTTATTTCAAAACCTATGTGTTTATGAAAAAAATTGTAAATCTCATTGTTTGTGTTTGTTCTTGAATGTGTCGCAAGGTTGTGTGCTTGCATGTTTTGTGGAATATTTTTGTAAATTTTTCATGGTTGTAATACATTCCATATTTCTATTTTTGGGGCTCGTGGGTGAATGAGAAGGTTGCATTCACCTTCTCATTGGAATAATGTTGGGACGTGAGTGTTGCCTATGCTTCCTTCTTTGTTGTGATTTGAAGATGAAGGAAAATCTTATGAAGTTGTAAGATGTTTATGGGATGAAAACATATGTATTTGAGAACAAAGAAAGGATCCTATTTTTGTAAATATTATAATATTGTATACACCCTTGAGTGAAGGGATTGTAAGTACATGTATTATAAAGAGAGTTCTTGTAAATTTACTTATCAAACCATGTATTGTAATGGTTGAATGAAGGAAGTTGTAAGTTGTATTTTTAAATGGAAATGTAACTCTTTTCAAATCTGAAATTTTAATCAAAATTTGCATTGTGACTTCATTTTGAAAATGGTTTTCTTGCATTGGAAATATATGTTGTTTCCCTTTTAAAGTATTCTTGTCAATCTTGGTAGTAAAAAAATGAACTTACATTTGAGTTATGTTTATACTTTTCCTTCTCTTTCAACTAAGTATGTAAAATGGTGTGATTTAGTGTTGTTGATATAGTTGATACAACAATGTTACAAGGAAAATGTTTACATTTAGTTCTCTTAATCAAGAAAGAAGTTGTTATTTTCATTTGTGTATTCTTGTAAATTAAACTACTAAGTTAGCACCTTGGTTAGATAAAGATAAATATATATATATATTACATAATATATTTCCATTAAAAAAAAAAATTGTTTCCCAAGATGGCGCGTTGGTAGGCCAACCAATGTTGTGCGAACATAAACTTACATCAGATTACGAGAAACCTATCTACGGTTCTTATTTTCAACTTTCTAACTTAGTTGCATTAAAATCACTTTGAAAACAATATAACAAAGATTGTAGAACATCGAAGTTTGATAAAAATATATATTGATGTCTATATTTGATAACATATATATCT